>CM056509.1:5135432-5455432 GCA_029783415.1 Anisodus acutangulus
TGAAAGAAATAATTTCTTAATTATTTTCATTAATGAAAGAGTATATATACAATTTACAATTTTTCATAATAGGAAAATTCTATTCCTATTCTAATACCAAAACCCTATTTTGTAGTACAAGAATCCTATAACTATGGTAAGTGTATAATACTAATTAATACAATATTTACCCTACAATATTCACCCATAATTGACCATCAAAACTGTGATATATAATCACGGGCTTAAGCTAACAGAATCTAGAAATATACACGCAATATACACTCTTATGGTAAGTGTATATTACATGTATATTTAACACACCCCCGCAGTCATAGCGGGCGGTCTTCGTACGCTGAGACTGTCCCTAAAATCTTCAAACAGGACCGAGGGAAGCCCTTTGGTAAAGATGTCTGCAATTTGATATCTGGAAGGGACATGATAAAAACGGACTTGTCCACGAGCTACCTTTTCGCGAACAAAGTGGATATCCATCTTGATATGTTTAGTGCGCTAGTGCTGAACCGGATTACCAGAAAGGTAGATGACACTAACATTATCACAATAAACCAAGGTAGCTTTCTGAATAGAAAAATAAAGCTCTAAAAGAAGATTACGTAACCAACATGATTCAGATACCACATTGGCTACCCCTCGATACTCGGCTTCTGCACTAGAGCATGATAAAGTCGATTGACGCTTTGCAGACCAGGAGACCAAGTTATTCCCAAGAAACATACAATAGCCAGAGGTAGAACGTCTGGTGTCTGGACAGCCACCCCAATCAGCATATGTATACGAGACAAGTGTAGACGTCGACAAAGGATATAAATGTAAGTCATAGTCAAGTATCCCCTGGATGTATCGAATAATGCGTTTGGGCGCATTTATGTGTTCAATCCTAGGATCATGCATAAAAACACACATGTTGTACGACATATGTAATATCTGATCTTATGAACGTAAGATACTGAAGGGCCCTTGCAAGACGGCGATAGTGGGTCGGATCCTCATAAGGTGAGCCAACCACAACACCCAACTTGGGTTTAGTATCAACTGAAATGGAAGTGGACTTAGATGAGGACATAACAACTCGCTCAATGATCTCAGCTGCATACTTCCGTTGGGACAAGAATAACCCACTTGCATGACGTGATACGACAATCCCCAAAAAATAACTCAAGGGCCCCAAGTCTTTCATAGCAAACTCAGAACTGAGCATTGTCGTAATAGACTGGCGTAATGCATCAGAATAGGCAGTCAAGATAATATCATCCACATATAAGAGAATATAAGCCAAGGAAAAACCATGACGATATATGAACAATGAATTATCAGACCTGCTGTAAGAGAGCTCAATGTTCGAAACATAGTCAGCAAACCTCTTGTACCAAGCCCGTGGGGACTGCTTAAGGCCATACAAGGACTTCTTCAATAAACAGACATGATGAAGATATTTGGGATCCTTAAACCCCAAGGGCTGATGCATATAGATTGTCTCCTTGAGGTCACCATGTAAGAAAACATTCTTCACATCTAATTGATGAATGTGACATGCTTTCGAAAGAGCCAAGCTGAGCACAGTGCGAATGGTAGCCGGTTTGACCACCGGACTAAATGTCTCACCACAATCTATACCAACCTGCTGAGTCTTACCATCACCTACAAGACAAGCCTTATGCCTCGCAAAAGAACTGTTAGCATTGTCCTTATGAGCAAAAATCCACATAGATCGAATAATATTAACACCAGATGGACCCCCACCAACTCCCACATCTTATTATCAATAAGAGCATTATATTCATCGGTCATAACAATTTTCCAATTCGGGTCATTTAAAGCAGACACAAGATTACGGGGTATGTGTGATTTAAGAATATTAGAATTCAAATTAAAATATCTTTTTGGTTTAAAAATACCCCGTTGACTATGAGTGATTGGTCTTTGACTCGGGGGAGAATTGGGCAGATTTTGGGAAATATCGGGACATGTGATGGATGGGCCAGTAGACAGTGGGCCTGCTGGCCCAGAACAGAGAACTGTAGCAGTGCGTGACGCCGAAACTGGGACAATTTCCATATTGGGCTGAGCCACTGGCCCAATTACGGAAACTAGAACAGTGGGTGGCCCATGGACGGAAACTGAAACAGTGGTGGGTGATAGGTCTGTAGGTCCAGCGGGCAGTGGACCCGCATGCAGATTTGGGGTGTTGGATGCATTCGAAGAATGGTGGATAAGATACGGACAGACACCAAATTTTTAATCAATTTAGGGTCATGAAGGGTATTTTTCAAGATAAGTGGTGGATGGGGGGGGGGGGGGTCAAAGTTTTATGACCATAACCACGAATCAAAATTGAACTACCATTACCAACAATTATTCCACGACTGTTGCTCAAATTAAAATAAGACGAGAGAGTACATTGATCGGACGTCATGTGAGAGGTCGCACCAGTGTCCATGTACCAACTTCCGTCTGGCAAATTTAATCTAAGCGTGTGCATTACATCCTCGATGTCGGTAGTTGTGGGGGCCACTGCATGATGGGCATGTGGAGGCCGAGGCCCAAGCACATTGGCCTGCTGCCCCAGCCCAAAAAATTACCTCGCTGACTGGACCGGACCCGAGAAACTGGGCCTGGGTTGTTGGGAAAACTGGGCCTAATTTCCCGAGCCTGGAAAATACCCACTGAAAGACGTTACTGGACTGGCCCAGTTCTAGGGTATAGGGGCCCACTGTTGGCCCCAATTTTGCTACTGATGCTGACTGTCCCGAGGGCCACCACCGCCGCCACCACTGTTCTGGCCACCACCATTGTTGCCGCCTAGATTTTTACCATTATTTTTATGATTCTGACCCTTTTTATCACCACCGTTGTTGCGGTTTTGGCCGGAATTATTGGCGACAGATGAAGAAAAATTGGACTCGGTCATTATTACGACAGGCGGTGCCCCAATGGCTGCTTTCTTAGCCAATCCGGCTTCTTCGAGCGTGAGCATGAAATGGGCCTGATAAACTGCGGAAGAGGACGACTCTGACGTAGAAGTGTACCTACTCTATTACAGGTCTCAGATAGACGTGCGACCATTTGAAGGACGAAACGATCGTTTGTAACGGGCGCACCAACGTTGTGGAGTTAGTCCGCCAATTCCTTCAACCTTTTGCAATATGCTGAAACGTTAGGGAAATCTTCCATATTGACGTGGGAGAATTCCTGCTCCAAGGTAACAATACGAGAATTTGATTATCTTGAAATATATCACGTACTTTATTCCAAGCCGTCATCGCCATAGCGTCTGGTTCGATAATCGTTTGCAACATGTCAATAGAAATAGTGGAATGAATTCACTGAAAAACAATAGCATCAAGTGTCGTCCATAACTTCGGATCATGTGATGGAGGACTTGATGCGAGCGTGCATGAACTTTGAACAGTTCGGCCCACGTCACATATTGAACGTTTTCAATTTCAAGAATGATAGGGATGTGATTCTTGATATTAGAAACAAAAGGGCAGGGTGAAACGTGTTCTTAGCCATAATAGCAACGCAAGACGTGATGTAGGGATTTGGAAGAAAAATTTTGGAAGAGAAAGAACACTGTCAGACAAAAAACCGAGAAGAGAGTCAGATTCCGAGAAAAAAGTCGATGGAAATTATTTTGTGGAGGGAGGAATTTGAGACCTAGACTTCTGATACCAAAACCTTATTCTAGTAGTACAGAAATCCTATAACCATGGTAAGTATACAATACTAATTAATACAATATTTACCCTACAATATTCACCCATAATTGACCATCAAAACCGTGATATATAATCACGGGCTTAAGCTCACAGAATCTGGAAATATACACGCAATATACACTCTTATGGTAAGTGTATATTACGTGTATATTTAACCAAAATTATGTGGCCTAATTGTTTGAATTATTATGGCTAAGCACGAGCTATCTCACACTAGTATCATAATATATGCTTGTGTTATCACTTATTGGCCTATCAAATGCTCCATCTGTCTCAAAATAAATGTTACATTAGTAAAAAAAATTGTCCCAAAATAAATTTCACTTTAGAAATTGAAGACAAAATTGACAAGTATTTTCAACTATGTCCTAAGCATTAAAGAAGTAGACAATTCTAAAAAAAATATCTAATAAATAGAGGGGTTTAGTAAACTCCATATTGTATTTATTGAATTCTTAATGGGCGTAATTTTGCTAAAGTGACATTTATTTTGGGACGGAGGGTATTTAATTAGAAAATAACTTTTATAGTATGTGCAATTAGAAAACATTTTGTTAGTACTAGGTTGGTTTTTTGTCTAATGCCATCCAAATTAAGCTTTGTGCGAAGGATTTTAGATCGAAAAGAAAAACGATTTGGGAAAGGTAGTCGTAAGCACGTGAAACTAGAGGACAAAGGTCTCTCTCAGTGGGCCCAATTACTTGCTATTTCTTCTATTCCATATTACTTGATCACTTTTTATTTTACATCTCTCTTAAAAAATTATAAATAAAATATATGTTTACCCCAATATATTATTTGGTGTTATATATGCATATGGGTGGAATACCGAGCTTGAAATTTGCACATCTCAATTTAACAATCAAGATTATATGAATTTTTTTTAGATTGCGTTTTTGTGCTATCCGATTTCTTAAGAAAAACACAATGATGCAAATTGAGGTATCAAGATCAATATTAAAAGTGAAGGTATGGACTACATTGAATATTAAGAGTTACAATCACCTACAAAGAGTTTAAAGTGTCATGAAAGAGTTATTAAAAGAGCGTTAAAAGTCAACAACATGCTCAAATGAATTTACGAGAGAAGTGGTGGCAACCGAGGATGTCATCAAGGGCTTTGGACTATTCTTTCAACCATCATGACTTTGAAGGACTTAAAAAAAGCATGAAAGGAAGACTTCAATGCCGTCAATATGCTCAGGTGATTATTTTATAATTTGGTTATTCTTGTAAATTAATTATTTTTGCAAGACTAGTATAAATAGTCTTTAAGTCTTCACATTAGAGTTAGCTAATTTTTGGACAAATATTGTGGTTTAGGCTCCTTTCTGAGTTTTGAGATGACTCCTCTCATCTCTCCAATTAAATTCTCTTGATTATTTGAGTAAGTATTCTTTTGTATGAGTTCAATTTTTCTTCCCCTTGAATTAAATCGAATGACTATTGCATTTTAAAATTATTTGATTATCTCTTATTTTCTTCTAAGTCTATTCACCATGCTTTCTATTTCTTAATCATATATTTGTACCTTATCTTGCTTGTTTGATTGTGCTTCAATTTATTGTTCTTGCTTTTATAATTACATCAATTGATATTAGAGTTTGGAAAATGAATTGTTCCTACAATTCTTAATCTTGAGTTCATTCTATTCAAAAAGAAAAAAAGAAATGTTGATATGAAAATTGAAGTAATTTTCAAGTGGGTATCATTGAGATTTATTGAAAATAGTCTGAAAATTTATATCAGATATACCCTCGTTAAAAAATGATGAATATATATCTCTTACGTCACACAAATGGTGCAAATATATCATTGTCACTAACGGGAATTCTTAAATTAAAATAGAAGCAACTGTAAGGGTATATTTGCACCTTCACACGCATGATATTTTTTTTGCCTTATTTAATTCAATGATTAATTTAGATTTATTGCTTTGATATCATCTATGCCTCGATTTTTTTATGCAGATGAAATAATAAATTGCAATTTTATCAGTTATGATTATTGGAATAATACAGAATCTTGAAATTTTAATTGATTTTTAAAATCTATGGTCACTTGTGCTTTCTTTAATCACATTTGCCTAATACTCCTCGGACCTAACTTCTCTCCATTATTCATCTTCTTCATTTCCTCAAATTTGTTTATGCCGACTCGTTGATTTAAATTTAAAATTAAATAATTTTCTCAAAATTTCAAGATTCTTTATTTATTTCAGTAATTACAAGTGACCAAATTGCAATTTATTCTTCGCATCTGCATAGAAATAATTTAAGGCATCCATGGTAGATTTAATAAGAGATTAGGACAAAAAGAAATTTGATCGTCAAATCATAAATCCAAATAAATTGTTGAACTAAAGAAGACAACAAAAATCACGTGGGAGAAGGTCTAAATATATCCCTGAATTTTGCGAAAATGTGCAAATGTAACTAACCTTTAATTAAAAAATTAAAGATATATTTACACTATTTATATAGTGACATATATATATATATATATATATATATATATATATATATATTATTTTCTTAATAAAGAATATATTTGTTAACGACAAAAATATGTATCGAGGGGTATATAAAGTTGAGAATTATATTTGCACTTTTTTTCCTTTTGAAAGTTAACCTCCACTGTCGTACATCAGTACACTGCCACACACAAAAACGACTCTTTGCTCCAAAAGGTGGAAAGCCCCCACATCCCGGTCCGACAGGTCTGTGAAGGAGGTAAATCATGGTGACTCAATTGATTTCAAAGGTTAGACCAGTACCACGCTGCGCACAAGGGGCCCTCCTTTATTTCAAGAAGAAACCCCCATACTGCCGCTGACGGGATTCGATCCTTGGTCTTTGCTCCAAATATCCCCCTTGAAACCAATTGAGCTGCCCAAGCGGACAAAAACGACTCTTCACTGAATAAATTCACGCCATTTGATACAATGAAACCCTCTTTTCTCTGCTCAGTGCTCGCTAACACAGAAAAAAAAAGGAGTTCTCGAAGGTCCATTTCTCTCTCTTTTATGTGTTTTTTTGCTTTAATTTGTAATCAATTTTATGCTCAATTTTTTGGTAGTATGTATATAAATTATTTTAGTTTAGTGTAGTATGTAGTATGTATATTTATTTTAGTTTAGTGTAGTATGTATATAAATTATTGAGCTTATTGGTTTTGAATTTTGTAGTTCTTTTTTTTATATAGAAAAAAAATTATACAAAAGAAAGAAAAAACCCCAAATTTTATGTTGTTTTGATGCCGGGACGGCAGTAGCGGTAGTTTGTGGTGGTGGTCTGCCGACGTGGATCCGACGTGGCGTTCAACTCACATATCCGTCGAGGGCAAATTTAACAAGTTTGCAAATGGTGAGGGTATATTTGATCTCAAAGTTTGACGGAGGGCAATGTTGTTCAATAAAACATAGTTTGAGGACAAATTTGACCATTTTCTCTATAATTTAACCCGAATTCCTGATTATTACCCCTTCCCCAACCCTCCCACCCTCACCCATACAGAGTCCATGATTGATGAGAAAATTAACCTGAGACTGATTCTGCTAGGATGTATAATCCATTCAAAAACAGGGTCATGTAGATTGAAACTATAATTAATAAATTAATTCTCTTGCTCACATTAGGGAGAGTTTCAGTAGGTTGAAAGTCAACATAAAACGAGTTAATTTATAATGAATCCCTAAACCCAAATAGTTTGGAATTGAAGCTTAATAGTAGTAGTTGTTGATCTCGACCTTAATGAAAGCATGTAATGTATAGAGTCTTCTCTTTGGTAGAACTAATAGGACTGATGCAAGGAAGGATTTCAATCCCCAAAAACATGTAAAATATGTATATAATAATGGTATAATAGTGAATAATGTTGATTATACATTTATTACACACAAATATTACAATAATGATATATTTTATATACACATAGGGTAGAGATAGATACAATTTCTATACGTTCATATATTTTCTATATACATTAGTGATACATTCTGTACAATAATGATATATTTTCTATACATATACTTTAGGGACACATATTCTATACGATAATGATACATTTTCTATACATGTGATATATTTTTTCTATACATATAATATTCTATACAACAATGATATCGTTTCTATACGTATGATACATGTTAGATACATATACAGTAATGATATATATACAACAATGATACAATTTATATATATATGATGAAATTAGTTGAAAGATGACTAGAAAATGTAATTATTTTGAAAAGGCCCTTTAAGATTCTTGGGCAACCGAGTGTCAATAGTTTCACCCGAATGGCCATTTATGTCCTTATCCCAGATATAAACATATTGCTGCCTTGGGTATTAATCTGTGATTTCTTAACAAATTGTTTCCGCTTAGGATAATATATGATTCTAGATCTTGTACACTCTACATGTTGGCTGATTAAATTGCCACCCAGAGACCAAAATACACAACCTTTAGAATTGTTTTGGACAAGGGAAACCAAACAACCCTTATTCAAAGAGTACACGACATAAAACGGTTTACATATCAGTATAACCTTGTAGTCATCAAAGTTAAAATCATAACATATCCCACAAGCTTTCGTGTAATATTTGTCGTCGTTGTTCAAATAAGGACATGATTATTCAAAAGAATTCGATATTCTCTGGTAGATGGATTCCACAAAACAGACTCATTATGGTCCTTTACAAGTACCAAGCTATCACATAGTTGCTTTTCCATCAAAATTATTTGAGTACTTCTGTCTCTACAATCGAAATGGCCAGTAGGTCTTGGTACCAACAACTTTCTGCGGCCCAACAATTTGGATCGATCATGGTGATTTTTTTTGAATTCATTGTCAGAAATTATAGCACTCAGTGATTTAGGAACAGATTTAAAACGCAACAAAGATTTAACAGGAAGGTTAGTAAATATGGAAAATATGATTTTAATTGGAAGGTAAATGGATGTATAGGCTGACCTCTTTTGTACTTTATCAATATCTTTGTTTTCTAATTATGATAATTTGGAAAAGGCTCGTAAACTTCAAATAGCATTTTAGGGAAAATAGCAATTTTAAGTCCTTGAATTATTAGCTTATTTTTCGACATTCGTGGCATGTTGACACATACATATTATACTATTAATTTTCTTTGTATTATTATATATCCTTTGTTATATTAATGGGATCAAAATAGATTAAAATGTATTGGTGATACCTGTCATTTATTAGTAAAAAAGAGTCATCAATGTAGAATAATGTAATTCTCCTTATTTGGAGTCTTCTCATTAATACAATATATATAGGTGTTTACCATTGTAATCCTAACTGTATGAGAATATTGACTTTACATAATTACACTAAAATAATAATTACAGAATATATGGAGAATATTTACATATATTCTCTATCACACCCCCTCAGTCGGAGCGGGAGGAGGCCAGACGCTCAGACTGCATCTGAAGTCAAGGAACAACTGTCTCGGAAGTCCTTTAGTAAAATTATATGTGTACTGATAGGAAGAAGGAACATGTAACACTCGAACATGATCTATGACAACCTTCTCACGAACAAAATGAATATATATCTCAATATATTTGGTTCGTTGATGCTGAACCGGGTTATGAGACAGGTAGACAACAGATATATTATCACAGTAGACAATAGATGCCTTACGTAAGGGACAATGAAGCTCGAGAAGTAGGTTTTTAAGCCAACAAATTTTGGCAACAACGTTCACAACGCCTCTATATTCTGCTTCTGGACTCAAACGGGAGAGCGTGCCTTGCCGTTTGGCAGACCACGAGATGAGGTTATCACCAAAAAATACACACTAGTCGAAAGTAGATCGACGTGTGTTCGGACAGCTGTCCCAATCGGCGTCCGTATAAGATATCAATCTGGACGGTGCAGATGGATAAAGATGTAATTCATAGTCAAGAGTACCCTTAACGTACCGAATTATACGTTTAAGAGAGGTAAAGTGAGGCTCTCTGGGAGAATGCATGAACAAACAGACATGCTGAATGACATATGTAATATCAGACCTAGTGAAGGTAAGATACTAAAGTGCACCAGTGAGACTCCTGTAAAGAGAAGGATCAAGCACCGGATCCCCTTATCGACGCTAAGTTTCGACTTTGAGTCGACTGAAGTGGGCATGATCTTGCAGTTTACCATTTTAGCCCTGTACACAACCTCTTCAGCATACTTACGCTAACACAGAAACATTGTATTCGCGGATTTGATCACTGAAATCCCCAAGAAACAATCCAGCTTACCCAATTCTATCATGGCAAATTCAGATTTGAGCAGGGTGATGATTTCGTGTTTCAGCACATCAGAGGAGGCAATCAGAACAATGTTATCAACATAAAGCAAAATGTATGCAATGTCATTACCTCGATGAAAAATAAAAAAAGTGAATTATCATTTTTGCTGCACACGAACCCGATCTGTATGATGAAAGTAGAAAATCAGTCATACCAAGCCCTGGGGGCTTGTTTCAAGCCATAGAGTGACTTTCGAAGACGACAGACATACTGAGGAATCGATGGATGCACACAGTCAGGAGGTTGATGCATATATACAGTTTCTTTCAGATCCCCATGTAAGAACACATTTTTCACATCAAGTTGATGAATCGGCTAGTTCTTACCCATAACTATGCTCAAAACAGTGCGAATGGTGGTTGGTTTAACCACTGGACTGAAGGTCTCACCACAATCAACTCCCTCTTGTTGCCCCGTACCATTTGCCAAAAGTCTCGCCTTATGGCGTTCAAGCTCACCACTATCTTTGAATTTGTGATGATATAGCTATATGCAATGGATCACATTCACTTCCTCTTGTTTCAGGATAAGATCCCAAGTGCATTGTGAAGTGAGCGCATCAAATTCCTCACGCATGACCGCATTCCAATTCGGATCAAGCTTGGCTAATTTTGGATTTTTAGGTATATGTGAGATAGTCTGAGTGGATAGGTTAAAGTGGACTTTCGATTTGAAAATACCATGTTGGGAACGAGTTTTCATGCGATGGGTCAGAATTAAGGCTGTTTGGGTGATGGGAAGTGGGGGTAGAGGGGTCATAGGAACTAGAGACAGTGGGATAGGCATGGGCAGTAGGGTTGACGGGGGTAGGGGTGGTCGACAAGGGTTGTGAGGATATCATCGGGGAAATTTAGCGATGGGAAGTAGGCTCGGCGATGAGAACTGTGGGGCCGAGACGGGAACAATGGGTGGGGGGTGTTCGACGGGATGAAGGGGTTGGGCGAAGGGTGATGGGGCAGTGACGGGATGAGTGGTGGAAGAGTTGAGTTTTGAGCCGGAATACTAGCATTATGTATTGCATTTCGAATTATAGGGGAAGTGTCCGGATCATCAAGGAAGTCGTAATTAGTGACTTGAAATTTTTGGACGTTTGCAAACGGGAAAACGTTCTTCTCGAATGTGATATGGCGATAGATTAGGATTTTATTTATGGACAAATCATAGCATAAGTACCCCCTATGGTTCAACGGGAAACCTAAGAAGATGGAAGGGGTAGTTTTAGGTGCCAATTTGTGAGGGGCCGTGGAGGCGAGATTCGGGTAGCATAGACAACCAAAAATCCGAAGGTGATCATAAGAGGGGATTCGACGGAAGAAAATTTCAGTTGGAGTTTTATTTTGAAGAGTTCGTGTTGGTAATATATTAAGGAGGTATGCCGCCATGTGTAAAGCGTACACCCAAAATGAAGGGGGGGGGGGTGGAAACATGGAAGAGTATTGTGTGTATCTTATTGTTAATGATGCATATAATTCTTTCGGTTTTACCATTTCGAGGAGAGGTATGGGGCCACGAAAATTGAAATACGATGTCGTTTCCCGCACAAAATTTATGAAAGAGAAGGTTGTCAAACTCATGGCCGTTATCACATTGAAATATTTTGATGGTCTTCTCAAATTGGATTTTAATATATGCTTGAAATTCAAGAAAATTGTGTAAACTTGGGACTTATATTTTAGAGGATAAACCCAAAGAAAGTGAGAAATTATCCAAAAACACCAAATAATATTTGTGACCCAGTTTGCTAGTAATGGAGATGTCCATAAATCCACATGAATAATATCAAAAGAAGAAAACATTACACTTAATGAAGATTGAAAAGGAAGTCTAACATGCTTTCCTAAAGGTCAAGAGTAGCAAGCGTGGATAAATTTCCCTTTATTATATTGAATGAAATTCTGACTTCTAAGAAAATTAAAAATTGGTGCTCCCGGGTGCCCGAGTCTACTGTGCCATGTTGGTGGAGAGATTGCAGCTAGAGAGGTTGGTGGATTGACACTTGCAACATAGTTGGATGAAAAAGGATATAGGTCCTCCACACTATTGCATCTCGTAAGAGTTATCCCCGTACGTAGGTCCTTCAGAGAAAAACCAAACGGGTCAAACTCAATAGATATAAAATTGTCACTAGCAAATTTCCTAACATAGATTAAATTTTAATGATGTTAGGAGCATATATGATATTTTTTTAGTGTAAATGGTGGGTGAGGTGGTTGTGTTTGAGTGGTGTCGTGGCCCTGAATTGGAATGCGATTGTCATTGCCAACCAAAATAAATTGAGGATTATTCAAATTAAATAGGTAAGGGAGTTTACTAGAGTCGTGAGTGAGGTGGGATGTGGCACCTATATCCATGTACCATGCGTCGATGGGCTGCTGGAGATTCATAGTGATGTAAGCCTGACTTAGTTCGGTAGGGGTCATGGAACTGTATGCCTGCTGTTGAGCCGTGGAGAAGTAGCCCTGGTGATGTTGGCCCGTGTAGCGTGGGCCTGGAGGTGGGCCTTGGATGCTCGACTGCTAGCGTTGCTCGTTGTGCTGGGCCGGAAGTGTGGGATACGGGCAAGGTGGTGAGGCCCAATTCCTGGGCTATGGGTCACGGCCATGGGCCATGAAATTGGGCCGGCCTACTAAGATGTGTATTGGGCCGGCTGTGTCTGTCCGCCGGAGTTGGATTTTCCACCACGACCTTTTCCCTTACTGACACCTCGATTTCTGCACCCACGACCCCTTCCACCTCCTCGGCCACCACGTTGAGGCTGGTGGTCCGTGGGTTACGGAGGACCGGCGGATATGTTAGAGGTTGGCGGTACGTCAACCGTCAAAGCTTGTTGAGTGTGTTCGTCATGTTTGGCTCGTCTGGTCTCCTTCAATAGCAATTGTGAACAAGTCTTGTTGAACCTATGGAGGGGATCAACTTGTTGGATCATCATCGCAAGTGTATCGTACTTACCCTTCGGCAAACCATTAATAAGTTGTAAAACTATCTTTGTTTCAGAAATCGGAGTGCCAACATTAAACAATTGATTGGCAACTAATTTTAGTTGTTTACAATAGTCTGACATATTGGTAAAGTTCTCAAGACGAGTGTTGTTGAATTGTTCCTCCAGGTAGACGACACATGTATGTTTGTTGTCTTGAAAGGCTTCCTCTAGTCGTGTCCATAATTCATGAGATGAGGCATCTGTGTTCATAATAGTATGAAGCAAATCCTTGGATATGGTGCCATATATCCATTGTTTGACGATATCATCAAGCCGCTTCCACGTCGGATTGTCACCATCGGGTGAACGAGGGGTTGTGGCATCGATGTGATCAAGGACGTTATAAGCACACGTATGTATTTGAAATAATTCGACCCACGATGAGTATTGTCCATCCTCTTGATCAAGAACTAAATGGATAAAGTTTTTGATGTTCATTACGACGAAAGTCGGATGAAAGGTGTTGGGGGAAGGGGTGGGGGATGAGGAGGATGTGTGACAACGTGGGTGGCGGAGGAGTCGACAGTAGAAGCCATGATAATGGGTTGTCAGCGGCATGAGAAGAGAGGCGCCGATATTAGGGTTAGAGAAGCCAAAATTAGGGTAGAGAGGAAGCTAGAGTTTGACTTCTGATACCATGTAGAATACTGTAATTCTCCATGTTTAGAGTCTTCTGATTATTGCAATATATATAGGTGATTACAATTGTAATCCTAATCGTATGAAAATATTGACTTTACATAATTACACTAAAATAATAATTACATAATATATGGAAAATATTGACTTTACATAATTACACTAAAATAATAATTACAGAATATATGGAGAATATTTACGTATATTCAGTCAACTAAATAGTTGAGTTAGGGCACCTATATTTTTAACTAAATGTCGTGAAAATAAACTCCTTAAGGTCTACTAAACATTAGATATTCTAAGGTAAATTCTTAGGGATGACAAAAGGAGCGGGGTTGGTTGAGACTTAACACAGAAGAAAACTAACCCCTCTCCCACCCTGCATAACATCTTTTCATGTTATCAACCCGGCCAACAAAAATTAGCCCCGCATAAGACTTTCTTAATTTTGTTTCCACTTTGTTATTTAGCTTAAACATTCACTGTAGCGTCCACGTCCATACATTTTGGATCTTACTCAAAATTTGATTTAAGCATTTTGTTCTTGAATTTCTGTTAATTATTTTCTTGGATAACTACAAATTGACTAACAAGAAAATTAGATTTCCAAATATGTATTTGAAGCCCATCATGTAACAAAATGTTTGGAACAGGGAAGATTATTGAAATCCAATTTAAATTACTAAATTTTAAGAGAAAATGCTTAGATTCAGATTTAACCAAAAGAGAATAAAATTTATGTAGTAATTATTAGTAGAAATCACTCCCTATACAAATATTGAAATTGTAAGATATATTATTAGAGAATTACCTGGCGGAACTTTTTTTTATGTTCAAAGTCGGATGTCTACTTTTTTATATTCACATTGGACATTTGAATGGTTACTTAAACAAATAAAAAAAGTTAGTTTGAAAATTCAAGATTAATACTAAAAGTTTTCTTTTTGAAATTTTGATCTAACACAAATTATAAATATTTATATAGCTATAAATTATATCATTAATAATAAAATTTATAATTAAATTATTTCTAAATATAAAGATATGTCAAAATTTTAAGGAAAAATTAAAAAGAAAGTGGTCCATTGGAAAGCACGTGAAACTAGAGGACAAAGGTCTATCTTAGTGGGCCCAGATTTGGGCTTTAACAATTATTGGGCCTTGGATTTTTGTGGGTCCATATTTAGTACCTATTTCTTTCCAGGTAGTTATCCACTCAACATATATATAGCGCAATAATTGGAGATATTACTTACTAATATTATTTAGGGAAACTTCGTAATGTACCCTTAGGCCAACTAGTTTACCAACACAACCGACGTATACACTATCTATACACTTTATCTGTATATATTGTGTATAGATATGTATAGTATATGTATATTTAGTATAAAGTATACACTTCGGCTGTATATATTGTGTATAGTATAAGTATATTTAGTATAAAGTATACATTACCTATACAATGTGTATATATTTTATAAATTAGATGACCCAATGATATTCGATTGTAATTTTCCCTATTATTTATGATGACTTTGATTTTTCTCCTATTTGGTGAGGGAGACAATTGTTTCTAGGTTCAACAATATTTTCAGGGTTAATAGTTACATATAGAGGGGCACTGGCATTCATTCCTCACAAAGCCACACCAATATGGACAACCATATTTGGAATTCCACATTTTGAAAAGGACAGTAAATTTATAGTCTTAAAATAAAATATTTGAAAGTTAGTAAAGATCTGCTCCTTTTTTTCAATTAGAACGAATCCCAGGAAATTCGAGGTATTGATTTCTGCA
The DNA here is from genome assembly GCA_029783415.1 of Anisodus acutangulus. Taxonomy (NCBI): domain Eukaryota; kingdom Viridiplantae; phylum Streptophyta; class Magnoliopsida; order Solanales; family Solanaceae; genus Anisodus; species Anisodus acutangulus. Next base: position 5,150,902 of record CM056509.1, read on the forward strand.
AACAGTGAACTAATAAAGATCATTTCACGGATATATTTTACATTATAGCCTGCACTTGATTCATCTGTTCATTTCCGAGAGATTAAATGGATCTCGATTGATAGACTAGAAAAAAGAGTATTTTGAATCTTGTACATGTGTACTATTCAAATGTGGAGCCAAGTATTTTAGTTTATGGGTTATAAATTATGTAATTTTTTTCCTTATTGGGTTTTGTTTTTTGTACAATTAGATAAATTATTAAAAACAAATATAAGATTTGAGCCAAAGTTAGTGAATGTTATTAAACCCGTAACTACCATTATGATTTCACCCCTAATACTACATGTCTGACTTAAGCCTTTTTGGTCGGTCGACTATATCTTTAATTTTTTTGTATATCGTTTGGTATTCGGAATTATTGGCTCAATTAAACTAAACGCACGCCGCGTAAGGCCCATTGAATGGGGAAGTGTTCATTGCTAGGATTTTTCCACTTCCAGTCCTCGAACCCGTGATTAGATGCGGATTCGAGATTTATACTCAATGGGTTCAACTTTTCAGGTTTTTAGATTGATTTTTAAAAATTATGAGTTCATGCATACTATTTATTACAATTTTAATAAATTTTTACATATAAAATTATGCTCCACATCGGAAATATTGAATTCAAAATGAACTCAATACCACAATTCTACATTCACTTTTGCTTTAGATCTCCAATCAGAATGGATAGGAATCATATACATCCTAAACCCTAGATGGTAGTTGACTGTATCATTAATTTGGTATCATTAGCCAACTCAGTGAACCAACTTGTCCGATTTTGTGGTTAAATGGCAAGAACATTAAATTTCTTTCCCAAATATTATTTTCATTATAAAATTGCTTGTCAAATTCTTTTACCAAATTAATAATTTGTATCATATAAAATATTATATTATTTTAATCAAGTTAAGTAGCTTGAATAATAATATATCACACATCTATGGCTTAGATTCTATCAACAATGTTTGACTAGAGCTTCAGGACAGTTTGACACAAGAAGTGAAAATATCAGAAAAGTAAATACCTTAATGGAAATCGTTCTCAGTAAAGTATGCTATTGGAGGGACCTATATCTAATAGAAAGACATTTAATAATTTAATTATAATAGTATTTTTTGAGTTTTTTTAAACATTTCACTTAGTTAATATTTTATTAACTGGAATAATACGAGAGTGATAATATAGAAAAAAGTAATAAACAACATTCTTGTTTAAATTGTCAAGAATTTTCAAATTGAACTTGCAAAACGATTCATGTTTGGAGGCAAATTAAATGTCATAAAAACTTTTTTCTTTTTACAAGCTTGTTCTTATAAATTTTTTGAACCAAAATCCAACTTAAAGTCTTTGTTGACTTCGAGGTTAATTAAGATGCTTAACCATATGATTAGATTGTGATTATTAAGCACTTTCTGTTGGCAAATAAAAATACATTCATAATTGTACAACAGGGACACGACGAATCTGCTTATTTGTCCGCTATGCTTCCCAAAATGGGGACTCAAGAAAATAAATAAATAAATGAACAAATTAAATATCAAAATTTGGATATTTCTAGACGAGGAATAATTTTACTACTTGTCTTTCTCTTCTATCCAATAATTGAACAAAAAAAGACATAACAAAGAGGAAGTGATGAAAGTAATTCCTGATGATTCTATGGTTGTACCTTATTTAAATAGTAAAAAAATGAACACATTTTTGTTTCCCACCCGAGGCTTAATATCTGCTTTAAGATCCAATTAATTCGATTTCCTACTAGGATCGACCTCTCACCTTGAGGGGCAAAACTCTTCCTATCATAGATGATTCATTTCCAAAGTTCGATCCCAGGACCTTTAGTTAAATGTGTAAACGTTAATTCACCTCGAATAAGCTCTTAAATGAACTAACTCAAATTCAAGCTTGCTCAAATATTGTGAACAATATTTTACATTTGGGAAAAGGTAAATGATGCTATACAACTCCAAACTCATTCACTATTGTAAATTATTACATTTAACTCGACCCAAAAGAATAAAACACAAGGTGAAATAATATGAAGATTAATGATTGAGCTTGTCTATGCTGTCTTACTGAATTTTGAGAATATAATTTTGCTATTTATGATCTATATATGTAAAGAAAATATCACGAAATAATGAACAACAATTATTTGTGAATTAGAGTTGCATCTTTCAATAATATGAGATTAGATTCTTGAAAACATATGTACAGTTTTTTGAATTTAAAGTTAATAATAGTTTGTGCTTTTTCTTGGCATTTTTATTAACGTCTTAATCTCAGCTAAATGTGTATTTCATGGCAATTCATCTAAAAGTCATTTCCTTTTCTTTCACATAGGATATGCGTATTTAGAAAATGCACTTGTTCCTCATTGTATGACGGTTTTCGGGTTTATTAATTATGTCTAAGATATTTCTCATTATTGTCGTAGAATTTTGGATTGAATATTCAAATTCTTTCACATAATATCAGAACCAAACATTGATAAATACGTTCACATAATCACTTTCTCTCCTCATATTCTGTCACTCTGGGCCAAAAGGAAAAAAGAGAAATCTTCAATTTATGTGTAAACCTAATTAAGAACTGTATTACAATTGCGTCATGATGTTAGAGATTGCACTTATATATATTCCTCATCGGTTGTTTAAGGATTACTAAGGAATTTATAGTCAAGGAATTTATAGTCTCTTGGATTATTCCACCATTTGCTTTTTAACACCTTAGAATAACTAGTAAAGTTGTTGTCATGTGACCAGGAGGTCATGAGTTCAAGCCGTGGAAACAGCCTCCGGCAGAAATGTAAGGTAAGGCCGCGTACAACAGACCCTTGTGGTCCGGCCCTTCCCCGAACCTCGCGCATAACGGGAGCTTAGTGCACCGGGTTGCCCCCTGCGCATTGCTTTTGAACGCATGTATATGGAATTATACGAAAAAGGCGATGATAAGAAGTTATACAGACTAGTCAAGACGAGGGAGAAGAGGACTCGTGACTTGAATCACGTGAGGTGCATCAAGGACGAGGACGACATAGTACTGGTGGAAGACGCCCATATTAGACGGAGGTGACAGTCTTACTTCTATAAACTTTTGAACGAAAAAGGAGATAAAGACATTGTGCTGGGAGATCTGGAGCAATCCGAAAGGTACCGAGATTTTGAATATTGTAGAAACATTAAGGTTGAGGAGGTTAAGGGTGTTGTTCGCAGGATGCGCAGGGGATGAGCGACCGGGCCTAATGAGATCCCAGTTGAATTTTGGAAGAGCGCAGACAGGGCAGGTTTGGAGTGGCAGATTGAGTTCTTTAATGTCATTTTTAAGACGGTGAGAATGCCCGAATAATGGAGGTGGAGTACAATGATTCCTTTGTACAAGAACAAATGTGACATCCAGAGTTCCAACAACTATAGGGGTATCAAACTGCTAAGCTACACTATGAAAGTTGGGGAAATGGTCGTGAAGATGAGGTTGAGAAGAGACGTGTCTATTTTTGAGAACCAGTTTGGATTCATGCCGGGGAATTTGACTACAGAAGCCATTCATCTTATTAGGAGGTTGGTGGAGCAGTATAGGGAGAGGAAGAGAGACTTACATATGGTTTTCATCGACCTCAAGAAGGCGTACGATAAAGTCCATAGGGAGGTTCTATGGAGATATTGGAGGTTAGAGGTGTACCTGTGGCGTACACTAGGGCGATCAAGGATATGTATGATGGAGCCAAGACCAGGATACCGACAGTAGGAGAAGACTCGGAGCACTTTCCAGTGATGATGGGGCTGCACCATGGATCAGCTCTTAGCCCATTCTTATTTGCCTTGGTGATGGATGGACTGACGCGACAGATTCAAAGGAAGGTGTCATGGTGTAAGTTATTCGCATATGACATAGTCTTGATTGATGAGACTCGCAGCGGGTTGAACGCTAAGCTGGAGGTTTGGAGATAGTCTCTGGAGTCTAAAGGGTTCAGGCTGAGTAGGACCAGAACAAAATACTTGGAGTACAAGTTCAGTAACGGGAGCGACCATGAGACATGCGTGAGGTAAGGTTTGGTACTCAGGTCATTCCAAAGAAAGGAAAATTCAAGTATCTCGGCTCTATTATCTAAGGAAATTGAGAGATTGATGACGATGTCACACATCGTATTGGTGCAGGGTGGATGAAATGGAGGCTCGCATCTCGAGTCTTGTGCAATAAAAATGTGCCACCAAAACTTAAAGACAAGTTCTATAGGGTGGTAGTTAGACTGACTATGTTGTATGGAGCAGAGTGTTGACCAGTCAAGACTTCACACATCTAAAAGATGAAAGTTTCAAATTTCATATTGTGAAATTTTACTGGGTATGTTATTGTTGTATTTAGTTTGAAGGCACAAATTCTTTAACGATGCCATACTTCTGTTTCTAATTTTATTTGCCATTGAAACTGTCTACCGAGTCAAATCAACCATTTATTATGATTGTTTCAAATTTATTTGGAAAATAAACTAATATAATGTTGTTAAAGCTAAACTTTACGTTGAATCCTTAAAAATACTCTCTCCATTGTTCTCTGTCTTTCTTATTATTCCAATCCAACAAGATCAAACATAACCAAAACAAAATGTCAACATGCAAGTGCATGTAACATCCCCCATTCACAACTAAATATCACAATCAAGTGTAAAAAGAATTGAATCGATGTATTACACATATATAAATTAATTAATTTATTATTAGATCGTACAAATATTAAAAGTGCTAACGATCATAAAGTTGATGGAGAAAGCATATTGGACAAAAAATAGTTCTATTAAAATCTAAGAAAAAGTCAAAAGTAAAATATTATATTAATAAAAGATAAAGGAAGTTTTAATGAAATATAAATATGAATTTGGCGAGTTGGTATGGATTGTATTAACGATTAAAATTTCTAAAAATAAAAAAATGATTGCAGCTGATGTTCGAAAGTCAACCATTTTCATAGGTAGCACTATCAAGTACGCCATCCGTCTCAATTTATGTGACACCATTAACTTGACACGAACAACAACAACAACATACCAGTGAAATCTTACAACGTGAAGTTTGGGAGGGTAGAGTGTACGTAGACCTTACATTTACCTTGGTAAGTAGAGAGACTGTTTCTGAAAGATCATCAACTCAAGAAAAAGGATAAGCACACGTAAAGACAAGAGAAACGGTCAGACCCGGACAAGAAATTTAAAGTAGTATGAAAATGAGAGTAACAAAAGCGAATAAGCCTTGATAAAACATTCTGAAAAAAGAAGCATTAACTAACGCAGGTAAATAAGATAAACAAAATACACGAACGAACATACAACAACAGAAATCAAAGGACATGGAACTATAAAACAATACTGCGTCTACTAGTATGATAGGCTAAGAATGCTACAATAATAACACTATAACTACCAGCAAGTTAGCGTAAGTAGGACTACACTTAACTACCTACTACCCTTCTACCCTAATTCGTGTCCTCCACAACCGCCTATCTAATGTCATGTCCTCAGTAAGTTGCACCTGCGCCATATTCCGTCTAATCATCTCTCCCCAATACTTATTTGACCTACCTCTACCCCTCATGAACTCGTCCATAGCCAACATCTCACACACCCGCACTGGGAATTTGTGCCTCTCCTATGCACATGCCCGAACCATATCAGCCTGTCTTCCCGCATCTTATCATCCACCGAAGCCACTCCCACTCTATCCTAGATATTATCATTTCTAATCCTATCACTCCTTGTATGCTCATACATCTAACTCAGCATCCTCATCTCCGCAACTTTCATCTTTTGGATGCCCCATACAACATAGTCGGCCTAACCACCACTCTATAGAACTTGCCTTTAAGTTTTGGTGGTACCTTTTTATCGCATAAGACTCCAGATGCGAGTCTCTATTTCATCCACCCTGCACCACTACGATGTGTGACATCATCATTGATCTCTTAATTTCCTTGGATAATAGACCCAATGTACTTGAAGCTTCCTTTCTTTGGAATGACCTGAGTACCAAGATTCACCTCCACGCCTATCTCATGGTCGCTCCCGTTACTGAACTTGCACTCCAAGTATTCTATTTTGGCCTACTCAGTCTGAACCCTTTAGACTCCAGAGCCTGTCTCCAAACCACCAGCTTAGCGTTTACCCTGCTGCGAGTCTCATCAATCAGGACTATGTCATCTGTGAATAACTTACACCATGACACCTCCCTTTGAATCTGTCTCGTCAGTCTATCAATCACCAATGCAAATAAGAATGGGCTAAGAGCTAATCCCTGGTGCAACCGCACCATTACTGGAAAGTACTCAGAGTCTCCTCCCACTGTCCGTACCCTAGTCTTGGATCCATCATACATATTCTTGATCTCCCTAGTGCACGCCACATGTACACTTTTAACCTCCAAACATCTCCATAGAACCTCCCTAGGGACTTTGTCGTATGCTTTCTCGAGGTCGATGAAAACCATATGTAAGTCTCTCTTCCTCTCCCTATACTACTCTACCAACCTTTTAATAAGATGGATGACTTCTATAGTCGAATTCCCCGGCATAAATCCAAACTGGTTCTCGGAAATAGACATGCCTCTTCTCACCCTCCTCTCCACGACTCTTTCCCAAACTTTTATAATGTGGCTTAGCAACTTGATACCCCTATAGTTGTTGCAACTCTGGATGTCACCTTTGTTCTTGTACAAAGGAATCATTGTACTCTACCTCCATTCTTCGGGCATTCTTGCCGTCTTAAAAATGACATTAAACAACTTAGTCAGCCACTCCAAACCTGCCCTGCCTGCGCTCTTTCAAAATTCAACTGGAATCTCATCCGGCCCGGTCACTCGTCCCTTGCATATTCTGCGAACATCACCCTTAACCTCCTCAACTTTAATACTCATACAATATCTAAAATCCCGGTACCTTCTGGATTGCTCCAGATCTCCCAACACAATGTATTTATCTATTTCTTCTTTCAAAAGTTTATAGAAGTAAGACTGCCACTTCCATCTAATAAGCGCGTCCTCCACCAGTACTTTGATGTCCTCGTCCTTGATGCACCTCACGTGATCTAAGTCACGGATCCTCCTCTCCCTCGCCTTATCTAGTCTGTACAACTTCTTATCCACGCATGTTCCATCTAATTCCACATACATGTGTTCAAAAGATACCATTTTCACCGCCATAACCGCTAGCTTTGCCTCCTTCCTCACCATCTTATATAATTCTCTATTCGTCCACTTCTCCACCTCATCCTTGCTTTCTACCAATTTCACATACGCCACTTTCTTTGCTTCCACATTCTCTAGAACTTTACCATTCCACCACCAGTCCCCTCGATGTCAACCACGGCTACCCCGCGATACCCCTAGCACTATTTTAGCTACATCACTGATGCAACTGTCTATCCTATCCCACATAACGGTCACATCCTATTAAGTCTGTTTAAGTACTATTTTAAAGTGCGTTTTAGGGAGTCTTGTGTTAGTCTTTCAGTTGTTTTATACCGTGTTACGCTTGTTTTTATTTTGTTTTCAGGATAAAGCGATACAGAATGAAAGTGAGGCGAATTTAGAGAGAATAAGAAGATATTGAGGATAAATATGCCGATTTAATCAAATAAACGGTTCAGAGAAATCTTGTGAAGTCCGTGAGGCAGTTGAACGTGTCTCGGATAAAAAAAAATGACAAATGAGCTGCGACGCCTACAATAGAGCCGTGACACTGAGGTTCCAGAGAGACCACATTTATGGAAGCAAAAGAGCCGCGACGCGACGCTTGTGTCCGTACAGATTACGAGAACTCATTTTTCACAAGGACAAAAAGGTCTTTTCAAAGGAAAAAATAGGGGTTTCTTTAAAGAGGAGAGGAGGAGAGAAAAAACGGCGGACAGGCAAGGAGAGAAAAAAGTTTTTGAACATTGGAGGAGCCATTGGAGATCAATTCCTTAAGTTATTTTTCTTTGTCTTGAATTATCTTTATGTTAATTTTCAGTTTATGTGTTAATTTTAGAATGACTATGAATTAATTCTTCTATTAGGGTTTTCAATTAAATCACTTGAACCTCTATCATGAACTAATGTAAAGTTATCTTGTCTTCTTCATCTATTAAGGTCTTTTCAATGTGTGGTTATTGAATGATAATTGATTTGCCATTGATTTTCGTTTATCTAAATGAGTTTAAATCGAAATCTGAAAAGTGAGATTTGAATATGCTATAGTTGAATTGACATAGGTTTAATCTTGAACGAGAGTATCACGATTGCTTGTGTGGCTTTTAGGTTGTGTATCTTAATGCTTCCTAATTGATGAAATTTATCATAGAAATACAGAAAATTCTCATTTAGGTTTAGTTTTATATGTCATAACTTGAATATAGAACGTTTTATTAACTTGTTATCTTAATAAGAAGACGAACTGTTAATCTTGCATTAGTAAATGGTAGAGTGGATCGTTGATGAGATTGGAATCCCTAATTGCTCTCATTCTCGAATTTAATTAGTGTGTTTTTGCTGCTAGTTTAGTTTTGCATTTTACCTTCGTTTATGCTTTTTTTTATTTTTAACCTTTACAGATCAAGATTCGTTAGCCAAATAGAAACTAGAGATTAATTATTTGGTAATTGATAATTAAGTCTCAGTGGGACGATACTCGTTCTTACCGAAAATTATTACAAATTGAGATACGTATACTTGCGTAGCTCTAAAAATCCGTAACAAGTTTTTGGCGCCGTTGCCGGAGACTGAAAAATTACCAATATCAAAGTAATTAATTTTATTTCTAATTTGGTGTTTCCAAGAACAAGTTTCTAACTTGATTTGCATGCATCGTTTGATCATTTTTCAGGTAGTTTTGTTATATGCGAAGAAGAAGAGGAGCAGAAAACCTTGTTCCTATTAATCATGAGATTGAGAAAGAGAGAAAGCAGAATCGAAGAAACAAGAGAGCTGGTAGTTCAACTGTGGTTATGGAAAAACCTCAAAATAATGATGGGTTGAATAGAAGGGTGCCAGAATTGGTGCATGAACAAGCTTAGAATCCCGCTGTGAGAAGCTTATGAGATTATATACTTCCAACTGTAACAGGAGTGCAGACCTGTATAAGACCACCAGCTGTGGAGGCAAACAACTTCGAGATTAAGCAGGCGATCTTGCAAATGGTCCAAGGCACAATTCAGTTTGGTGAGTTACCCTATAAAGATCCTCATATGCATTTGGCAAATTTCTTGGAGCTATGTGCAATATTAAAATACAATGGTGTGACTGATGACGCCATTAGATTGAGGCTCTTCCCATTTTTCACTAAGGGACCGCGCCAAAAGCTGGTTGAACTCTCTTCAGGCAAACTCTATTACTACTTGGCAAGATTTGGCTCAGAAATTTCTTGCCAAGTTCTTTCCTCCATCAAAGGCCTAAGCTAAGGGAAAACTGAATAATTTTATCAGTTTGAGGGGGAATCTTTGTATGATGCTTGGGAGAGATTTAAGGAGTTGCAAATGAGATCTCCCCACCATGGAATTGAACAGTGGATGTTGGTCCACAATTTCTACAATGGGTTTTGTGGTACTACTCGAACCATAATTGATGTGGCGGTTGAAGGGGCATTTATGAGTAAAAGTGCTAATGAGGCATATGAATTGTTAGAAGATATGGCCACAAACAACCATCAATGGTCTGATGAGAGATCAACGAGTAGTAGAAAAGTGATCGGAGTTCATGAACTAGATGCCATCACTACTTTAACTGCTCAAGTTTCTTCTTTGACAAAGCAATTGCAGCAGAATACTGTGTCTGCCAATGCTGTTCAGATGCAAGTGGGTTGTGAAATTTGCGGGGGTCCACATACTTTTGATCGGTACACAACAATGGATCCAAACAATATTCATATGGACCAAGCTCAGGTTCAAGCAGTTGGGAATTTTTAGAGGCCCTACAACAATTCATTCTCCAACACTTATAATCTTGGGTTTAGAAATCACCCTAACTTCTCATGGAGAAACAACCAAGGCCAACAGTCACAGTTTCAAGGGCAATATCAGCAGAACAGTCCACAACAACCAATGAATCATGCTTCATCTTCTCAGTAGTCTAGGCCACAAGTCCCACAAGAGAATCCTAATGAATTGCAAACAACCTTGTTGACTCTCACTAATACCAGACCCAGTTCATGACAGAGAAAAGATCCTCCATTTGAAATTTAGAGACACAAGTGGGGCAGTTAGCAAGTATGTTAAATTACAGACCTCAAGGGAATCTGCCTAGCAATACTGTTGTGAACCCTAAGGAGTAGTGTCAAGCCATTACTTTGAGAAGTGGTAAACAAGTTGAGCATCTGAACCTCAACCACCTGTTGAAAAGAATAATGACTTGGGAGAGATACCTGGTTTAGAGAAATAGGGGGTTACTGAAGACCACCATATTACAGAAAAAGCACCACCAACGGTTATTGTTGATCCTCAAAATCAGAATTCCATACCCTCAAAGACTTTGGAAAAATTCTCTTGATAAACAATTTTCCAAGTTTTTAGAGGTGTTCAAGAAGTTGCACATCAACATTCCCTTTGCTGAGGCCCTAGACCAAATGCCCAATTACGTGAAATTTATGAAGGAAATTCTCTCTAAAAAGAGAAAGATGGGAGATTATGAAACTGTGGCTTTAACTGAAGAGTGCAGCGCCATTTTGTAAAAGAAGCTTCCCCAGAAGTTGAGAGATCCAGAGAGCTTCACTATTTCCTGCACTATCGGGAATTTTGAATGCAAGCACGCCTTGTGTGATTTGGGGGCAAGTATAAATTTTATGCCCTTTTTCTGTGTTTTGTAGACTTGGTGTGAGTGAAGCTAGGCCTACAACAATGACTTTATAGTTGGTAGACCGTTCAGTGGGTATTATTAAAAATGTATTAGTTAAAGTGGACAAATTCATTTTTCCTGTTGACTTTATTATTCTTGACATGGAAGAGGATGTTGATTTGCCTATAATCCTTGGGAGACCATTTTTAGCCATGGGGAAAACACTTATTGATGTTAATAAGGGTGAGTTGAGACTACGAGTTCAGGGTGAAGAGGTGGTTTTCAATGTGTTCAAGGCGATATCTTATCCTAGAGCAAGTGACAATTGTTTTTCAATTGATGTGATTGAGGGGGTTGTTTCTGAGAAGAGCATGAGTACTGACGCTCTTGAGGTTGCGCTAACACAGTGTGAGGAAGATGACAATGATGATGTTGAGCTTATGGAGTATGTTAGGTGGGTGAATTCTTATAAGCCATTTTATAGAAAAAGATATGAGGAGTTGGGGAAAGTTCCAGAAAGACCATTACCTTTCATAGAAAAACCTCCAGTGTTAGAGTTGAAGACTTTGCCAGATAATCTTCACTGCATTTATCTGGGTGAGAATGAAACTTTATCGGTGATTGTATCTGCTTTTCTGTCTAATGTGAAAGTGAAAAAATTATTGAGAGTCTTAAGGGCTCACAAACTTGCTATTGGGTGGACATTGGCAGATATTAGAGTGATAAGCCCTTCTACAGTAATGCATAAAATTCATTTAGAAGATGAGAGCAATCCTTCAAAGATCATTCGACGTTGTGTGCTAGAGGATGAAATGCACTCAATTCTCACTCATTTCACACTTTACAACGTGGTGGGCATTTTGGGGCTTCAAGGACAGCTGCTAAAGTGTTGCAAAATGGCTTTTATTGGCCAAGTTTATTCAAAGATGCTAATGCTTTTGTAAAGGTGTGTGATCGTTGTCAATGCACTGGGAACATATTAAGAAGGAATGAAATGCCACTTAATGTGATCCTAAAGGTTGAGCTCTTTGATGTTTGGGGCATTGCCTTCATGGGCCCTTTTCCATCATCTTTCAATAATCAATTCATTTTGTTAGAAGTGGACTATTTGTCTAAATGGGTTGAAGTAGCAGCAACAAAGGAGAATGATGGTAAAACGGTCTTGAACTTTGTACACAAGCACATATTCACACAGTTTGGTACTCCCCGAGCTCTCATTAGCAATGAAGGGAGTCATTTTTGTATCAAGCAACTTGATGCTCTACTTGCTCGATATGGAGTCTACCACCGAACTGATTTGCCATATCACCGTCAGTCAAATGGTCAAGCTAAAATTTCAAATAGAGAAGTGAAGAGTATCCTTGAGAAGACTGTGGATAGTTCTAGGAAAACTTGGTCTACGAAACTTGATGATGCGCTTTGGGCCTATAAGATGACATTCAAAACTCCTATTGGAATATCTCCTTATAGGTTGGTTTTTGGAAAGGCATGTCACTTACCAGTTGAGCTGGAGCATCGAGGGTATTGGGCCATGAGGAAGCTGAATTTGGATGAGATTGCTGCGGGACAGAATAGGCTACCAGAACTGAATGAGCTAGATGAGTTCCGGAATGAAGCCTATGAGAATGCCAAGATTTACAAGGAGCGCACTAAGGCATGGCATGACAAGAACTTGATCCGAAAAAAGTTTCAATCCGGACAACATGTACTTTTATTCAATTCAAGGTTGAAACTATTTCCAGGCAAGTTGAAGTCCAGGTGGTCGGGTCAGTTTACGGTGGTGAAGGTTTTTCCATATGGTTCCGTTGAAGTGCAAGGAAAGAATGGCTTGGCATTCAAAGTGAACGGTCAGTGATTGAAGCCATACTTGGGTGGTCCTATTGATCAAGCCAAGTCTTATCATCTTGAAGCCCATCTAAATAGGAGTTCAGCGTCCGGCTAAATGACGTTAACGACAGCGCCATTGGGAGGCATCCCAACATTTTATTTGTTTTGTTTCGATTTATCTTCATCTAAAAAATAACAAGCCGCGGTGCATAAAGTACATGCGTGTCTCATTTGAAATCGTGAAAAATTGGTCTCTTAGGTGCCGCGACGCTTCCATCCGAGCTGCGGCTCAATGGAGACAGAAAAGGTCTAAAAAAATTTGTTTGACAAGCCGCGGTGCAAGTGGAAGAGTCGTGGCGCATGGGTCGATATTGTTCGAGCGGCGGCGCTGTCTAGACGAAGCCGCGACGCTGTCTGGACGAAGCCGCGACACTACTTCCTCTATCGCCACCGCCACCACCACCATTTTGAGATCGTTTATCAGAATTTTGGTAAGTTTTCCTTCCCTTTCTTTCTTTTTCACATTAGGAACAATGTGTTAAATAAGTTTGGGGGATGCGTTTGTGTCTTTGTGTTATTAGTGTCTTAGTTGGAAATTAAATTTAGTGTCATGTGCCACTGAATCAAGTTGATAATGATAGCCGATGAGACTGAGTGAATGCGGTGTGATATAATTTGATGGAATTGACAGCTATGAAATATGTGTGCTTAAGTTGGATATTTCTTGCGTTTGCTTTTGGTTATTAATAAAGATGAAAACTTGATCATGATTGTTGGATTTCTTGTACTAAAATGTTCGGTTTATGCATTGTTGAATGTCGGATTGAGGAAAGATGGTGAAAAATTCTAGAATTTGCTGGCTTGCTACTTGAGATGAAATCCTAGATGATGCATGCTTAGGAAGATGATTTAGGCAATTTTTTTGAACGATTGAGCCTTTCAAGGCAACCTTGACTAATTTAATCCATAGTTACCCTTTTTGGGCCTTAAGTTAATTCTTTGTTGATTGATGCCTATTTTGAGCCTACCCTTTACCTTTTTTTTTCCTTCCCTTGAATTTTCACCATGAGCATATAAGTATATGAAAGGGGATTGACTTTTTGTAATTGGTATTTTAGATTGGGGCTATCAATAGAAGAGTAAAAGATTGAGAAAAAAAATGAAAAAAGGGAAATAAACTACACTCTCCTTGTACATACATTGAAGAATAAGTTTGAGGGGAGAGGGGGTGTAGTTCGAAAAAAAATGTAAGTGTGAATTTTCTCAATCTAGAAAAGAAAAGAAAAATTGGGGATTGTTGTTGGTTTGTAATGTGAATATCGAGTTTGGTTGGTTGGTTTTTATGCTTATGGTAATTTTGAGCCTAAATGACATTTCATCTACCTGTGCCTAAGTATATCGTTATAACCTATAAAAGTCCTATTGATTCTTGAGCATGTGTTGTCTAAATTAGTGGAGAGTAGTAAGTTAGCAAGACTATGGGATTATGGACTTGATGGACTGTTGGTGAGAATTTGGTTTGTATAAACTGAGTTGAGTACTTATTTATTCAGTGATCATGGTTGGGTTGCCATATGTATTGATGATTTTAAGTGAATTTGAGGAATATCTGACTTGAAATTCTAGATTGCAAAATGATGGCTATAATGTTCTAAGGATTATATTGCATGGTATTCATGATTTTTAGGTTTGATCTATTGTTATTGACTTGATTCATTTTAGAGTTCGTGTTTTTTTGTAGAGTGTCTTGAGTTATTAACTCGAGGGCGAGTAAAGGTTAAGTTTTGGGGTGTTTGTTAAGTCTATTTAAGTACTGTTTTAGAGTGCATTTTAGGGAGTCTTGTGTTAGTCTTTAAGTTGTTTTGTACCGTGTTATGCTTGTTTTTGTTTTGTTTTCAGGATAAATCGATACAGAATGGAAGTGAGGTAGATTTAGAGATAATAAGCGGATATTGAGGATAAATATGCTGGTTTAGTAAACAAAATGGTTCAGAGAAGCCATGGAAAGTTCGTGAGGCAGTTGAACGTGTCTCGGATGAAAAAAATGACAAATGAGCCGCGACGCCTACAATAGAGCTATGGTACTAAGGTTCCAGAGAGACCACGTTTCTGGAAGCAGAAGAGCCGCGACGCTCTCTGGATTGCGCCGCGGCGCTTGTGTCCGTACAGATTACGAGAACTCATTTTTTATAAGGGCCAAAATGCCTTTTCAAAGGAAAAAATAGGGGTTGCTTTAAAGAGGAGATGAGGAGAGAAAAAAATGGTGGACATGCAAGGAGAGAAAAAAACGACGGACATACAAGGAGAGAAAGAAGTTTTTGAACCTTGTATGAGCCATTAGAGGTCAATTCCTCAAGTTATTTTTCTTTGTCTTGAATTATCTTTATGTTAATTTTCAGTTTATGTGTTAATTTTAGAATGACTATGAACTAATTCTTCTATTAGGGTTTTCAATTAAATCACTTGAACCTCTATCATGAACCAATGCAAAGTTATCTTGTCTTCTTCATCTATTAATGTCTTTTCAATGTGTGGTTATTGAATGATAATTGATTTGCCATTGGTTTTCGTTTATCTAAATGAATTTATATCAAAATCTGAAAAGTGAGATTTGAATATGCTATAGTTGAATTGACATAGGCTTAATCTTGAACGAGGGTACCAAGATTGCTTGTGTGGCTTTTAGGTTGTTGATCTTAATGCTTCCTAATTGATGAAATTTATCATAGAAATATATAAAATTCTCATTTAGGTTGAGTTTTATATGTCATAACTTGAATATAGAACATTTTTATTAACCTGCTATCTTAATAAGAAGAAGAACTGTTAATCTTCCATTAGTAAATGGTAGAGTGGATCGTTGATGAGATTGGAATCCCTAATTGCTCTCATTCTCGAATTTAATTCGTATGTTTTTGCTGCTAGTTTAGTTTTGCATTTTACCTTCGTTTATGCTTTCTTTATTTTTAACCTTTACAAATCAAGATATGTTAGCCAAATAGAAACTATAGATTAATTATTTGGTAATTGATAATTCAGTCTTTGTGGGACGATACTCGATCTTACCGAAATTTATTACAAATTGTGATACATATACTTGCGTAGCTCTGAAAATCCACAACAAGTTTTGACGCCGTTGTCGGGGACTGAAAAATTATCAATATCAAAGTAATTAATTACAAATTTCTTTGCTTCCGCATTCTTTTGAACTTTACCAGTTTACCACCAGTCCCCTCGTTGTTCACCACGGCTACCCCGCGATACCCCTAGCACTTTTCTAGCTACATCCCGAATGCAACTGTCCATCCTATCCCACATAACGGTCGCATCCCCACAACTCCCCCAAGCCCCCCTGACCATCAACCTCTCCCTCATCTCCTATGCACTAGCCATGGTTAAACCCCAATTTGATTCTTAGCATGTCATCCACAACCTTCCTCTTCTTTTCCATATTGATCTCCAAATCGATCACCAAAAGCTTATGTCGGGTTGTTAGATACTCACTCGGAATAACTTTGCAGTCTTTACAAAGACCGTTATCAACTTTCCTAAATAGCAAAAAGTCTATCTGACTCTTAGCCACCGAACTACGAAAAGTCACAAAGTGCTCCTCTTTCTTCATGAACCACGAATTGGCTATCACCATCCCAAAAGCTTTAGCGAACTCCAAAAGTGAGTGAACCCGAGGCCAAAGCCTCCATGCACGTCGTCATAACCCCCAGGAAGTGACCCAATATGTCCATTGAAATCTCCTGATACAAATAACTTCTCAGTGGGTAGTATACCTTCCACCACCTTGTCCAAATCCTCCAAAAGATCATTTTCTCCTCCACGTCCAAGCCCGTCTGCAGCGTGTAAACACTAATAATGTTCATAGTGAACCCTCCAACTACCAACTTAATCGCCATCATCCTGTCATTGACCCTCCTAACCTCTACCATTTGATCCCTCAGCTCACTGTCTACTAAAATGACTACCCCATTCCTACACCTCGACCTACCCGAGAACCATAACTTATATCCATCCACATCCTTAGCCTTAGGTCCTACCCATTTGGTCTCCTGGACATAGGCTATATTAAGCTTCCTCTTCTTAAGAATCTTAACTAGCTCTATAGACTTTCCCGTTAAAGTATCAATGTTTCAAGACCCTATTCTCAGCCTAGCATCTCCCTTACCCCACTTACCCCCTAACCTTCGCCCCCATCCCTGACCGAGAACGTGACCCTAGTCTATCATCATTCACCAAAGCCACTAGAGCAAAAAAATACTAGTCAAAGGTTAATGCTAACACAAATGGGAACCAATACTAAAGCACAAGTTAGCAAGAATACAACGTTATTAACAGTAAGCAATAATGAAAACTAAGAACAAGAAATGTACAAAAATTATTAGCACTAACTACAACACTACCCGTAAATAAAGGCCCTAATTGAAATACAATAAATGGTAAGAACGCACACAAACTACTGGTACTAACTAGAGCACTACCGTAAATGATGTGCACAAATTGAAATATAGTTGAAGGCAGAGATAGGACCGAATTTGGGCTGGAAAACAAGAAGAAACCTAATTTTCATCTTCGTCAGAGGCCGCCGGAGGTTGCTGTCGGTGGTGGTGGTCTCTGAAGGTCCTTACCGACCAGATCTGTTTGTCGGTGGTGACGAGTGACGAGTTTATGGTTGATAGTCACCGGCGATGATACAACCATATTGTCACGACCCAAAATGAAGGGCCGTGATAGGCACCCGAATCCCACCCGCCGGGTACCGCCGTTCGTACATTTAACATCTAATCATAATTAATTACGGACTAAGCCGAAAGACCAACATGTGAAATCTTTATCCGAAAAACCAACTTATATATATACATACTTATACCAAGGCCGACAAGGTCATACAAGACCACTGCACACATGATACATGCCTACAAGCCTCTAAGGAATACATAACATTACTAGGACGGGGCAGGACCCCGCCATACTCATATGCATATGCAGAAATACTGTACCACGACCAGACTGCAACTCTAAAACAAATAGAGTGCTACAATATCGACTGAACCAGCAACCTACTAGCGTGAACCGTCACCTTCTTTAACTGAACCTGCGGGCATGAAACGCAGCGTCCCCCAACAAAATAGATGTCAGTACGACTGATGTACTGAGTATGTCAGGCATGAATAATAGCATAACAGAGATATATAACAAATACTAAAATAGAAACAGACGACCAACAGTAAATACCTCTGAGGGCCATAATACATATGCCTAAATGTTATGCACAATGCAATATACATATCCATCGGCCTCATCGGGCACCTTTCTTACCAAAACAGCCTCTGTGGGCACCATACCATGTAATAATTAATGAATGTATGCATAATGCAAATGCGGTATACTAATGTCCACACAAGAATCCTCCCATAACCGCCTATGTGGGCATTAGGTTATATCGTATTGGCCACACATGCATTCATATCATCTTAGCCACATAGGTATCCACTTTGACCACACAGGCTCGGTATGTGTCCTCTTAGGGTTCTTTTGTGATAGTCTGTACCAGCTGCAGGTGGTGTGCGTATATAACGCATTTCCCTTTTCACATATCCCCTACATATATACAATATTTACCATATAGTAGTGTGCATAGAACAAGTGGTCCAGGGTAATATATGAATGTAATGTAAATGAAAATGCATGAATAACATTAAAATATCCTGAGTGACATAATCTCCTTATACCTTTGGCTAACACTGTAAATATCAAACATCTTTTCCATATGCCTTAATAAGGTCTTAGAAACATATATAGACATGCGTTTAGCATAGGAATCAATAACATGAATATTCTTAACTTCTAGGATGTGAACAATTTATGGAGCAATATCACAGTTATATTTCATCATATGGAACATGTCAAAAGAAAGAAATAACTTGCCTTAACATACCTTGAACCCAAGCTTTAACAGTAGAGTAAAACGTTGTTGTGTATTCTTGTGTTACGCCTACAATTCCTAGACAAGCTTTTCTTAACTTTAATTTTTTTTGCTCTAATTCATCGTTCACAGAGGGGCTGAGTGCTTTAGTAAAGGGGTCTGCTTGGCCTTCATTTCCTCTAATACTAAGAACGAAAATAGACTTCATTCCTTTTAAATGAAGTAATGCTCCAGAGATGATAATGAAATAGATCCTACTCTTTCTTTCCTTTGTGCAACTTTGTACAAAGATTTGATAAAGTATGCTGAACATTTCAACTGATTTCTTAAAGCCTTAAATATAACCTCCCAAATAGAAAATGAACCCTTAAGTTAGCGTTAAACGCTCTTCATCATATGGTCTCTCACTCAGCCAATTCTTTGGCGGTGGGAGCATTCCATTTGATGCCACATAACCCCCCAACGTGCCATTTTACTTCTCCGCTAATTGACTTGCCTCCGTATAAGTTATCAATCACACACATAATTAATTTCGTGATCCCAATTCACTTAAATCTTAGTAACTTATAAGACCTTCATATACTCAATATCATAATTTTTGTACTATGACACTAGTCCATAACCTCTTCATGCACACACCAAATTTATTTCCGATCCCCGTTGTGATACTTGTTACGTCCAAAATTATTTTGGGATTTTATCCTTTTATATACTAATCTCTTTATTAGTATACGTAAATATAACATAAATTTTCCCAACGCTCGGGCCTATTTACACAAGCCTAGCAATTTTTACATACGCTTAGCGATTCAAACTGTGACCCGGAAGTACGGGATGTTACATCCTTCCTCCCTTAGAAACATTGGCCATCGAATGTTTGGGTGACATATCTAATCCCCGTTACGTAGCCCAAAAATACAACTACCTTCATGCATCACTACATCATACCTCTCATGGTCTCCAAGCATTAATTATAATACCATGAGATAGAACTCACCTTATGCTCCTTTTGGAACCTCGGCGTTGGTCTGGAACATGTGTGGATATTTGTGCATCATTTCCTCTTCCGCCTCCCATGTCATCTCTTCCACGTTCCTATTTCTCCAAAGATCTTTTACAAAGGCTACTCCCTTAGTCCTCAACTTGCGGACTTGTCGATCTATGATAGCAATAGGAACTTCTCATACTCCCTTTCTGCACATCAGAGAATCGCCACCTTTGGCCGAAGAGTTCCTTTTGTCCCTCCTCCACCATTGATCTTACGCCATTCTAGAATAATCATACCTTTGTGAGACCTACATAACTATAATCTTCTTCACCTTTATCCTTCTTGTTGTAATCCTTCATTCTATTCGTCACTAAGCAGAAAACATTTCTACCTTGTTGCTTAACCATACCATTTCATTCATACTTACTAGCTGTTTTCATATTTCCTACCACCATTCTTTGATTGTACCATAATTCTCGTCCTTAATTGCCCCTATTATTATACGGATGTTATATTCATAAAGCTATTTTGTGTGCTCACCCACTCCTTTGGATATCCTAATCTTTATCTAATATAATAGTCCATTTGCTACTTGAGCAAGTTGTGATACTCATTCTTCACCCCTCTTTTCTTTGCATGACTTGGTGATTTTTAAATCCCAAATGTCCTCGAGTTGTTGTTGAACTTGAAATGAAATTGTTGCTACTTTGCTGATAATTGGAAGAAAAACGTTGTGGCTGCTATGCTTGTTGTCTAAACCACTGTTATGCTCGAGAGACTTTTCTATGCTGTCGTTTTTATTTCCACTTGTTGTGGTTGTACTTTGTCGTTTCCTGTTGCTGCAAATCTCAAGTGAACAGATCATTTCTCAAGTGCTGAACTTTGATAAGTTGTTGCACACCCTGAGAATATGCTACATGTCAAGGCTATTTGACTGCTGCTATTTTGAACCCGTATTCTTGCTACACTTTGGTAGTTTAATGATGCACATGCTGCTGCATTTTGTTCTCTGCTGCTATGGCTCAATTGTTGCACCTTCTAGCATTTTTGTGGCTATGCTCGATATACTGCTGCTCTTTGAATTCCTTTCCTTCTGATGCTTATGTCAAAGTTGCTACTTGACTATAAGACAGTCGGGGCGGTCTCACTCGACCTCTACAACTTTGACCCCGAGATCTCTTCATTTTTGAACCCCTTTAAATATCGTCGACCCCTGACTAATAAATTCCTTCGGTTATAAGCTCCCTGACTCCTTAAGGGGTCTACCACTCTCAAATGCTTCAGGATGAGGTCATTCATGAGAGGCAACCAATTGATTCAATACCTATACCAGTCTCCTTACATCCTAATCAGACAGAGCCGGTGGTAGTACGGATGGTACATGAACCTTCATCAACTCCTCTGGTGATACATGATTCGCCGATCCCTGGAAAAATGACTTACTTTTATCCCTTGATGGATCTGTGTTAATGGAGAGCATACTACACGTATTTACACTCAATCCAATATCAATCTCCATGATAATCACAATCATTCCAGAAGAAGGTATTGCTGTAATCGTAAATACGATAAGGTCTACAGAGAAAATCCTTACAATCTTTTGCGTTTCGATGCTTAGTACTTCCTTTACCTTACTAAATATTTTGCTTTCTAGGCTTGCATTATCTCTTCCATCTTCTGTATATGAGTGAGACAACTTCTCATAATCTCGAATTTTAACAAGAATACTGCCCTTTCTAGCGTATCAATCGTCTTGGTAAAAATCGCTCATTTACTGGCTACGATATAAACTAATCGAAGTCTTTTTAGTAACCGGCATTACTGAATCTGTAACAGGCACGAGTTAACTCGAATTCTTAAAACTCAGCTCTACTGCACGGTCTATGATATGAAAGAATGGAAATCATCCCTAAATGTCAGGCAGCCTCCTGCTTATAAGTATGGTGCACAACATACCCATAAACAAGACTCTACTAGATACAGCTTGTGGACTCCCTAGGACAGACATTCTCTGATACCAAGTTTGTCACGAGCCAAAATTAAGGGCCGCGATGGGCACTCGGATTCCACCTGTCGGGTACCGTCATTCGTACATTTAATATCTAATCATAATTAATTACGGACTAAGCCGAAAGACCAACATGTGAAATTTTTATCCAGAAAACCAACTTATATATATATATATATATATATATATATACATATACCAAGGCTGACAAGGTCATACAAGTCCACTACACACATGATACTTGTCTACAAGCCTCTAAGGAATACATAACATTACCAGGATGGGGCAGGACCCCGCCATACTCATATGCGTATGCAAAAATCTTGTACCACGACCAGACTACAACTCTGAAACAAATAGAGTGCTACAACATCGGCTGAACCAGCAACCTACTAGCGTGAACCGTCACCTTCTTTAACTGAATCTGCAGGTATGAAACGCAGCGTCGCCCGGCAAAAGGGACGTCAGTACGACTGATGTACTGAGTATGTCAGGCATGAATAATAGCATAACAGGGATATAACAATTACTGAAACAGAAATAGCCGACCAGCAGTAAATACCTCTGAGGGCCCTAATACATATGCCTAAGTGTTATGCACAATGCAGTATACATATCCATCGGCCTCACCGGGCACCTTCCTTACCAAAACAACCTCTGTGGGCACCATACCATGTAATGATTAATGAATGTATGCATAATGCAAATGCGGTATACTAATGTCCACACATGAATCCTCTCATAAACGCATCTGTGGGCATCAAGTTATATCGTATTGGCCACACATGCATTCATATCGTCTTAGCCACACATGCATCCACTTTGACCACACATGCTCGATATGTGGCCTCTTAAGGCTCTTTTGTGATAGTCTGTACCAGCTGCAGGTGGTGTGTATATATAACGTCTTTCCCATTTCACATATCCCCTACATATATACAATATTTACCATATAGTAGTGTGCATAGAACAAGTGGTCCAGGATAATATATGAATATAATGCAAATGAAAATGCATGAATAATATTAAAATATTCCCAAATGAAATCTCTTTGAATCTTATCAATTTGGCGGCAAATTTGTTTGGGAAGATGAGAATATTGCATAATGTAAGAAGGAATGGCGTCAAGAGTGGACTTGGCTAAGATAGTACGACCAGCCCAGGATTAAGTTGCTTTTACTAGTCTAATTTTATAACTTTACCACAAGACGTATTTTCTTCTTCATTTTCAAACGTTTGACTTGAATTTTGTAGCACTGCATTCTTGACAACCATTAGATTATTCAACAACGTTGGCATGATCTAACCCATCTATTATTTTAAATTTCTTTATCAAATCCCAATCAGAGCAATTAACTCATAGTCTTATTTCTTACCAAAACAACCCAACAATAAAACAATTTGTAAACCTTTTTTACTTTTACTTTTTCTAGTCCTTTACCTTTCATTTTCCCTCTTTAACCAAACAAAGGAAACAGATAAATAATATCACTCTCTTTACTTCCTTTTCTCCCATCCTTCCCCTCTACTTCAACCAAACATGCCATAAGTAAATATTACATTGAGGGATAAGGGGAACAAAAAGGGGATGAAATAGAAAATATTGAGAATAGACCTCACACATATATTATAGAAGAATTTTACGGATAACATGAAATCATAGAAATAAGAGGAACAAAAAGCAAACGAGAGGGAAGATATTGACAATCGAACTCAGCTATAAGAATTTTACCGCTACCATAAAATCATACTTTTGGTGGTATTTTAATATATGATTAGTTTATAAATTTATGATATTCGAGAAGGGAAAGGAGGACGGGAGACTGTAGGGTTTTGTTGGGTTCAAAGCATATAAGTAAGGCACAACGGAAGTTAAAAATTTTGTTTCTTACTTACCCCAACAACATTTCTGGTATGGTTATACAACAATCAAACCAGTAACATAAAGCATAAACTTATAGGTTAGAGTATTTATCTACTATAAGGTGGACACACGGTTGCCCTTCCGATTGCAAGCTCCAAGCTTCAATGTATTTCTCTTTCGGAAAGCTAGAAAATCCGGCAGAAGTTCGAGAGAGTTTTAATTCTAAGTCTCTAAGGCTTAGAATGATAATCTGAAATTGGTGTATGAATAATGAAGAGAATGCCTCTATTTATAGTTTAAAAATAGGTCAAACCGGATTAAGGTTTGACCTTGGGCCTGTCCCGAAATTCGAGGCAGAGGCACCGCGACCCTAGCGTATGGGCGCCGCGGCGCTAGACATGCTCCTGCACTGTCTCGATTTATTTTCTGCGCATTCTTAATTAAATCCAAAATCCAATTTTGACTTAATTAAAATAATCATTATTCATTTAAATATCTCGATTCTAAATCGAACATTTAATTACTCTCTCAATAAATCCTTAGATCGAACGGACAATCGACATAGTGTGACCCTACATGCCTTCTCATGTCGACATTAATCAAATTAAGGTTTACGCGGAAGTCCTAGACGGCGTCGCAAGACGAACTCTATATGTGAAGTACGTTTACGCGAATCCAGTAAACTTAACCTTTATTTGGTAAGATAAAATCCTTTCATTCACGACACACCCGATCAATCTTAGGATTTTTCAAGTGTCTATCCAAATGTCTTAATCATTGTATCTCATCTATATTAGTTGACAACTAGACCATATTCTAAATATGTATATTGCGTTGGCTAACGACTTAGTCAACCTAATATCACTGAGAATCTGAGTGTTCTCTCGAATATACATTCGAGGAATGAATCCTAATCTTGGCTCAACTACCACATTGAATTCACATCGTAATGTACCTAATATAAGTCGTATCTCAACCTATAAGGCATTTGAGCTTAGGATGGGATCAAAGTACATTACTTTGTAGACAAGGCGCGTATTGACCTCAAGTCTGAGGACTTTTATCTCCCACGCGCTGATCATACTTTAGACAAGTATAACAAACAATAATACATCAGGGTATACCAATAATCGACCCCAGGCCGTTGATTATAACCTTTAACCAGTCTTGCTTTATAAGTCTATACCTTGCCATATGCATCAATCTTTTTCTTGAAGACCCATTTGCATCCTATGGGTCTAACCCTTGTTGGCAAATCAACCAAGTTCCAAACTTGATTTATGTACATCGAGTCCATCTCAGATTTCATGGCTTCTTGCCATCGCTGCGAATCAATGTCCAACATAGCTTCGCTGTAGGTTGTAGGTTCATCGTCATCAGGAATATTTATCTCATTGTGTGTTTCAACAAGGAGATTAAGTCTTTCAGGCGGACGATGAGTCCTAGTAGTCCTACAGAGTTGATTATTCTGTGTTTCAGTATTTGTTGCATTCCGATTATGAGAAGGTCTTTGTGTGTTGGACAATCCATCAACTTGAGAGCTTTCAGGAATGTAATTTTCATGTATTTCCTGAATGGAATGATGTACAACCATTGTATCATCTTCCATTGTTTGTGTATGAGAGCCTTGCATTTCTGCACTATCTCTCATAGTACTCCCACTGGCTGAAGGGCGTACTCTAAGTACCCAATCTTCACCAGATACTCCCACTGAATCCTTGTTTAGGTCATTCGACAAGGGTTCAACTTCTATGTTATCTTGTGGTTCTTGAATTTCTTCAAGTTCTATCTATGTGTAGCTATGTTCCTTATAGACATATTCTTCTTCAAGAAAAGTTGCGTTCCTGGAAACAATGATCGTATGTTCTCCAAGAAGATAGAAGTAATATCTCTTAGTTTCCTTTGAATACCCCACGAAGTAACATTTCTCACTTTTGGATTCCAACTTGTCAGTGAGCATCTTCTTAACATATGCAGGGCACCCCAGGGTCTCATATGTTTAAGAGATGGCTTCTTGCCACACCATATCTCATAGGGTGTCTTTTCTACTGACTTGGAAGGAACCCTGTTCAGAACATATATAGAGGTTTGTATAGCATGTCCCCAAAGGTATGTTGGTAGAGCTGAGAAGCTCATTATGGATCGAACCATATCCAATAAGGTTCGGTTTATCCTTTCGGCAACACCATTCATCTGTGGCGTTTCAGGAGGTGTCTATTCTGATTGGACTCAATGTAGCTTTAAGTAATCTAGAAAATCCTTGCTCAAGTACTCACCTCATCGATCCGATCGAAGGGTTTTGCTGCTTGTTGCAAGTTGCTTCTCTACTTCCGACTTGTACTCCTTGAACTTCTCAAAAGCCTCGGATTTGTGCCTCATAAGATACATATATCCATGCCTTATGAAGTCATCAGTAAAAGTGATGAAGTATGGGAAGCCTCATTTATCTTGAGTCGAGAATGGCCCACATACATCAGTATGGACCAACTCAAACACCTCCTTGGCTCGCACACCTTTCACAGAAAGTGGTTTATTGGTCATTTTTCCTCTTAAGCAAGATTCACAGTTACCATAAGACTCCAAGTCAAATAGTTCGAGGTAGTCTAACTTCCTCAACCTTGCTATCATTGATTCGTTGATATGACCAAGTTTGCAGTGCCATAGGTAGGTAGAGTTTCTATTACTTATCTTGGCTCGTTTATTTTGTACATTGAAAATCTCTCGGTTATAGTTCAGTGTATATAATCCATCCATAAGAAGAGCAATTCCCTATATAACATCATTAAAAGATAGTACGTGACTGCCATTAAAAATATATGAGGAAAAACCCTCCATGTCCAACACTGGGATAGAAATAATATTCCTCGTTAACGAGGGAACATAAAAATAATCATTCAACACTAAACAATAGCCGGAAGGTAAATTTAATCTATAAGTCCCTACGCGCTCAGCATCTACTCGTACTCCATTTCCAACGCGTAGGTCTACCTTCATTGGTCCAACCTTCCTGCTATCAGTTAGCCCCTGCACATTTGTACAAATGTGTGAGCTACAAATGGTATCCAATACCCAGGAATGAGAGTTATTTATAGACATATTTATTTCAATGACGTACATACCTTATCCACCAAAGGCAGGAGCACCTGGTGCTTTTTCTCCTCCCAGTGTCGTGCAGTCCTTTTTCCAATGCCCCTTCCTGTGGCAGTTGAGGCATTCATCCTTAGCCGGAATCACTTTCTTCTTCACACCTCCTTTAGGTTTCATAGCTGAGGGCGTAACGACTGTTTTTCCCTTCTTCTTCTGTCATTCCTTGCCTTTCGGCTTGGGTCGGCTAGAAGAGCTCACCATGAGCATAACTTTTCCTTTGGAAGTGGAAGACTCAAAGGTCTTGAGCATGTTGTGCAGTTTCGACAGAGTCGCATTCATTCCATTCATATTGAAATTCACTATGAAGTTCTCAAAAGAACGAGGGAGAGAGTTCAGGATGAGGGTGGTAGCGACATTCTTTTCAAGCTTTGTTCCAATTGAAACAAGCCTCTCTATCAGCCCTATCATCTTCAACACATACTGCGAGACCTGGCCCCCTTCATTGAGCTTACACTTAAAGAGTTCTATCAGTAACTCATATTCCATAGTCTGGGATTGTGAGTCATAGAGACTCTTCAAGTGTTCGAGCATCTCATTGGGCCCATATTCTCATGCTGTCTCTGAAGTTCCATAAACATGGAAGACAATATTATGCATTGCACTGAAGTGACATCATCTAGATGTTTCTGGTAAGCATCCTTATCAAAAGAGGCATATTCAGCAGAGTCTGTCGCAGGGACTGTTGGGAACACCGTGTCCAACACGTATTCTATTTTCTCTTGTCTCAGTACTATTCGCAAATTTCTTAGCCAGTCAAGGTAGTTCGGTCCAGTAAGTTTGTTCATCTCAATCAACATTTTCAATGATAAGCTCGACATTTCTTATAACCTGAAGAATTAGATAGACCGGAAATCAAACTCAAAATCTATTTCCTATTATACACATTCATTTAGGCTAATCAACAAGGCCTTTTGTTTAATTAGATCCCACTATTTTAACATACTTCTACGACCTCATGGTAGAATACATACCTATTTTAATTGAGGTCATAATGGGCCAAGATCCAAGCCTATGCTATCTCCGCGCTTGCTTTGGCTGATAACTTCAATAACACATCTTGGTAGGTTCTAAACCAATTGTAACTCTTGGTTGATCAAATATTACATTTAATCTTGCGTCCTTAGATTAGTCCGACACTTTGGCGCCAAGATTTGTCTAAGCAAGTCAACCCCATTACATGATTGCGTTTATGTATCTAAGCAAATTTGGCCTTTGTGAGCAAACACTTTGGTGTAAATACCCACAAAAGTTTATCGTTTATCTTTACAGTAAAACACATCTATGAAAGAGTTTGGGTCCTCGTAGACTTAGAGTAAATGCTTTGGCATAAATATAATCGTATCGCCGAAAATGATTTTACACTCTAACAATTATAATGGACGACGCGTTTTAATTTAGACTTGTATTTAAAATTTTGGGGAGCATTTTAATTCAGGGTTTTAACCAATATCAATTCTTTTACGCCATATCCAATAAGACATCTTAACATCATGCAAACTAATGACACATATAGTTAAGAACTGTCAACCCAATATGCATGATATAAGATGGTTTAATCAAATACTGAGCGCCGCCTGCCAAGACAATTACAGCGGACACTATTCTAGAAATGTAAATGACAAACATTTTGACATTTAGCACATAAACAATATATTTATCAATTATATTGTATAATAATAATCTTGGGTTAAACATTCTGAACTCTAAAAACAATTTTTTTTTATTTCTGGGCAGGTGGGGCCGGGATGCTAATCATTAGGGCCGCGATGACACTGAGGCAGAAGCCTTTCGACTTCTATAAAATGCATTAGCGCCGCGGCGCTGTAAGGGCAGAAATATTTCTGCTTCTGCAATTGCATTAGCGTCGCGACTCCTATTGTCAAGTGAGTCCAAGTTTTGAAACGAAGCATTAGCGCCGCGGCGCTCCACCACGGAGCCGCAGCGCCTCCCTGAAACCCTAGCAAGCCCCGTGGCGCCCTACCATAGGGTCGCGGCGCCGATGTCCTGACAAACGTTTTTGTGTTGATTTTCAAAATCTTTCAACTGCTAAATCCAATTTAGGGATCAATTCACAGGTCCTTTATCATCACCCACCATTATCAATAACGCCCATATCGATCATCATCCGTTCTTACCCGTGCACCGTGCAATGAGCCGAATAACGCACTTTGACTTAGTTCGAGTTAGAGCGGAATGACTTCCTCGAGTTAGCGTAGGACATAATTTAGGGTGATATCAAAAGGTCAACATTTGTTCAAAACATGTAGGATTTCAAGAAACCTCGTTTTAATCCAATTTTATGTTTAACTCATATTATTACTTTATTCAATTGTTATATAACCGTTGAATCAGCCTGGGCTCTGATACCACTGTAAGGTTTTGTTGAGTTCAAAGCATATAAGTAATACACATCGGAAGTTTAAAATTTTGTTTCTTACTTACCCCAACAACATTTCTGGTATGGT
Organism: Anisodus acutangulus; assembly: GCA_029783415.1. Taxonomy (NCBI): domain Eukaryota; kingdom Viridiplantae; phylum Streptophyta; class Magnoliopsida; order Solanales; family Solanaceae; genus Anisodus; species Anisodus acutangulus. Next base: position 5,179,953 of record CM056509.1, read on the forward strand.
TATATAACAATCAAACCCGTAACATAAAGCATAAACTTACAGGTTAGAATATCTGGAGTCTTTATCTGCTATAAGGTGGACACGCGGTTGTCCTTCCGATTGCAAGCTCCAAGCTTAAATGTATTTCCCTTTCGGAAAGCTAGAAAATCTGGCAGAGGTTCGAGAGAGTTTTAATTCTTAGTCTCTAAGGCTTAGAATGATAATATGAAATTGGTGTATGAATAATGAAGAGAATGCCTCTATTTATAATTGAAAAATATGTCAAAACCGGATTAAGGTTTGACCTTGGGCCTGGCCCAAAATTCGAGGCAGAGGCGTCGCGGCCCTAGCGTATGGGCGCCGCGGCGCTCGACGTGCTCCTGCACTGTCTTGATTTATTTTCTGCGCATTCTTAATTAAATCCAAAATCCAATTTTGACTTAATTAAAATAATCATTATTCATTTAAATATCTCGATTCTAAATCGAACATTTAATTACTCTCTCAATACATCATTAGATCGAACGGACAATCGACATAGTGTGACCCTACATGCCTTCTCATATCGACATTAATAAAATTAAGGTCTACGCGGAACTCCTAGACGGCGTCGCAAGACGAACTCAATATGTGAAGTACGTTTACGCGAATCCAGTAAACTTAACCTTTATTTGGTAAGATAAAATCCTTTCATTCACGACACCCGATCAAGCTTAGGATTTGTCAAGTGTCTATCCAAATGTCTTAATCATTGTATCTCATTTATATTAGTTGACAACTAGACCATATTCTAAATATGTATATTGCGTTGGCCAACGACTTAGTCAACCTAATATCACTGAGAATCCGAGTGTTATCTCGAATATACATTCGAGGAATGAATCCTAATCTTGGCTCAACTACCACCTTTAATCCACATCGCAATGTATCAAATACAAGCCGTATCTTAACCTATAAGGCATTTGAGCTTAGGACGGGATCAAAGTACATTACTTTGTAGACAAGGCGCGTATTGACCTCAAGTCTAAGGACTTCTATCTCCCACACGCTGATCATACTTTAGACAAGTATAACAAACAATATATCAGCAGGGTATACCAATACTTTCAAAGTATCCATGTGTCCATCACGAGTACCCATTACTCGTAGCAGGTGAGACATACTACATCCTCTAAGGATGTGATGCAGACCACATGTCGACTTATCACATATCATCGATATCCCATTTTCGATGATCATTAGTCGAGGCTATTTAAGAGTTACGTTATAATATTAATATCTCACACTATTAATAATAGCGTAACCTCCAGGGATGCATATTATAGAATATTACAAACAATCAATTAATAATTCAATAATTTGCAAATGCCAAAATATTAATCTCCATTAATAATAATACGAATGCATTTGTCCTAATACAGATTGTCTCTAGGACATAAATATACTTTCAGAGACAACAGAAATCTGACCTATACTTAAAGAGTTCCATCGATCACAAGATTAAACGTTATTCCCTCCGTTCAATTTAAATGTTTTAATTTGACTAGATACGAAGTTTAAAATAATATTTTTTTTATTGAATTTTGTTGTCTTAAATTAAAGATGTATGTATAGTATACCAAAATGACCTTAAATTAAAAATGCGTATAATGTATCAAAATTCCCATCTAGAATAATGGAATTAGATAATCACCAACTATAAAACAAGACATTCTTTTTAGTAGCGGATTAAAAAGAGTAAGACATTCAAATTGAAACGTAGTACTTTAAGACATTTAAATTGAAACGAGGAGAGTAGTACTTTAACACATTATTAGTGCAATCATGAATCAACTTATGGCATTAAAGCTATGAAGGGCATGTAAGTCATTAAGGTACAACCACTCCAAGCACACAATTTGTTTTACTTATTCAATCACCCAAATCATAGGATTCTACTACATACTAATTTAGGCCAAATTCATTGGCGGTCCGTTATGGTTGTCAAGATCTTTCACGTAGACACTTCAACTAAACTTTGTTCCATTTAGACACCTGAGGTGGACCCCACTGTGTTATTTAGACACTTTTCGCTGACTTGACAAATTGTGTGAATTTCACACCAAACAAGCGCGTGAAAAGGCTAAAAATCATATATATATATTTTTTTAATTTTCTTATCTTCTTCATTCTTTTTTTTTTTGTATTTTTTATTTCCTTCCTCTTCTTCTAATCATTCTTTTTTCTACCATCTTCCTACCATCATTGATATCACCGCCGCTGCTATCACTACCAGAAAAAAAATCAATTATATTTTTAATTTAACTCAATTTCTTGCTCTCTTTCTGGTAGAAATAAAAATCAAAGGAACTCATCTAAACATTATTAAATGTTCTTTAGAAAGTTTAGAGATTTAAAATGAGTTACTTTATTTGATAAAAAATTTGAGAAATTAATATTGGAGTTGTCTTAAGGCCTTGGTGGAAATTTTTTAGTTAAAGTTATAACAAATTTAGAGAAATTTTTCTTAAAATTTTGAATTAAATAATGATTAAAACAAGAACACACATGAAAATGGTGAACAACATCGGAAACATTATTTCAAAAATTTTCTTTTGTTAATAAATGTGTTTTTCTATTAGGAAATAGATTTTTCCTTTTTCTCATTTGAAATATTAGTTTTACTCAATTTTTTTAAATATTATTATAGGATTAAGTAACATATGTTATAATTTAATTTAATATTTTGCTATGTTATACGAATATATTACACACACAATTGAGCGAAAAATATTTAGATGGTCATAGTCAGCTATCACAATTTTACATACGCACATGGTGCAATATATGATCCATTTCTCAACATCATCATCCTTCTCTCTCTGCTCCCCTCCCCCCCCACCCTCTTCTTTGTCTCTTTCTTTTCCCACTGTACTAGACTTTTCCAACTTCCACATTTTGCAAAGTTTTTTCCTCTCTCCAGGTTTCACTTCACTTTGTTCTCTTGCTGTCGCTCATTTTCTTGGTTATGGAGAACCAAGATCACAAAATAACAACCCCATCAGGTTTATTTCTCCTATTTCTCTTATGGGTTTCTCAAATTTTGTTTCTTTTTTTACTGTTTCTTGATATACTGTTTCTTGATTTGGGGTTTTATTGAAGTAACCACATTTCTTGTATTTTGTGCTTGTATTTCTGTATCAAGTCATGTATTGGTCAATGGGTCTTTGACTTGTGGTTAACATGAGTATGGGTTTTATGTATATTGGGAGTTGTGAAATGGGTCTTTGACGTGTGTATGCTGAATGTATTGTTCATTCTCTATCAGGATCTAAATTTTGGGTAGTTATTGAATTTTAATACCGAGCATCATTTCCTGTTAGTCCTCTATGTATGAATTGCTGTATTTTTCAATGTCTACTTTATTGATTTTTTGGTATTGGGAGTTGCAAAATGGGGGATTTTTCTTAATTTTTCAAGAGGTTTATGAGTGAAATGTACTATTCATTCTTTATCAGGGTTTAAATTTTGGGTAGTTATTGAATTTTAATATCATTTCCTACATTCATGCATCGGGTACATTGCTTTTGAGCCGAGGGTATATCGAAAACAACCTCTCTATCTTGTAAAGGTTGAGGTAAGGTCTGCGTACATCCTATCCTCCTCAGACCCCACTTGTACGATTACACTGGAAACTTCTCTGCCATTTGGATCGGAGAATTTATGGAGGAAATTGGGTTTTTGGGTATGTTGTTGTTGTTGTTGAATTGCTATATTTTCATTGTTTAATTTGTGTTTTTTTTAAGTAATGGGAGTTGTGAAATGGGATTTTATGTAATCTTAAAAGTATATCCACATATATAAGGAGACATGTGTATGAATGTTGTATGGTTCATCCTTTTCTTGGGTCTAATTTTGGCTAGTAATAGATCCTTTTATTATAAGCATCATTTCCTGTTATTCCTCTATGAATTGTTGTATTTTTCGTTGTTTAATTTGTGTCTTTTTGGTATTTGGGAGATGTGAAATCGTTTCTTTTATGTAATCTCAAAAGTATGGCCACATATATAAGGAGACATGTGTATGAATGTTGTATAGTTCATCCTTTTCTGGGACTAATTTTGGCTAGTGATAGATCCTTTTATCATAAGCATTGTTATTTCTTGTTATTGCTTTATGAGTATTTGTGTTTTCATGTATAATGTGAAATGACATTTCTTGAATGCAGGACATGAGAATCATGGGCCACATTTGTGTCATAAATGTGGTTGGCCTTTTCCGAACGCGCACCCTAGTTCTAGACACAGAAGGGCACACAAGAAAGTCTGCGGAAAAATCGAAGGATATAAGCTTAGTGAATTGGAAACAGCAGATAATTCTACCCATTCAGCTGTTTCCAATGATGAACACCACTCAGATGGAGATCATCGAACTCCAAGTGAGAATTCTCGAGCCTTGAACGAATGCAGTTTTGTTTCTCTTTTCTGGTGAAATTTGTGTTTTATGTGATCATGTTTTTGGTTTTAGGTCCTAATGATAAAATGACAAGTGTTAAATCATATCAATCAGAAGATGAAACTTTCTCTGATGCTGTCACTGAGTTTCCTGATAGCGGAATTAGCCCTGGCATGGAAGAGCGTCCGGGGAGTGTAAAACATTTGAGTACAAATGTGATAAAAATTGATGATGAATTATTGAAGGCCAATGCAACCGGAGGTAAGCATCAAGGCAAATGAGCATTCATGTTTGTTTATGTAGAAGATCGATTGGCTTCTCAAATGTGCTGTATGTAGTTGTACTTAGCAATGTATTCGCTGTTAATGCTTGCAACTTTTTTCCTGATTTCTGTTGGATTCTGTGTTGTCGTGCAGTTACCTCTCACAAAGAAGGGAAAATAAAAATTTTCATTTAGGGTGTGTTCGGTATAAAGGAAAATGTTTTCTAGAAAAATAAGTGGGTTTCTTACTAATTTTCTTGTGTTCGGTACGTAAGCAAAAAATATTATCCTAAAAGGATTTTGTATATACAACAACATACCCAATGAAATCATACAACGTGGGGTCTGGGGAGGGTAAGTGTACACAGACCTTGGTAGGTAGAGCGGCTGTTTCCGAAAGATCTTCGGCTCAAGACAAAGCATAAGCACAAGCAAAACAAGAGAAACGGTCAGATCCGGACATGAAATTCAAAGCAGTATGAAAATGTAGGTAACAAAAGCGAGTAAGCCATGATAGCACATTTTGAAAAAGGAAGCAGTAACTAACGCAGGTAAATAAGATAAACAAAGTAAACTAAAGAACCCATATACCATCGGAGGTGTGGGGTTGTGGGTGTAGGGGGATACGTGGGTGGGGCTGAAGATGAGGCGTGTTGGGGGGGGGGGACACAATCAATATGGACTGCTACTTGTGGAACTTGTTTCCCTACTTCCACTAGAGAAGTCATTTTCCTCATTTTTAAGGAATTTTCGAAAACTTTTGACCAACCGAACATGTAAAAATTGGAAATCATATGTTTTCCTCCTTACCAAACACACCCTTAGGGAAAGTTGATTATTGCTATCTTGTCTTTTTCCTTTTTTTTTAAAATTTTACTCAGGGAATCAGGTAGGATTGAGATAAGTAGTGCATGGAACTTGTGAGACTTCTCTGCATAATGCTAAAACACAAATGACAGTTCTTCATAATGATGAAACACATATGACAATTCTTCATAATGATAAAACACATATGACACCTCATGCACGACAAACTCTCTGTAAACAAGGGCAAGGGGAAACTCTCCTGGAAACAGGGCATGTGGAGCATATATCTCTTCGTAGAAGAAATTTAAATCATTTGATTTGGAGGCTAAGTTTTTGGATATGAATTTTAGCTATATACACTGAAAATATAAATACCTTTTATAAGTATCATTTTAGTTTAACCTATTATATTAAGTTACCACATAATGATTATCATAGAGATTTACCTGTAATTAACTTGATTCAGTAAACATTTTTACATTGTCAGTGCAGAAAACTAAACTCCTTGGTTTAGAAATAACCTTTTGGTTTAGTTCAACCAGAGAAATGATATGATTGGGTGAAGTTAGTTGGGTTAATTCTTTCCTCTTGTTAGAATCTTGTCTCTGCTTCTAACTTTCTGTTTTCCCTTGTGGGAAATTAATTGTCCCTGCTACATTTGGTAATTGGTGAACCAAAACGGTCGTGTCGAGGAATTAGTTTAATCAATTCTAAATGAGATGGATTGGATGAAGTTTGCTTATATTAAGTCAAGTAAGGGAACACATTAAACAATGAATGGGATGTATTCAATAGTCATTTCCCTAAGTAATTTGACTATTTTATGAACATCTTTGCTTAAATGCTCAAAGTGTTTATTCCTAGTGTCAAAGTGGTTCCAATTAGTTTATACTGGAATTTTAATCCCTGTTTTGTGCTTGTGTCGAAGCATTCCCTTTGTGATACTGAATCTGCTGCTAATGCCAAACCTAGTGGCTGCGTCCTCGGAAGCGTTTGTATCGGGTCAACTATGTTAATTACCTATATTACGATTTGCGGATAATATATGAAAAGTAGAGGAGCTTTTTCTTTGCTAGTATCGCTGGACGCTATCTTTAATTATTTATTTATTTTCCTTGGAAATATTTATGCCCCTGTATTCTGCTGCCAGTTTGAATTTTAGGATATTTTCTTCTTTTCAATTTGTGATTATTAATGCAGCCTTAACTACATATATTAGCTTAAATTTTGGGTTGCTTATTCCTGATTTTTTCATCGTGCTATATAGGCTTACCAATCTGCATTTACGCTTAGAAGCTACATGGTTCATTAATTACATTTAATGTGGGTTTTTGCCACTTTTGGGTGCACTTTCATGGTTGTAGATATCTCAGGATCCTCAAATGATACCCAGCATGCCGCTGAAGTAAATGATCCTGAGTCACTTGAAAGTGCAATCGATCACCCAGAAGTAGCTGGATCTTTGAGTACAAAACTTGACAGACCGTCTGGCTCACAGTTGGACTCCGACCCTATGAAATCCAAGATCCCAGAGGATGCTTCTCTGCAGGAGATAAATGCATCTGAATCTATTGAAGCCAAACAAATGCAGATGTCTTCCGGCCAGCCAAATGATTTGAAGGGGATGGAAGATATTAATACTGGTGAAGGTTTAGTTGATGCTGGCGAGGCTTCTGTCGAAGTGTCTCAATCAGTGGTATCTGATACAGATGAAAAGACGTCAAATAATGAAAGTTATGAGTCAAAGCCATTGGAGGAAGAGGGGAAAATTTCTAGCCCTTCAATTGTGGAGTCTAAGTTACTTGAGGCAGAGGAGCAAGCCACAAATAGTGTTCCCATTGGAGCCGAACTACAGCATAAAGAGAGAGAAAATCCTGATTCTGCGTACTTGAAATTGGACCTGCCTGAAGCTGATGTTAAAGCTTTAGATGTTGTGAATGTTGACAAGGAGCATGAGCAACTCGGTTGCTGCATCAGAGGTGGTGGAATCTCCACTCAACTTTCACCTATGTTGGTATCAAAAGCTGACGGTGGACGTCAAGTGGAGCTTTCTGACTCATCCAAAGCTGAGGAAGGGAGAGAAGATGTGCATGTGGTGTCATTGGCAAAAGATTTAACTGCATCAGACAACCCTGAACTATTGCTTAAAGATTTTAAAGACTACGATAAGTTCAAATTTAGTTTACCATTGGATCTAGGCTCTTCTGAAGAAATTAGCTCTGCAAAAGATGACGCTGTTGCTGCATCCGAGGTGAGTCAGTCTTTTGTGGACACTGATGGAAGCATATCCACAGTAGCTTTGGATATTTCAGTGGATCAGGTTAGTGAAGAAAAGGCGGCGGTCTCTGCAGAGGGTAAAACGGATATGAACACCTATATTGCATCTGTTCAGGAAGAAGCCAAGCAAGCAACAAAAGTTGATGATCTTGAAATTGAAAGAACGGAAACAAGTTTTACCATAGCAGAGGAGAACAAGGGTGGACATCCAGAAGATGAGCTTCTTACAAACAAGGAAACAACACCTGTAGACACTTCTCGTATATCTGAAGCTAATCAAACTATGGTCACTGTCGAAGGAATTGACCAGGACGAACATGAAAAGGCCAGCACTGAACATCCAATTGTAGCTGGGGATGAAACTGAGGAAAAGCTGGCAGGAGTTTCTGAAGGTGATAAGACTATCTACCCGGTTGGAGGACATAATAACCATGCTATAGCTACGGACACAACTACTTTGCATGAAAGCAGGGAAGAAATTTTTCATGAAGCTTCCAAAGACGACACAATTAGCAGCGATGCCAAAGCATTGGAGTCCGCAAGTGCAACTGGATTGGATTCCAAAGTAATCAGTGATTGTGATGTGAAAGAGTCCACAGGTTTGTTTGTCGATACTGTTTTGAACAGTCACGTTGTTGATAACTCCCATGCAGGAGATGGCCTTAAGAGTGCCGCTGGTGTCATTCCATCTGCCTCGCAGAATGAGGGTAATGACAAGCTCGTAAAACAGAACGACACTGTTTCTGCAGTGTCACCAATGACTTCGAGCAGCAGAGCCGATAGCTTGGATGCCAACTGGGGTTCTGTATCAGGTATAATCACTTCTGTTTCCTCTGTATTGATCTATAGAATGATGAAAAAAACTTATTGGAAGTCAATATTGGTTTCCTTTTGACAGAGAAATGAGAAAAATGGTCCCTTATGTTTGGGAGTAGGTTCGAAATAATCCCTAAATTATGTTCTAAAGAATTTTGGTCCTTTAAGCTTGCCAAAAGTTTAACACTTATGGTCTTTGTCAACTATTTAACAAACTCGGTCTGGAAGATATCAAGGAAACCGTGAAAAAAAGAATTTAGCGGGAACTCACATTTGCAGGTATATTTTTTGCAGTTTCTGCTATTTTATGTCTCTTTCTAGAGTTTGGTGCAGTTTTCCAGATGCAATTTCTACCATTTTTGGTCTATGGTGTCCAGTATAGTTTTTTGTGATGCAGTTTTTAGGATTTGATGGAACTTTTCTTGTGTTTTTTATTAAATCTTTTTTTCCATAGTTCCCTTCAATTCTAACAGATGGAGTTTGTTATATATTTGACGGTATCAAACTTAAAGGACCAAAACTGTTCAGAGCTAACTTTAGGGACTTTTCTGAATCTACTCCCATATACAAGAGACTATTTTGTCATTTTCTCCCTTTTGTCATTGTAGGAAGGTTTGAAATGAGCTTTTTATCTTTAAGCTCGAGGAGGATGTATTTTCTTCCATTCTAATACATTCTGCTATTTGTGATGAAACAGTTCTTTCTACCCAGTCCGAGTCTACAGCTGTTACTGATGCCGAAACAACTGATACTCGAAAGCCAACTTCGGAGAGCCATCCCGACAAGTCAGATGTTTATGAACCTCCGTCTTCCATGACATTGGTTGAATCAGGTGAAAGTGCTGACAAGAAAACTGCTGCTTCTGAGATTGAAACACACCTGAACAGTCAACAGCCCAAAACGGAAGCTCTAGCCGGGTGGTTCCCTTCTATAACTAATGTGGTGAATGAATCTCAAGGGAGAAAGAAGAATGATGAGGAGATAATTGCAAAGGTAACAAACTGGAGTGGCACAACAAAGCAACACACTCCATTGAAAAATTTACTCGGTGAAGCCAGATCTCCAAACGCAAAACAAGTGCCGAAGAAAGATGAAACTGCCAGTACTAAGACGACGACGGTGAACTCGATTCTGAGTTCAGAGGCGGCACCAACTAAGGAGGCAGAGAAAGAATGGAATTCTCCGGCGAGGTATCCAGTTGACATTAAAAAGGAAAAGAGGAAGACGAAACCATATTGGGTACCATTTGTTTGCTGCTCTTCAGTACATCAAGACGCGTAATATCTCTGTCGGCTATATGTATTCTTCCCTCTTTTTAGGCTTGTGCGTTTGTGGAACTCCTAAATTAGACAAAATGATGGAGTATTCTTGTTTCTATATGTATATTTGGATGCATAGGTTACTGTTTTGGGCATACATTTTTTGTTATCCAGAATATGGCCTTTCTTTATTTTTGCGTTTTGAAGAATTTGACTGTCTCCTATTTCTCCTGCATGCAATTTAACCTTTTGCTTCATATGATACGCCAGAGCATTCAGAGGGCTTTCACGCGTCTTTTGCATAGAGGCATTTATATTCCAGATTTAAGTTAATTGATTAAAGCATTTCTTTAAGTATTCTAACGCTATTCCCACAGGCATCCCTCAATATAAGTTGACAGTTGTTGGTGCTCTTCGCATTTTTTTCAACAGTAGTACATTCAAGTCCAAAGTGTTGTGATTGACCACAAAATAATTAATAAATCATCATTGTAAGCTTTAGAAAAAATGAAGTTTAAATCATCATTGTAATCCCTCTCATTGACTAAAGTTTTTTGAGCTATATTTTCAAAACTTCAAATCATATTTGTTGGACCTTGCATGTTTTAATGATTGACAAGATGACTACACTGAGTGAATCAAATGAATAAACCAGGTCACTGATACGTATTGTTCAGATGCGGAAAGAATCTTGAAACAAAGAGATCTCGAGATACAGAATTAGCAGACATGATTTAGGAGTACTTGGAAGAATTATTTGAGATAAACTTCAGACTCCGATCAAGCATATCTCAAACCGTGTGATAAGCAAAAGGTTGCCTCCATCTAACTCTATCTCTCCTCAAGGTCTTTATTTAAAAAGGTGTTTGTGTTCAGCCGTATTGCTATAAATATACAAGCCTTCTGCTGAAGAAGGTTACACACTTACACAGAGAGAAAAACAGAAATCAAGCAAATAAGCGAGGGTATATTTGAGAGACCTCTGATTAACTACTTAAGTGATGCCTGATACGAAGGACCAGATTGAAGAATCTGTTTCATTGACTCATGCCTTACTGTCTTCAAGTCTAGTTATTTTTCATTGAGATTGTTTATCGAGTTGTACCTATTTTCAGCTTTCTTAGAAGTAGTGTTTAGATAAAAACAATTGTCAAATTTAGCTCCAAGTTGAGGGTAACTCGGAGGGGACTCAACAGTCTAAGTAGATTGTTGTAATAGGACTTAGAATTACTTTCTAGGTTGCATAGTTTGTAATCCGAATTTGCTGAGCCTTACAGTGTTAGTGAAGTTTGAGACAAATCCTACAGAGGTGTAGGTCATGATTTTTCACCTTTGTGAGCTGGGCAATTTCCACGAAGAAATAATGTATTATTATTTTACTATTCTATGTTATTCCACAAATTAGTTATAAGAAACAAGTAAAGTAACTTGTCCATCACTTAGGCGAAAATCAGGCATAACACAATTCACCCTCTTATGTTATTTGGTCGTGTTATGACATTTCTTTAAAGTCCGCTTCGAAGCTTCCAGGTTTACTTATTTTATATTATGGTTATAGAGAATAATTCGGTCCCTTGCTTCCATTAAAATCAATATTCTTTTACATGATGTCATAGCACGCCTTTAGTAAGTCCAATTCATTTTTTTGCACGAATTTCCCTTCAAACGCACTGATATTTAATTTTTTCTCATGTTACTTATTTATTGAATATATCTAGATTTGCTTTGCAAGGCATAATTTTTGTAACATTTTTATTTTCGAAATTGAATTTTTGCCTCGCTCAATATAAATTATGTAGAAACTAAGTTATGCGGCATAATTTTGTAATATTTTTTCAAATTATGTTGAGTGTTGAAATTTATGCATTGTCTAGCATAATTTGTGTGGATATTATGATATATATGCCGAAGTTAAACGTAAATTATGTCGAGAGAAATCTCAAATTATGCCATTTTTTTAGATTATGGTGTGTTGAAAGTTTGCCTTGTCCAACATAATTTATGTGGATGTTATGATATATGTGCCGAAGTAACACGTAAACTATACCTTGCGAAATCTAAACTATGCCGCACCAAAAAATCTGAATGACAAAAATTAAAGATTACAAATCTGAATGACAAAAATTAAATACCATCCTGAAATAAGGACATTTGAGCGAATTACCCAGTCCAATTCTCGCATCCTGAAGTTCAAATTAAAGTCCACATGTGAATCTCATAAATTATGTAGCATGTTCAAAAGTGTTGAATTTTATTTATTATTGTCTCATATACAAGTGATGTAAAGGTTTCTAAAGGTTTTATGAAAGCCTTGGGTCATTCCATCCACTGCCTTACAGTTTTCAATTCAAAGTTCAAACTTTTTTGACAATACAAACTCATTTTAAAAGTTTGGGACTAAAATTTTCACAAAAGAATTCTTCCAAAAATTGACGAAAACGCATATTATAAGTTTATTGCCGCTTCAAGACATCATTTTCACCTCAAACTTTGTATACCCTGAAACTTCATGACATTACAAATGTAGTATTTTTTTTTTCAATTTTTTAAGTTTTTAGTTAAATAACAGTAGAATTTTGTCTAATATTTTAGAATATTTAATTAAATTACTTAAATCTTCATATCTACCAATAAGATTTTTGACAACAAGAATCAAGGTAATATATTGCAAAAATTGACTAGTATTTTATTAAAACTTGAAATAACTTATCCAAAGTTATATAATAAGACGTAGGTATATATTGCAATGCTTTATAGTTCAGGACTTACAGAGAAGTCATCGAGTCGACTCACCTCTAAGAGATCCTAATAATCATAATATTAATATCCTGGCCTAAAAAGAACAATAACATAAGAGAGAACGTAGCACGGAAAGAAGTCATGTAAGGTTCATAAGTTATTAAGAATTTGTTTTTTTTTTTAAAATACAACTTCTAATTAAGTGGGCAGTTACAATCAAATATAATTTCTGAATTTATAGGACGGTAGAATAGTGTAATATTCCTTGTTTGGAGTCTTCTCATTAATACAATATATATATGTGTCTACAATTGTAATCCTAATTGTATGAGAATATTGACTTTACATAATTACACTAAAATAATAATTATAAAATATATGAAGAATATTTACATATATTCTCTATTACACCCCCTCAGTCGGAGAGGGAGGAGGTCGGACGCTCAGACTGGATCTGAAGTCAAGGAACAACTGCATGGGAAATCTCTTAGTAAAAATATATGCGTACTGATAGGAAGAAGGAACATGTACCATTCGAACATGGCCCATGACAACCTTCTCACGAACAAAATGAATATCCATCTCAATATGTTTGGTTCACTGATGCTGAACCGGGTTATGAGACAAGTAGACAACAAATATGTTATAACAGTAGACAATAGATGCCTTACCTTAACAATGAAGCTCGAGAAATAGGTTTTTGAGCCAACAAATTTTGGCAACAACGTTCGCAATGCCTCTATATTATGCTTCTGCACTCGAATGGGAGAGCGTGGCTTGCCGTTTGACAGACCACGAGATGAGGTTATCACCCAAAAATACACAATAGCCGGAAGTAGATCGACATATGTCCGGACAGCCGCCCCAATCGGTGTTTGTATAAGATATCAGTCTTGTCGGTGCAAATGGATAAAGATGTAATTTGTAGTCAAGAGTACCCTTAACGTACCGAATTATACGTTTAAGAGCGGTAAAGTGAGGCTTCCTGGGAGCATGCATGAACAAACAGACCTGCTAAACGGCATAAGCAATATCAGGCCTAATGAAGGTAAGATACTGAAGTGCACCAGCGAGACTCATGTAAAGAGAAGGATCGAGCATTGGATCCCCGTCATCGGCGCTAAGTTTCGACTTTGAGTCGACTGGAGTGGGCATGATCTTGCAGTTTGCCATTTTAGCCCTGTACACAATCTGTTCAGCATACTTACGTTGACACAGGAACATTGCATTCGCGGATTTGATCACTGAAATCCCCAAGAAATAACTAAACTTACCCAATTCTGTCATGGCAAATTCGAATTTGAGCAGGGTGATGATTTCGTGTTTCAGCACATCAGAGGAGGTAGTCAGAACAATGTCATCAACATAAAGCAAAAGGCATGCAATGTCATTACCTCGATGAAAAATAAAAAGTGAATTATCACTTTTGCTGCACACGTTGGTAAAGATCTCCCACACCTGGACCAGGCTAAAAACGACGAGTCTTCTCTTTTCGGGGTTAGACTATATAGAACCAGAACAATAGACTGATTGACTGTGGTCAGGTCAGAGCCCTCTATTGTCCGTTGGAGGAGATTGATTGGACTTTATACCGTACCTTACTTAGTCTTTCGCTGGAACTGGATTCTCTAAAGCTTAAATAGAAGTACCCCTCGGGGGAGGATTGAATAAGGAATTGACTTCTCTAAATCTAAAAAGGAGAAAAAAGAATTTCATCTGTATCTGGCACTACTTTACTTGTCTTATCTAGTAGACTGTTTTTAGCTTTCACGTGTACCCTATCGGCATGATAAAAGTGGAAAAACGGTCATACCAAGCCATGGTGGCTTGTTTCAAGCCATATAGTGACTTTGGAAGATGACATACATACTGAGGAGCCGATAGATGCACAAAGTGGGGCTGTTGATGTATATATACGGTTTCTTTCAGATCCCCATGTAAGAACGTATTTTTCACATCAAGTTGATGAATCGACTAGTTCTTACCCATAGCTATGCTCAAAACAGTGCGAATGGTGGCTGGTTTAACCACTGGACTGAAGGTTTCACCACAATCAACTCCCTCTTGTTACCCCGTACCATTTGCCATAAGTCTCGCCTTATGGCGTTAAAGCTCACCACTGTCTCTGAATTTGTGATGATATAGCCACATGCAACGGATCACATTCACTCTCCCTGGTTTAAGGATAAGATCCCAAGTGCGCTGTGAAGTGAGCGCATCAATTTCCTCACGCATGACCGCATTCCGATTCGGGTCAAGCTTGACTAATTTTGGATTTTTAGGTATAGGTGAGATAGTCTGAGTGGATAGGTTAAAGTAGACTTTTGATTTAAAAATCCCGTGTTTCCATGCAGTGGGTCGGAATTGGGGTTGTTTGGGTGACGGGAAGTGGGGGTAGGGGGTGACAATATAGGTGGTCCCGGGAACTGGGGACAGTGGGGTAGGCGGGGCATTAGGGTTGTCGGGGGTAGATGGGTGGTCGACAAGGGTTGTGGGGATGTCGTCGGGAAATGTGGTCGGTCCATCATTTAGGAAAAAAATTAGGCATAACCTAATTTACCCCGCTTGTGTTATTTGGTCGTGCAAAATATCAATATTATTTTACATGATGTCATCATATGCCTTTAGTAAGTCCAATTCATTTTTGGCACTGATTTCTCTTCAAACACATTGGTGTTTAATTTTTGCCCCTAATATATGTGGTCTTTAATTTTTGCCCCTATTACTTATTTAATGAAAATCTCTAGACTTGCTTTGCAAAGCATAACTTCTGTGACATTTTTATCTTCGAAACTGAACTTTTGCCTCGCTCAACATAAATTATGCAGGAATTAAGTTATGCGGCATATTTGTAGTATTTTTTTTCAGATTATGTTGTGTGTTGAAAATTATGCCTTGTCCGATATAATTTGTGTGGATGTTATGATACATATGTCGAAGCTAAACATAAATTATGCCAAGCGAAATCTCAAATTCTGCTGTTTTTCAGATTATGTTGAGGGTTGAAAATTTATCTTGTCCGACATAATTTGTGTGGATGTTATGATACATATGTTGTAGTTGCACGTAAACTATGCCTTGCGAAATCTAAACTATGCTGCACCAAAAAATACTGAAAGATTAAAATTAAAGATTACAAATTTAAAAGGCAAAAATTAAAGACCATCTTGAAATAAGGACATTTGTGCGAATTATCCGGTCCAATTCTCGCATCCTGAAGTTCAAATTAAAGTCCACATGTGAATCTCATAAATTATGTGGCATGTTCAAAAGTGTTGAATTTATTTATTGTTGTCTAACATACAAGTGATGTAAAGGCTTCTAAAGGGTTTATGAAAGCCTTGAGTCATTCCATCCACTGTCTTACAATTTTCAATTCAAAGTTAAAACTTTTTTGACGCTACAAACTCATTTAACAATTTTTGGACCAAAGTTTCTACAAAAGAATTCTTCCAAAAATTGACGAAAACACATATTATTAAGTTTATTGCCGCTTCAAGACATCATTTTCACCTCAAACTTTGTATACCCTGAAACTTCATGACACTAGAAATGTAGTAATTTTTTTCTCAAATTTTTAAGTTTTTAGTTAAATAACGGTAGAACTTTGTCTAATATTTTAAAATTTTAAATTAAACTACTTAAATCTTTATATCTATCAATAAGATTTTTGACAACAAAAACCAAGATAGTATATTGCAACAATTAGCTAATAGTTTATAAACTTGAAAAAACTTATCCAAAATTATATAATAAGACGTAACTTGTATATATTTCAATGCTTTATAGTTCACGACTTATAGAGAAGTGATCGAGCCGACTCACCTTTAAGAGATCGTAATAATTAGGATTGAGTGTATATTCATTCTGCCACGTCAAAACCCAAATGAATTCTAAACTTGAATCTTCTTTTTGTACCCCGTTCAAGTATTTGGACTCTACCGGATTGTTGCCACTTCCCAAGTCCAACTCTTCTTTGAACTTTACCTCTAACCATAGTTTGATGATAGATTATGTATTTAGTTGAAGGTAGTGATTGGTCAGCAGACTCTATTTTCAAAGCCATTCCATGGGTCTGCCACGCGATAAAAATCACCAAAAGAAATGGTATTGTTCGGTGAAAATGCTATATTACACGCATAATCCTTCAATATTTCTAGTATTTCATCATCAAGTGACCATAAATTTCCATCTTCTCTTTGCCATCTTGAGCACAAAGAGAGAGGATGATCAAAAGAATTTGGAAGAGTACGTACTCAATTAGGGTAGAAGACAAGATGAACAATTGAAACACGAATGAATGGAGATAATATTTCTAATCTCTCAGTGAAATATTGCATAGGGTAACTTTACTAGTATATCTTACAATGTTGGGAAATGAATTCGAAATATTTATACTACTTACAATAAATGTATGACTATCTATTTTTAATATAGTGGACAAGTAAAAGTATAGGGAGGAAGTACCTACTATATGAATGATCCTATGTGGACGGAAATAAATTAAGTTGGGGAGAATCATACTCCCTCTGTCTAAATTTATGTGACATGATTTGAATTTCAAGAGTTAAACCTTTAATTATGACCGTGTTCGGATAAAGAATATGTTGGAAATTTACTAATGTGGAATTATGTTTATCCCATTATTTATGACTCGAACAATTGGGGCCCCGCATGTCGGAAACGTCATTTCCACATACGTGCACACGTAGTGCCAAATATCGCAAATTTCATTAGTGAAAGAGATATTGGTACGTAAGTGAGACGTTTGAGACATAGAATGATGGACGGTTATTGGCCAAATGACAAGTATTCCACGTTGATAAACGAAGGAAGAAGTGTACGAAGTGTAAGATGAAACGAGTCGAAAATCGCCGCGGAGCCACGAAGGGCCGCGACGCAGCCCCGTCGGAGCCGTGGCGCCGGAGCACTGTGGCGCCTCCCAGGCAGCGCCAAGGGATTAATTCACAGAGCCGCGGTGCTTCGGAGGCAGAATGCTGCGATGGGAAGATGGAAAGTTCTGACTTTTGGACTGATTTTGGAGCATTGAATCTCCATTATTTGGCACATGAATTCAGCCATTATTTGGCTGAATGTAACCCCTCAATAAGTGTCATAACATGGCTATTGAAGGTCATTAGTTGACTAGTTGAGGGGTCATCTCATTACACTATAAATTGAGGCATTTGGCTCAATTGTTCAACACTAAGAAAACACTCACATAAATTTTCTGAAATCTTCGTCTTCTTCTCTGGCAAGTTTACTATACTCAAAGTTCTTCAAGAGTAACACTTGAGTTTCCTTTGCTCATTTGTTAAGTTGTTGTTGTATCTTGGGAGGCTATTGCCTGACAAAGTAAAATGATATATACGGGACAATCTTGTCTTAAAGACAGAGTGTCATCACTCGACTCAGCAAATCACAAGGAGTTTGTAACGTTCTTGATTCCAGCTTGTTGTAATATTTAGTTTATCCTTTCTAGCAATTTGTAATATTTACTTACTTCTTGTTTCCTGCAATTGTTGTAACCCACATAATCTTTATTTTAAAAAAAAATAAAATTTCATATTTGAAAATTACGTAAAAAGTACAATAAGTCATAATAATTAATAACTCAAAATATTTAAAAGACATGAAATTGTGGTCAAAGAAAAACTCGTTTGAATCTCGGAAATTTTAAAATTAACCCATAAATTGAGATGCAGGGAGTAATAAAAGTTGATAACGCTTGTCCAAAATTTTAAGCACGCCACTCTTTGCCTAAATTCTTATCCTTATAAGAATTGATGGCTAAGGTTTTATTATCTCCGCCCTAATTTGTATGACATTATCAATTAAGATGGTCAAATTTCTTAATTTTTGACCTTGAATTTCAATATTTAAAAATTATTTAAAAGGTATAAAAAATATTAAGATTGAAAAAAACTAGTTCGCTTTTTAAATTTAAACTGTATCATATAAATTTGGATGGAGGGATCAATATCAAAACAATATATGAACACAATTACTCCTCCGTCTCAAATTCTTTGTCATTTTTTATTTTACAAGCTCCTTAAGAAATTTTAATTAGGAGTGATATTTGACCTACTTTATCCTTATTTATGTTTAATTTATAATCTCTCTCCATTAAATATTTACTTTATTTATGTGTCATCTACATCAATGACAAAATTCTACTAAAGATAAAATGGAAAAAAATAATTAATTATGCCTTGAAGCTCTAAAACAACAATTAATTTGAGACAACCATTTTTAATAAACACGACAAATAATTTGAGACGGAGAGAATATAATAAAATGTATGTTGGCAGCACCAACGTCATTAGTCACTATATGTCCATAGTTCTCTTATATAAGCTCTAACACCATGTACAGATCAATGCAAATTACGCTATTAATTAGCTATTAGACGTTTCTATCATTCACCACCCTCACCCCTCCCTCCAATCTATCCCCTAAAACTTGAAGAATAATTTCCACAGTTTCTGACATTTACTATGATGGTTACTATGTTGATTACTATGATAGAGCTTCCATGAATATTGTCTTCACTTAGTCCAAGTGATCTTCCTTCGTTTGTAAGAAATAGGACTATAAATATACCATCTAATTCCAAGGGGTGCTCAAAGGTGTTTCTAGCCATGTCACCATTCACAAATGTATATAAGATGGCAGGGGCGGAGCTACCCTTGCCCGAGGGGTGTCGCTTGACACCCCTTGGCCAGAAATTACATCAAAAACTTCCCCTGCCATCCATTAGTCTTCCTCACTATTTTAGCACTAAAATATGACATGTTCTTCCTTCCCTAGTAAATATAGGTGATAGAGAATACACAAATATTCTTCATATATTATGTAATTGGTATCTTAGTGTAATTATGTAAAGTAGATATCCTCATTCGATTAGGATTACAATTGTAAATTCCTATAAATATTGTATCAATGAGAAGACTCCAATCAAGGAGAATTACACTATTCTACATGGTATCAAGAATCAAACCCTACCCCATCCAAAACCCTAACATCCGCCCCCCTCCCTTCTTCCTTTTTCCGCCGTCGGAAAACCCTAAAATTCCGGCGCCCCTCTTCTCTTTTTCTACACGCCGCTGACAGCCATTTTCACGGATTCTCCCGCTTATTGACGGGAATACCTCTAATGAGATGTAATAGTCGGGGAGAGCTCTATCCGATCACCTCCACCAACACCACTATCACTAATCACGCCACACCGTCAATGTTTGCTGCTTTAGCACATTCCTTGTGGCATGTGCGTTTGGATCATTCATGAGCGTCTGTTCTTTCCTTTCTTAAAAATTATAATTTTATTGAGTGTAATAGTACGCGTAGTACTAATGTTTGTCCTTATTGTCCGCTTGGGAAATATGTTAGATTACCGTTTGTAGCCTCTAATTCTAGTACTTTAATGTTATTTGATATTATTCATACTGATTTGTTGACATCTCCCATTTTGAGCTCTTTGGGCCATCGTTATTATATGTTATTTTAGGATGATTATTCTAATTTTTTTGGACCTTTCCGTTGCCTAAAAGTCTCAAGTTTATTCCACATTTCTATCGTTTAGAGCATTCATATGTACCCAATTTGAATAAAAAATTAAAAATATTCAATGTGATAATGGAAGAGAATTTGATAATGGGTCATTTAGAGAATTTTGTAACACTAATGACATATCTTTTTGGTTTTCATGTCCTCATACGTCCTCACAAAATGAGAAAACCAAAATAAAAATGCATACCATTAATAATATTGTTCGGACATTAATAGCCCATGCTTCATTACCACCTTCATTTTGGTATCATGTATTACAAATGACTACTTATCTTAACATACTCCCTAGCAAAGGAATAACATACCAATCTCCACTGAAAAATACTTTATCATAAAGATCATACGTATTCTCATCTTAGGGTGTTTGTGCTATCCTCTCTTCCCATCCACTACGATTAACAAACTTCAACATTGTTCTACCGCTTGTGTGTTTTTGGGTTATCCATCTAATCATCGTGATTACAAATATTTTGATTTATCCTCTAATAAAATCATAATTAGTCACCATGTCATTTTTTATGAAACCCAAATTTCGTTTGCTAAATTATATAATTTCATGTCTAATTCTTATAATTTATATGGTCACTCAAATATAACGGATAATTTCAAGGGGAAGTTACACATTTTTCCTCTTGGAATATTTTTTTTTACATTCGACAATCAATATACGTATAATATATATTTGCCCACTATTTTTGTGGACGAGCGGCTATTTAATTTAATTTTTCTAATTTCTCCAAAGCATCCCCTTGAGTTTTACTTCGTAACACTCACTTTTACTATTATTTATAACATTAGGCTTATCTGTTTTTTTTTTCAACAAATCTTTTTAACTATTTATCATTGATGAAAAAAATAACAATCTTACTTATTGTCCCTTACTAATATACTTTTTTATTTACTAATAAGTACTTGTTTATAGCTTGATATTTCGGAGAATAAGTTAGATTTTTAGTATAAAGTTGAAGGTATATAATAGATGCTTTTCACCCCATTCAAGAGTTCTAGCCTTATAGATGCTTTTCACCCCATTCAAGAATTCTAACCTTTTACGTAATTGTTGTTTTCATGTTTTGTTTTCTTGTCTGATCATTTCCCGCTGCCCCGCCCCGTCTGCCCCATTTATGTTATTTTTCATTTCTTTCACTTTGTAGTATGATATTATTATTTTTTTAACTTCATTTGATTATTTTTTTCAAGAAAATTGGATGAACAAATCAATTCCTGGGATTCGATCTTTTCTTTTTGATCGTCCGGGTTTCAAAATTGAAATAGATTCACATATTTTACTATGTTTAGCATGATTAGAAGAACTACTCTTTTTTAAATTATACTGTTCATTGAAAGACCGTGTATATGACCTATATTTACTTACCATATTATTGGAATTCTTATACATGTACAATTATAGTAGTAGTCTAGTATTAGGAAAATGTAGTAGTCTTGTATTAGTAAAATGTTGATTTAATTTCCATAATTACATATTGTATATCATGTATATAAACATTTTAATTAAAAAAGTAGGATTGGCTAAAAAGGTGGCTACCGGAGCGACAGTGGCGGTCAGCAGGGGACCAGACCACTGAACCCTTGGCAGGCTTGGGCCACTGGAAAGTGGCCTTGCGCCATGCCTTGGGCCAACGGGCAGTGGCCCATCTCGGCCCCCTGCCCGTTTCCTTCAAATTGGGCCATGTATGCATAGGCCCATCGCCAAAATAGGCCAGTCGGGCTCGCTGGGCCTCGGCCAGCCACCTTTGTCGCTACGGCCCAAAGAAAGAACAATCCTGACCTACACGAATATCGAGGCAGCGATGCATACACTTGGATTAAATCCCCCATATGCAAATTAGTACGTGGACACCGGTGCTACTTCTCACATGACGTCTGCACCAGGTAATCTCTCGTCTTATTTCAATTTAAGCAAAAATCATGGCGTAATTATTGGTAATAGTAATTCAATGCCAATTCATGGTTATGGTCACACTAATTTATCTCCCCCGAACCCACCTTTAGCCTTGAAAAATGTCCTTCATACTCCTCACTTAATTAAAAAAATTGTGTTTGTTCAAAAATTTATAACTAATAATTGAGTTTCTATTGATTTTGACCCTTTTGAATTTTCTGTGAAAGATTTCACGACAAGGATACCTCTAATGAGATGTAACAGTCGGGGCGAGCTCTATCCAATCACCTCCACCAACACCACTACCACTAATCACGCCACACCGTCAACGTTTGCCGCTTTAGCACCTTCCTTGTGGCATGCGCGTTTGGGTCATCCGAGAACGTATGTTCTTTCTTCTCTTAAAAACATTAATTTTATTAAGTGTAATAGTACACGTAGTACTAATGTTTGTCCTTCTTGTCCGCTTGGGAAACATGTTAGATTACCGTTTGTAGCCTATAATTCTAGTACTTTAATGTTGTTTGATATTATTTATAGTGATTTGTGGACATCTCCTGTTTTGAGCTCTTTGGACCATCGTTATTATGTGTTATTTTTGGATGATTATTATAATTTTTTGTGGACCTTTCCATTGTCTAAAAAGTCTCAAGTTTATTCCACATTCCTATCGTTTAGAGCATTCAACCGTACCCAATTTGAATGGAAAATTAGAAACATTCAATGTGATAATGGAAGGGAATATGATAATGGGCCGTTTAGGGAATTTTGTAACGCTAATGACATATCTTTTTGGTTTTTTTGTCCTCATACGTCCTCGCAAAATGGGAAAGTCGAATAAAAAATTCGTACCATTAATGATATTGTTCGGACATTACTAGCCCATGCTTCGTTACCACCTTCATTTTGACATCATGCATTACAAATGACTACTTACCTTCTTAACATACTCCCTAGCAAAGGATTAACATACTGATCTCCACTAAAAAATCTTTATCATAAAGATCCTACGTATTCTCATCTTAGGGTGTTTTGGTATTTGTGCTATCCTCTCTTCCCATCCACTACAATTAACAAACTTCAAGCTCGTTCTACCCCTTGTATGTGTATATAAAACATATCATTGCCGTATAATTGATTATATAATGAATGTATAATCAATGTATACACTAATTATACACATATTACACATGTTTTGGAGATACTTTTTGAAGGAACACAATCCAATCTAACAGTGTTATTTAATTTCAAGAAATAAATAACTAAATTTACACCAAAAAGTAGATGTTTTGATACTCCTATTCCGAATCTAACTGTTCATACTTGTTGCTTACAAGTCTCTGTAAGCCGGCATTTATAGGTATACATACACACAGATACTAATAAGTGTGTTTGTGCGTGTGAGTAAAATGGTGATAGAGGACAAAAGTGTTTATGATTCATGTATTATGTATAGGCAGATTGGGGTTTGCGACAGAAAGTGTTACGGTATGTCTTTATTAACCTTTTACTTTAACTAATAAAAAGAATTAACCTTTTCCTTGATATGAACATTAGAGCGGACAAAAGCGTTCAATAGGTCCCGTTCGGATAAGAAATCAAACATGGAGACAAAAGTGTAAGCGTTGGCAATAACCAAAGCGATGTCCTTCTCCTTTTGATTGATAAGTCAAAAGTTTCTAACTTCCTCACGCTTTTTTCATCAGGATTTTCTGTTCGGCGTTTGACTTTTTTTTTTTGTTATTTTGACTTAAAAACAAATATTTAAAAATATTTTTTTATTTCATCCAAATACTATAAAAGTGCTTAGAAACTATTTTGATTTAAAAGCACCTAAAATAAGTCAATCCAAACTGCCTCTTAAACTAAAAGTTTTTTTTAATTCAATTATAGAGTATAATTTTCACACACTAACAATATAAAAGATGTCTGGTCACCCACTTATAACGGATAATTTAAAGGGGAAGTTACACATTTTCCCTCTTGACAATTTTTTTTCCATTCAACAATCAATATACATATAATATATATTTTCCTACTATTTTTTTGGGAGAGGGGCTATTTAATTTAATTTTTCTAATTTCTCCAAAGCATCCCCTTGGGTTTCACTTCGTAACACTCACTTTTACTATGATTTATAACACTATGCTTATCTATTTTTTTTCACCAAATCTTTTTAACTATTTATCATGTATAATTATGGTAGTAGTCTTGTATTAGAAAAATGTAGTAGTCTTGTATTAGTAAAATATAGATTTAATTTTCATAATTACATATTGTATATCATGTATATAAACCCTTTCATTAAAAAGGCAGGATTGGCTAAAAAGACGGCTACCGGAGCCAATTCCGCCATGACGGTGGCCACGTCCCGCAAAACTGATAACCCTCAATCATTCTCCGAAAATTATGGTCCAAACCGTAACAACGGGGGTGCCAAAAAGGGTCAAACCCGTGGGGAAAATTATGGTGGACGTGGCGAATGGTCAACCAGCGGCAGTGACGGTCAGCAGGGGACCGGACCACTGAAACCTTGGGAGGCTTGGGCCGCTGGGATGTGGCCCTAGGCCATGCCTTGGGCCAACGGGCAGTGGCCTATCTCGGCCCCCTGCCCCTTTCCTTCAAATTGGGTCGTTGGACAGAATAGGCCCATTGGCCAAAATAGGCAGCAGGCTGGCCTGCTTGGGCCTCGGCCTCAGAAGGACTTTGCTGCTACGGGCCCAATAGCAGTAGTCCTGACCCACACGGATATCGAGGCAGTGATGCATACACTTGGATTAAATCCTCCAGATGCAAATTAGTACGTGGACACTAGTGCTACTTCTCACATGATGTCCGCACCAGGTAATCTTTCATCTTATTTGAATTTACACAAAAATCATGGCATAATTATTGGTAATGGTATTTCAATGTCAATTCGTGGTTATGGTCACACGAATTTATCTCACCCGAACCCACCTTTAGCCTTGAAAAATGTCCTTCATACTCCTCACTTAATTAAAAAAATTGTGTATGTTCAAAAATTTATAACTAATAATTGAGTTTCTATTGACTTTGACCCTTTTGAATTTTCTGTGAAAGATTTCACGACAAGGATACCTCTAATGAGATGTAATAGTCGGGGCGAGCTCTATCCAATCACCTCCACCAACACCACTACCACTAATCACGCCACACCGTCAACGTTTGCCGCTTTAGCACATTCCTTGTGGCTTGCGCGTTTGGGTCATCCGGGAGCATCTGTTCTTTCCTCTCTTACAAATATTAATTTTATTGAGTGTAATAGTACGCGTAATACTAATGTTTGTTCTTCTTGTCCGCTTGGAAAATATGTTAGATTACCGTTTGTAGCCTCTAATTCTAGTACTCTAATGCCATTTGATATTATTTATAGTGATTTGTGTACATCTCTCATTTTGAGCTCTTTGGGCCATCGTTATTAGGTGTTATTTTTGGATGATTATTCTAATTTTTTGTGGACCTTTTCGTTGTCTAAAAAGTCTCAAGTTTATTCCACATTCCTATCGTTTAGAGCATTCATCCGTACCCAATTTTAATGGGAAATTTAAAATATTCAATGTGACAATGAAAGGGAATATGATAATGGGCCGTTTAGGGAATTTGTAACGCTAGTGGCATATCTTTTTGGTTTTCTTGTCCTTATACGTCCTCGCAAAATTGGAAAGCCGAAAGAAAAATTTATACCATTAATAATATTGTTCGGACATTACTAGCTCATGCTTCATTACCACCTTCATTTTGCCATCATGCATTACAAAAGAATACTTACCTTCTTAACATACTCCCTAGCAAAGGATTAGCATACCAATCTCCACTAAAAAATATTTATCATAAAGATCATACGTATTCTCATCTTAGGGTATTTGGGTGTTTGTGCTATCCTCTCTTCCCATCCATTACAATGAACAAACTTCAAGCCCGTTCTACCACTTGTGTATTTTTGGATTATCGGTCTAATAATCGTGGTTATAAATATTTTGATTTATCCTCTAATAAAATCATAATTAGTCGCCTTGTCATTTTTTGTGAAACCCAATTTCCGTTTGCTAAATTGTATAATTTCATGTCTAATTCTTATAATTTTTTGGATGATGGGCTCTCACCATATGTGGTCCACCATTTGGCTCGGTCCACACACCATCCTATGGTCCAACTGACACCGGCAGGCCCACTGCCTGCCAGCCCAGACCACTACTGTTCCATAATTCCGCTAGCAGGCCCACTGCTTGCTTCCACTTCCTGTCCATGTTCTCGATCTGCCAGCAGTCCCACCGCCTACTGGCCCAATTCCGTCTCCTAGAGTATCTTGGCCAGCATGCCCACTGCATGCTGGCCCAGTTTCTACATCGCCTTCCTCTCGGCCAACAGGCCCACTTCCTGCTAGCCAGCTGCCTTGTTCCACCTACATCAGTCTAGTCCAATCCCGTGACATCCCACACCTTCCATTCCAAGTCAAGGGCCCATTACTCGTAGCCAACGGGATATCTTTAAATCGAAAAAACATTTTAATTTAAGTTCTAATGTCACTAAATCACCCCATTCACGTAACCCCGTGTCTTCCCTTTATGACCCTAATTTGAAAATGGCCATGGACGATGAATATAATGCTCTTATTGAAAATAAGACGTGGGAGTTGGTGCCCCGTCTGCCCGGTGTTAATGTGATTCGTTCTATGTGGATTTTTACTCATAAGGAAAAATCTGACGGTTGTTTTGAGAGGCATAAGACCCGTCTTGTATGTGATGGAAAAAATCAACAGGTTGACGTGGATTGTGGAGAGACATTTAGTTCGGTGGTCAAACTGGCAACCATTCGCACTATTCTCAGTCTAGCTCTTTCGAAAGCATGACCCATTCATTAGCTGGATGTGAAAAATACTTTCTTACACGGTGATCTCAAGAAAATAGTATACATGCATTAGCCCTTGGGTTTTAGGGACCTCGATCATCCTAACCATGTCTGTTTGCTGAAGAAATCCTTATATGGGCTAAAACAGGTCCCTTGGGCTTGTACAAAAGGTTTACAGATTATGTGTCTACAATTGGGTTTTCTCACAGTAGGTTTGATCATTCTCTGTTCATCTATCATCGTGATACTTCTCTAGCATAAATTTTTTTATATGTGGATGATATTATATTAAATGCCTCATCTGATAAACTACGTCAATCTATCATGTCTCATCTCGACTACGAATTTGCTATGAAAGACTTGGGTCCTTTGAGTTATTTTTAGGATATAGTTGTAACTCATCATGCAGGTGGTCTATTTCTATCCCAGA
Organism: Anisodus acutangulus; assembly: GCA_029783415.1. Lineage (NCBI taxonomy): Eukaryota > Viridiplantae > Streptophyta > Magnoliopsida > Solanales > Solanaceae > Anisodus > Anisodus acutangulus. Next base: position 5,207,297 of record CM056509.1, read on the forward strand.
GGAAGTATGCAGCTGAGATTATTGACTGGCCTGACATGTCATCCTGTAAGTCATCTCCTACTCCGATTTACACTAAATCGAAACTTAGTGATAATTCTAGTACACCTTACGAGGATCCCTCCCACTATCGCAATCTTGCATGGGCTCTTCAGTATCTTACATTCACGAGGCCCAATATTACTTATACAGTACAACATGTGTGTTTATTTATGCATGATCCGAGGGACGAACACATGCAGGATGTCGAACGCATTGTGCGTTACATTCAGGGCACTCTTGATTATGATTTGCACTTATATCCATCCTCCGTATCTACTCTCATGTCTTATACAAATACTGATTGGGGTGGATGTCCAGATATCAGAGGTTTGATGTCTGGTTATTGTATGTTTCTTGGTGATAACTTGGTCTCTTGGTCAGCTAAATGCCAGGCTACTTTATCGCTATCCAGTGCGGAGGTCGAGTATCGAGGGGTAGCCTATGTGGTGTTTGAGTCCTGTTGGCTACCTAATCTCCTATTAGAGCTTCACTTTCCTATTCAGAAAGCTACATTGGTCTACTGTGATAATGATAGTGTGGTCTATCTCTCTGGGAATCTGGTCCAACATCAGTGCACTAAACATATCGAGATGGATATTCACTTTGTTCGTGAAAATGTAGCTCGTGGACAAGTACGTGTCTTGCATGTCCCATCACGGTACCAAATTGCTGCTATCTTTACGAAGGGTCTTCCCTTGATTTTGTTTGAAGATTCTAGGGATAGTCTTAGCGTACGACAACCGCCCGCTATGACTACGGGGGTGTGAAAGAGCGTGTATATGGCATATATTTACTTACCATATTATTAGAATTATTGTACATCTATAATTATGGTAGTAGTCTTGTATTAGAAAATGTAGTAGTCTTGTAATAGGAAAAGGTAGATTTAATTTTCATAATTATATATTGTATATCATGTATATAAACCCTTTCATTAATGAAAATAATCAGGGGATTATTCTCTTTCATGATTAGGAAAAATACTCTTTGTATATCATGTATATACTATTTCCTTGATATCACCGTGTAAGAAAGTATTTTTTTCACATCCAGGTGATGAATGGGCCATGCTTTCGAGAGAGCCAGGCTGACAACAGTGCGAATGGTTGTCAGTTTGACCACCGAACTAAATGTCTCTCCACAATCAATGCCAACCTATTGAGTTTTGCCATCACTTACAAGACGGGCCTTATGCCTCTCAAAACAACTGTTAGATTTTTCCTTCTGAGTAAAAATACACATAGATCGAATAACATTAACACCAGGCCAATAGGGCACCAACTCCCACGTCTTATTTTCAATAAGAGCATTATATTCATCGTTCATGGCCATTTTCCAATTCGAGTCATGAAGGGAAAACACGGGGTTATGTGGAAGGGTGATTTAGTGATAGTAGAACTTAGATTAAAATGTGATTTCGGTTTAAAGATCCCCCGTTGGCTATGAGTAATGGGCCCTTGACTCGCAATGGAAGGTGTCGGGACGTCACGGGATTGGACTGGACTAACGAAGGCAAATCGAGGCAGCGGGCTTGCTGGCAGATCTAGAACACGGTCAGGAAGTGGGCCAGCAAGCAGTGGGCCTGCTGAAGGAATTATGGAAGAGTAGTGGTCTTGGCCGGCAGGCAGTGGGCTTGCCGGTGTCAGCTGGACCGGAGGATGGTGTGTGGACCGAGCCCAATGGTAGAACACATAAAGGTGAGAGCCCATCATCCAAAAAATTATAAGAATTAGACATGGAATTATACAATTTAGCAAACCGAATTGGGTTTCATAAAAAATGACATGGAGACTAATTATGATTTTATTAGAGTATAAATTATAACATTTGTAACCACGATGATTAGATAGATAACCCAAACACACACAAACGGTAGAACGGACTTGAAGTTTGTTAATTTTAGTGGATGGGAAGAGAGGATAGCACAAACACCCAAACACCCTAAGATAAGAATATGTAGGATCTTTATGATAATTTTTTTTTAGTGGAGATTGGTATGCTAATACTTTGCTAGGGAGTATGCTAAGAAGGTAAGTAGTCATTTGTAATGCATTATGCCAAAATGAATGTGGTAATGAAACATGAGTTAGTAATGTCCGAACAATATTATTAATGGTACAATTTTTTCTTTTGGATTTCCCATTGTGAGAGGACGTATGAGGACAAGAAAATAAAAAAGATATGTCATTTGCATTACAAAATTTCCTAAATGGCCCATTATCATATTCCCTTCCATTATCACATTGAATGTTTTTAATTCCCGTTCAAATTGGGTACGTATGAATGCTCTAAACGATAAGAATGTGGAATAAATTTGGGACTTTTTAAACTACGGAAAGGTCCACAAAAAATTAGAATAATCATCCAAAATAACACATAATAACGATGGCCTAAAGAGCTCGAAATGGGAGATGTCCACAAATCACTATTAATAATATCAAATGGCATTAAAGTACTAGAATTATAGGCTACAGACTGTAATCTAACATGTTTCCCAAGCGGATAATACGGAAAAACATTAGTACTATGCGTACTATTACACTCAATAAAATCATTATTTTTAAGAGAGGAAAGAACAGACGCTCCCGGATGACCCAAACGCGCATGCCACAAGACATGTGCTAAAGCGGCAAACGTTAACGGTGTAGCGTGATTACTGGTAGTTGTGTTGGAGGAGGTGTTTGGATAGAGCTCGCCCTGACTATTACATCTCATTAAAAGTCTCCCCGTCGTGAAATCCTTCACAGAAAATCTAAAAGGATCAAGTCAACAGAAACTCAATTATCAGTTGTAAATTTTTTAACAGACACACATTTTTCAAATTTTACAGTTGTTCCAGGGATATGGGTATAGAGTGAATTCTATTCACTCTCGGCGTTGGCGTTATTGAACTACGGAATTTTTGTGCCCTAGCAATCAATCCTTTCTTTCGCCTCACTGCCTGGCTTGGCTGCCTTCACTACTTGCTAAAAGCTGGATCGACTCTATAGCTAAAGGTGGGTTCGGGGGAGATAAATTTGTATGACCATAACCAAGAATTTGAATTAAATTACCATTACCAACAATTATGTCACGATTTTTACTCAAATTGAAATAAAACGAGAGATTACCTTGTGCGGACGTCATGTAAGAAGTAGCACTGGTGTCCACTTACCAATTTGCATCCGGGGGATTTAATCCAAGTGTATGCATCGCTGCCTCGATATTCGTGTGGAGTGCGGGATCTGGCTGCTTTGGTGGCGGCGGCGAAGGCTCTTGCCTATTTTGGCCGATGGAGTGCATTACGTCGGCGGTCCAATTTGAAGAAAAAGGGCAGGGTGCCGAGATGTGCCACTGCCCGTTGGCCCAAGGCATGGCCTAGGGCCACTGCCCAGCAGCCCAAGCTTGCCAAGGGTTCAGTGGCCCGGTCTCATGCTGACCGTCACTACCGCCGGTTGACCATCCGCCACTGCCATCGCGACCACCACCCTTGCCACCGCCACGTCCACCGCAATTTTCACAACGGTTTTGACCCTTTTTGTCACCCCCGTTGTTACGGTTTTGACCATAATTTTCGGAGAATGATTTAGAGTTATCCATTTCGCGGGACGTGGCCACCAACATGGTGGAATTGGCTCCGGTAGCCGCATTTTCAGCCAATATTGCTTCTTGTAATGTGAGCATGGAACGTGCTTGATTGAACATCGGGAGAGGATTGCTTTGACGAAGGAAAGTCCCAACGCCATATACGACTCGGAGAGGCGTACAACCATTTGAAGAACAAGACGGTCATTAGTGTCAGGCGCACCAACATTTTTGAGTTGATCTGATAACTCCTTGAGCCTTTGACAATAGGCAGAGACATTCGGAAAATCCTCCATATTTATATGGAAGAATTCTTGCTCAAGGGTCACGACACGAGAGTTTTTGTTGTCTTGAAATATATCACGCAACCTAATCCAAGCTTCCATTGCCGTAGTGTCGGGTTCGATAATTGTCTGTAAGAGGTCCGTAGAGATGGTGGGATATATCCATTGAAGGACCGTTGCATCAAGAGTTGCCCACATCTCAATTTCATCATTCGTGGAAGACACATTCTCCTTGCCTTTTGCTGGTGGGACGATGTGATGGAGGACTCTATTAGACTGGGCGTGGATTTTAAACAGTTCTGCCCATGTCGCGCATTGGACATTTTCCATCTCAAGAACAATAGCGATGTTGTTCTTGATATTGGAGACTGCAAGGGTAGGATGAAATGTGTTCTTTGTGGTAGACATGATGAAAGACAAGAGGAGAATTGGGGGTTCGGAAAAAAAATTGAAGGGAGGGGAGGTGTAGGTACAGCCGGCGACCAGAAAGTAGGGCGGCGGAAGCAAAGGTTTTTGGAGAAGGAAACATTTTACCCTAGACTACAGATACCATGAAAGAGAATAATCCACTGATTATTTTCTTTAATGAAAGGGTTTATATATATGATATACAATATGTAATTATGGAAATTAAATCTACATTTTTCTAATACAAGACTACTACATTTTCCTAATACAAGACTACTACCATAATTATACATGTATAAGAATTTTAATAATATGGTAAGTAAATATAAGTCATATACACAGACCAATATACACGGTCATTCAATGAATGGTATAATTTTAAAAAAAGAGTAATTCTTCTAATCATGCTAAGCATAGTAAAATATGTGAATCTATTTCTATTTTGAAACTCGGAAGGGCTGTCAATTATTATTTTAATAATATTAACTTTGATTGCTAGAGGACTTTGATTGAGACAAATATCTGGAAAACGTGAAAACTTTGATTGCTAGAGGACAAAAGGTCAATTTTCAAGCCTTAATTTTCCGGTCAATAATGTTTTTGACCTTTTGTCCTCTAGCAATCAAAGTTTTCACGTTTTCCAGATATTTATCTCAGTCATAATTACTTAGCACTAGATAAAGACCATATATAGTGTTTACATGAATAAATATCTTGTGAGCTGTACCTTTCAATTTGAAAAATGGAAGGAAATGGTCATAAATTAAACTATGAAGTTTCGTGTTATAATGCCAACAATAATTGACAGCCCTTACGGGTTTCAAAATAGAAATAGATTCACATATTTTACTATGTATAGCATGATTAGAAGAACTACTCTTTTTAAAATTATACCCTTCATTGACCGACCATGTATATTGGCCTTGCATATAGCGTATATTTACTTATCATATATATAATTATGATAGTAGTCTTATATTAGAAAAATGTAGTAATTTTGTATTAGAAAAATGTAGATTTAATTTTCATAATTACATATTGTATATCATGTATATAAACTCTTTCATTAATGAAAATAATCAAGAGATTATTTTCTTTCATGATATCAGTAGTCTAGGACAAAAAATTCCTTCTCCAAAAACCTTTTCTTCTGACGCCCTACTTCTTGGCCTTAAGTTGTACCAACACCTCCCCTCCCTTCAATTTTTTTTTTCGAATCCCCAATTCTTCTCTTGTTCTTTCATCATGTCTACCACAAATAAAACCTTTCATCCAGCCCTTGCAGTCTCCAATATCAAGAAAAATATCCCTACTGTTCTTGAGATGGAAAACGTCTAATACGCGACGTGGGCAGAACTGTTTAAAATTCACGCCCAGTCTAATAGAGTCCTCCATCACATCGTCCCACCGGCAAACGTCAAGGAGAAGGTGCCTTCCATGGATGATGAAATTGAGATGCAACTCTTGATACTACGGTCCTTCAATGGATATATTCCACCATCTCTACGAACCTCTTACAGACAATTATCGAACCCGACGCTACGGCAATGGAAGCTTGGAATAGATTGCGTGATATATTCCAAGACAATAAAAATTCTCGTGCCGTGATCCTTGAGCAAGAATTCTCTCATATAAATATGGAGGATTTTTCTAAGGCCTCTGCCTATTGTCAAAGGCTCAAGGAGTTGTCGGATCAACTCAAAAATGTTGGTGCGCATGTCACTAATGATCGTCTTGTTCTTCAAATGGTTGTAGGCCTCTCTGAGGCGTATAATGGCGTTGGGACTTTCCTTCGCCAAAGTAATCCTTTCTTGTTGTTCTACCAAGCACGTTTCATGCTCACCTTAGAAGAAGCAGGATTGGATAAAAAGGCGGCTACCGGAGCCAATTCCACCATGATAGTGGCCACGTCCCGCGAAACTGATGATTCTCAATAATTCTTCAAAAATTATGGTCAAAATCGTAACAACGGAGGTGGAAAAAAGGATCAAAATCGTGGGAAAAATCGCGGTGGACGTGGCGGTGGCTGCGGCGGCAGTGGTGGATAGTCAATTGGCGACAGTGGCGGTCAGCATGGGACCGGGCCAATGAGCCTTTGGCAGGCTTGGGCCGCTGGGCAGTGGCCCATCTCGGCCCCTGGCCCTTTCCTTCAAATTGGGCCGCTGGATAATATAGGCCCACTGGCCAAAACAGGTAGCAGGTTGGACTGCTCGGGACTCGGCCTCAGCAGGCCTTCGTTGTTGCGGGCCCAACAGCAGCAGTCCCGACCCACACAGATATCAAGGCAGCGATGCATACACTTGGATTAAATTCCCCAGATGCAAATTAGTACGTGGACACTGGTACTACTTCTCACATGACGTATGCACCAAATAATCTCTCGTCTTCTTTGAATTTAAGCAAAAATCATGGCATAATTATTGGTAATGGTAATTCAATGTCAATTCGTGGTTATGGTCACACAAATTTATCTCCCCCGAACCCACCTTTAGCCTTGAAAAATGTCCTTCATGTTCCGCACTTCATTAAAAAATCCGTGTCTGTTAAAAAATTTACAATTGATAATTGAGTTTCTGTTGACTTTGATCCTTTTGGATTTTCTATGAAGGATTTCACGACGGGGAGACCTTTAATGAGATGTAATAGCCGGGGCGAGCTCTATCTAATCACCTCCACCAACTCCACTACCACTAATTACGCCACACCGTCAACCTTTGCTGCTTTAGTAACTTCCTTGTGGTATGTGCGTTTGGGTCATCCGGGAGCGTATGTTCTTTCCTCTCTTAAAAGTAATAATTTTATTGAGTGTAATAGTACACGTAGTACTAATGTTTGTCCTTCTTGTCCTCTGAGAAACATGTTAGATTACCGTTTGTAGCCTCTAATTCTAGTACTTTAATGCCATTTGATATTATTCAAAGTGATTTGTGGACATCTCCCATTTTGAGCTCTTTGGACCATCGTTATTATGTATTATTTTTGGATGATTATTCTAATTTTTTGTGGACCTTTTCGTTGTATAAAAAGTCTCAAGTTTATTCCACATTCCTATCGTTTAGAGCATTCATCCGTACCCAGTTTGAACGGGAAATTAAAACATTTAATGTGATAATGGAAGGGCATTTGATAATGGGCCATTTATGGAATTTTGTAACGCTAATGGCATATCTTTTCGGTTTTCTTGTCCTCATACGTCCTCACAAATGGGAAAGTCGAAAGAAAAATTCGTACCATTAATAATATTATTCGGATATTACTAGCCCATGCTTCATTACCACCTTCATTTTGGCATTATGCATTACAAATGACTACTCACCTTCTTAACATACTCCCTAGCAAAAGATTAGCATACCAATCTCCACTAAAAAATCTTTATCATAAAGATCCTACGTATTCTCATCTTAGGGTGTTTGGGTGTTTGTGCTATCCTCTCGTCCATCCACTACAATTAACAAACTTCAAGCCCGTTCTACCGCTTGTGTGGTTTTGGGTTATCCGTCTAATCATCATGGTTACAAATATTTTGATATATCCTCTAATAAAATCATAATTAGTCACCATGTCATTTTTTATGAAACCCAATTTTCATTTGCTAAATTGTATAATTTCATGTCTAATTTGTATAATTTTTTGGATGATTGTCTCTCACCGTATGTGGTCCATCATTGGGCTAGGTCCACACACCATCCTCCGGTCTAGCTGAGACCGGCAGGCCCACTGCCTGCCGGCCCAAACCACTGCTCTTCCATAATTCCTCCAGTAGGCCGACTGCCTGTTGGCCCACTTTCTGACCGTGTTCTCAATCTGCCAGCAGGCCCACTGCCTGTTGGCCCAGTTTCTACATCGCCTTCCTCTCAGCCAGCAAGCCCACTTCCTGCTGGACCGCTGCCTCGGTCCACCTCCGTTAGTCCAGTCCAATCCTGTGACGTCCCCACACCTTCCATTCTGAGTCAAGAGTCCATTACTCGTAGCCAACGAGGTATCTTTAAATCAAAACAATATTTTAATCTAAGTTCTATTGTCACTAAATCACCCCTTCCACATAACCCCGTGTCTGCCCTACATGACCCGAATTGGAAAATGGCCATGAACGATGAATATAATGCTCTTATTTTTAAATAAGACGTAGGAGTTGGTTCCCTGTCCGCCTGGTATTAATGTGATTCGTTCTATGTGGATTTTTACTCATAAGGAAAAATCGGACGGTTGTTTTGAGAGGCATAAGACCTGTCTTGTAGGTGATGGCAAAAATCAACAGGTTGGCGTGGATTGTGGAGAGACATTTAGTTCGGTGGTCAAACCGAAAACCATTCGCATTGTTTTCAGTATGGCTCTCTTGAAAGCATGACCCATTCATCAGCTGGATGTGAAAAATACTTTCTTACACGGTGATCTCAAGAAAATAGTATACATGCATCAGCCCTTGGGTTTCAGGGACCCCGATCATTCTAACCATGTCTGTTTGCTGAAGAATTCCTTATATGGGCTAAAACAGGCCATCGGGCTTGGTACAAAAGGGTTATAGATTATGTGTCTACTATTGAGTTTTTTCACAACAGGTCTGACCATTCTCTGTTCATCTATCATCATGATACTTCTCTAGCATACATTCTATTATATGTGGATGATATTATATTGACTGCCTCATCTGATAAATTGCGTTAGTCTATCATGTCTCTTCTCATCTCCGGATTTGCTATGAAAGACTTGGGCCTCTGAGTCATTTTTTGGGTATAGTTGTAACTCGTCATGCATGTGGTCTATTTCTATCCCAGAGAAAGTATGCAACTGAGATTATTGACTAGGCTGGCATGTCATCCTGTAAGTCATCTCCTACTCTGATTGACACTAAATCGAAGCTTAGTGATAATTCTAGCACACCTTACGAGGATCCCTCCCACTATCTCAATCTTGCAGGGGCTCTTCAGTATCTTACATTCACGAGGTTCGATATTACTTATGCAGTGCAGCAGGTGTATTTATTTATGTATGATCCGAGAGACGAACACATACACGCTGTCGAACGCACTGTGTGTTACATTCATGACACTCTTGATTATGGTTTGCACTTGTATCCATCCTCCGTACCTACTCGCATGTCTTATACAGATGTTGATTGGGGTGGATGTCCAGATACCAGACGTTCAACGTCTGGTTATTGTATGTTTCTTGGTGATAACTTGATCTCTTGGTCGACTAAACGCTAGGCTACTTTATCGTGATACAGTGCGGATGCCGAGTATCGAGGGTAGCCAATGTGGTGTCTGAGTCATATTGGTTGCGTAATCTCCTATTAGAGCTCCACTTTCATATTCAGAAAGCTACATTGGTCTCTGTGATAATATTAGTGCGCTCTATCTCTCTGGGAATCCAGTCCTAGATCAGCGCACTAAACATATCGAGATGGATATTCACTTTGTTCGCGAAAAGGTAGCTCGTGGACAAGTACGTGTCTTGTATGTCCCTTCACGGTACCAAATTGCAGACATCTTTATTAAATGTCTTCCCTTGATTTTGTTTGAAGATTTTAGGGACAGTCTCAGCGTACGACAACCGTTCGCTATGACTGCGGGGGTGTGAAAGACCGTGTATATTGACCGTGTATATGGAATATATTTACTTACCATATTATTAGAATTCTTGTACATGTATAACTATGACAGTAGTTTTGTATTAGAAAAAGGTAGTAGTCTTGTATTAAGAAAAGATAGATTTAATTTTCATAATTACATATTGTATATCGTGTATATAAACTCTTTCATTATTGAAAATAATCAGGGGATTATTCTCTTTTATGATTAGGAGAAATAGTCTTTGTTTAAAACAAGACCTTGTGGGAGTCATAGACCTTAGTTTCATGCCGTATTAGGATTTTTTTTTCCTGTATTATTAGTGTCTAATTTACCCGCATATGATGCAGTGCAATGCTTCTAACTCTATTAGAATTTGGCAGATACATAGAGGCACACCTTCTGCAAGTTTATTTTCTTTTTTTTTGGTCCTGCAAATAAGATAATGTAGCTTATTTTTCTGTATGAACATCCATTTAATATTGAAAAATTGAATATTGACAGGAGATGTATTGGTGCAGAACATAGCAATCTTGAGAACTAGAGTCATCTCTTCACTTGTTCTTTACACACTAAATGGGTCAATCCTATTTCGCCAGACCCCCTCCCCTGCCCTGCCCTACTAAAAATTCTCAAAAATTAAATTTTGCCGTGCCCCGCCCCGTTTAAGCGCTGCCCTTCCCTGCCACGCCCCGCCCTGCCTTGCTCCAGTTGCCATCCCTAGCAACAAACTACTACCTTGATCAATGTCGGCCCAATTAGGGTGCAAATCATTTAAACCGATCGTTCTTAATGTTTTGTAGTACTCCCAAACATGTGTGTTTGTGATTGGAAGTTTGAAATTCGCACAAATAAATTGCCCAAAAATTAGAATTGCGAAGAACTATTGTAGAGAGAATAAAAGAAATATTTAAGGTGGCAACATTTACTAGTACTAGTCAAGATTAGAAACGACTGTAACGTTAATTGTATTGATTAAATTAATGTTAGGAAAAATAATGGCTGCCTTTAATTACTAGCTTTTTACTGGTCCAATAAAGGACCATTCAAAATAAGGAGGAAGAAAAAGTTCTTCCTAAAAAAAAGGAAGCAGGGTGCACAAGGCATCTCTCGTTAGTAGGGTCTGAAGAAGGGCCGCATTCCAAGGAGTATGATGTTAATGATAAATTTTTGTCTTTCACTTAAGACAATGAAATAAGATAAGAGAAAAATGATGACAAAGAGTGTGACTTTGCATTACCAATCACTAATAAGAATCCTAATCACTATCGCGTTATTTTCGAACTTATTCAAACCTTATTCTTCTTTGAGAAAACGTATAAGCTATCCTATTCATTGTATTCAACCCTCCGTATATATATAAAAGTCTAAGTAGTGTTTTTTTTTTTGTCCAAAAAAAAATTTCCCTAATTACAATGAACTTATTTCGATTATTATTTACATATGCGTGTATGGTAGTATTAAAAGATTACAAATATGAAATTAACTAACACAATTATTCAAGAAGGTTAGACGATTCTCTCCTTCTTCATAGTGCTTTGCGTAACAATGACAATAAAATCATGACTCAGAAATATTAACTCCCCCCCCCCCCACCCAAACAAAATGACATAAATTATGTTCTCAGTAACATGGTACGTACCGAAAGAAATAATCTCTTCATTAATTTCATTGATTGAAAGAGTATATATATATATTTATATATTTTCATAATAGGAGAATCATATTTATATTCTACTCCTAAAACCTTATTCTACTTGGATATTAACTATACAATTATGGTAATACAAATATTATGATAAGTGTACACTACTAATTACATTACAACATTACCTAAACTAGGATACTAAAATACTACCTAACTATACACGGTAAAGGGGGAATCCGAGAACCAATATACATAGGATATACACGTGTATATTTAACACATACCCGCAGTCATAGCGGGCGGTCTTCGAACGCTGAGATTGTCCCTAAAATATTCAAAAAGGACCGAGGGAAGACCCTTTGTAAAGATGTCGGCAATTTGATACCTTGACAAGACATGACAGACGCGTACCTGACCACGAGCAACCTTTTCGCGGACAAAGTGAATGTCCATCTCGATATGTTTAGTGCGTTGGTGCTGTACCGGATTACCAGAAAGGTAGATGACACTAACATTATCACAATAAAACAAGGTTGCCTTCTAAATATGATAATGAAGCTCCAACAACAAATTACGTAACCAACATGATTTCGAGACCACATTAGCTACCCCTCTATACTCGGCCTCGGCACTGGATCAGGACAATGTCTATTGACGTTTCGCAGACCATGAGACCAGGTTATTGCCAAGAAACATACAATAGCCAGACGTAGACCGTCTGGTGTCCGGACAACCACCCCAATCAGCATCCGTATACGAGACAAGTGTGGACGTCGAGGAAGGATATAAATGCAATTCATAGTCAAGTGTACCCTGAATATATCGAATGATGCATTTGAGTGCATTCATGTACTCAACTCTGGGATCATGCAAAAACAAACACGCCTGCTGGATATCATACGTAATATCTGGTCTCGTGAATGTAAGATACTGAAGGGCCCCTGCAAGACTGCGATAGCGGGTCGGATCCTCGTATGGTACGCCGGCCGCGACACTAAGCTTGGGCTTAGTATCAACTGGAGTGGAAGTGGACTTACAGGATGACATCCCAGCCCTCTCAATGATGTCAGCATTATACTTCCTTTAAGATAAGAACAACCCACCTGCATGATGAGTGACATCAATCCCCAAAAAATAACTCAAGGGCCCCAAGTATTTCATAGCAAACTCAGAGCTGAGCATTGTCATGATAGAATGACGTAAGGCATCGGAAGAGGCAGTCAAAATAATATCATCCACATATAACAGAATATAGGCCAAGGACGAACCATGACGGTAGATGAACAAGGAATTATCCGACCTGCTGTGAGTGAACCCAATAGTCAAAACATAGTTGGCAAACCACGTATACCATGCCCGTAGAGACTGCTTAAGCCCATATAAGGACTTTTTCAACAAACAGACATGATGAGGATGTTTGGGATCCCTAAATCCCAAAGGCTGATGCATATAGATTATTTCCTTGAGATCACCATGTAGGAAAGCATTCTTTACATCTAACTGATGAATAGGCCATGCTTTCGAAAGAGCCAAGCTATGCACAATGTGAATAGTAGCCGGCTTGACCACCGGACTAAACGTCTCACCACAATCCACACTAACCTGTTGAGTCTTACCATCACTCATAAGCCACGCCTTATGTCGTGCAAACGAACCATCTGAATTGTCCTTATGAGCAAAAATCCACATAGATCTAATAATATTAATACCAGATGGTCGAGGAACCAACTCCCACGTCTTATTATCAATAAGAGCATTATATTCATCGGTCATAGCAATTTTCCAATTCGGGTCATTTAACGCAGACACAAGATTACGGATAAGGGTGATTTAAGAACATTAGAATTTAAATTAAAATGTCTCTTTGGTTTAAAAACTCCCCGTTGACTACTAGTGACCGGTCTATGACTCGAGGAAGAATTGGGCGGATTTTGGGAATTTTCTGGACTCGGGATGGGATCGCCAAAGTGGGCCTCTTCGCCCAACACGGATATCTGAGGATCGACCCGGTTTGATCATGGACTGGCCCTGAAACAGGTCCAGTGACTATACTAGGCACTGTAGCTCGTGACGAGGCAGTGGGCCCGCTGGAGAATTTTGGGTGCAGGAGACGTCCGAAAAATGGTGAATAATATTCGGGGATATACCATCATCCAAAAAATTATATAAACTAGGCACGGGTGTACTAACCTTAGCAAATGGGAATTGAGATTCATCAAAAATTACATGGCGATTAATGATGATTTTATTAGAGGATAAATCAAAGCATTTGTAACCACAATGATTAGACGGAAAACCCAAAAACACACACGGAGTAGACCGGGCCTGAAGTTTGTTAATTGTGGTGGACGGGAATAATGGATAACACAAACACCCAAAAACCCGAAGATGTGAATACGAATGAGTTTTATTATATAAAATTTGAAGGGGGAAGAATATGTCAAACCTTTGGAAGGAATTATGTTAAGGAGATAGATAGCCATTTATAGATCATGATGCCAAAGAGACGGGGGTACGGAGGCATGAGTCAATAAGGTTAGGACAATGTTATTTATGGTATAAATTTTGCGTTCGACTTTCCCATTTTGTGAAGACGTATGAGGACAAAAAAATAGAAAATTGATCCCATTATTAGCACAAAATTCCCGAAACACCCCATTGTCATATTCTTTGCCATTATCACACTGAATATGTTTGATTTCCCATTCGAATTGGGTTCTAATGAATGCTCTAAATTTTAAGAAGATAGAAAAAACTTGAGATTTTTTCGCTATTGGAAAAGTCCATAAAAACTTAGAATAATCATCCAAAAACAGAATGTAATACCGATGATCGAAAGAACTAAGAACAGGAGACGTCCATAAGTCGCTATGAATAATATCAAATGTCATTAAAGTATGAGATTTTGAGTCTACAAATGGCAACCTAACATTTTTTTAAATTCAATAGAAACAGAATTGTCAGTAGTGAATTTACGGATAGACACTAAGTTTTTAATCAATTTGGAGGCATGTAGGGTGTTTTTCAAGATAAGGGGTGGATGAGGGGGAGACAACGTTTTATGACCATAACCACGAATTGGAACAGAATTATCATTACCAACAATTATGACACGAGGGTTGTTCAAATTGGAATAAGACGAGAGACTACCTAAATCGGATGTCATGTGGGTAGTGGCACTGGTGTCCATATACCAATTTGGATCCGGGGGATTTAATCCAAGCGTGTGCATTGCGGCTTTGATGTCGGTAGACATGGGGCCACTGCGTGATGGGCCTGCGGGGGCTGAGGCCCAAGTACCCCTGCTTGGTGCCTCGGCCCAAGTACCCCTGCTTGGTGCCTCGGCCCAAAGGGTTAATTAAAAGTGGGCCACTGCATGTTGGGCCTGGAATGCTGCTGGGCAGCCCACTGCCAGTGAGGCGGAATTGCTGGGCTGCCACTCTTTGGCCCATATTGTGGGGCCCACTGCCACTGCATAGGGGCCCAAAACTACTGCTGCTGCTGCCCGTCGCGAGGGCCACTACCGACACCACCACTGTTCCGGCTGTTGCCCGTGTTGCCGCTGTGATTCTTGCCATTATTTTTCTTATTTCCACCCTTTTGTCGCCACTGTTGTTGCGGTTTTGGCCCGAGTTGTTGGAACCGGTAGGATGAATCGTGGAATCGGTCATCATGACCACGGGACTAGCACCGGTAGCCCCTTTTTTGCCATGCCCGCTTCTTCGAGTGTAAGCATATAACGAGCCTGATAAAATTGCCGACGCGGATTGCCTTGTCGAAGAAGCGTGTCAACACCACTATAGGCCTCGGAGAGGCCTGAAACTATTTGGAGGACCAAACGATCATTTGAAACTGGCGCGCCAACGTTACGGAGTTGGTCCGCCAATTCCTTTAATCTTTTGCAATAAGCCGAAACGTTAGGGAAATATTCCATATTGACGTGGGAGAAATCTTGCTCAAGTGTAACAACTCTAGAATTTTGATTATCTTGGAATATATCACGTAGTCTATCCCAAGTTGCCTGCGTCGTAGCGTCAGGTTCAATAATCGTTTGCAAAAGGTCGGTAGAAATTGTGGAATATATCCACTGAAGGACGGTGGCATCAAGAGTCGTCCACAATTTAAGATCATCCTCGCGTCTTGGAACCTCCGTATCCTCAGGAGCCGCGGGGATTATGTGATGGATGACTTGATTCAATCGTGCGTGAATTTTGAATAGTTCGACCCACGTCGCATATTGGACACTTTCTATTTCAAGAACAAGAGGGATGTTATTCTTGATGTTAGAAACTGTAAGGGCAGGATGAAACGTGTTCCGTGATGTAGATATATTGATAGAACAATATGTGATTGAGGGATTTGGAAGAAAATTTTGGGAAGAGAGGATAAAACGTCGGCACGAATTCCGATGAGGAGGGGCTCGGAAATCAATGTTGGTGGACGGAAATTGGGAGGATTTTTGAGAGAGGATTTTAAGACCTAGACTTCTGATACCATGAAAGAAATAATCCCTAGATTATTTTCATTGATTGAAAGAGTATATATACATTTACATATTTTCATAATAGGAGAGTCATATTCCTATTCTACTCCTAAAACCTTATTCTACTTGGATACTAACTATACAATTATGGTAATACAAATATTATGGTAAGTGTACACTACTAATTACATTACAACATTACCTAAACTAGGATACTAAAATACTACCTAACTATACACGGTAAAAGGAGAATCCGAGAACCAATATACATAGGATATACACATGTATATCGTGTATATCCTATGTGTATTTAACACGTACAAATGTTGAACTAGGAACACGTACACCATAAAGTTTTACATAAAACATGCTAATTTTAATAAACAAACACCTAGTTCCTCGATCAGGAGCTAGATGTGAAATTTTGTTATTACAAACATTTCAATAGAAACGACAGGGCACAAAACGGCGTGTACCATATTAAACATAGGTAATGAGAAGCACTCTTCCCATTTAATAATTGATATATTAAAACTTAAATTATATGACTAGGTGTAGTACTCTACATATAATTTTTAGGGACTAGGCAAAGAGCATTTTTATTATGCATGGTAACTCCAGGAAAAGTATTTGTGTCAATTTCTTCTTTCTTCATCCCACAAGGAAATTCCCAGTCAAATGCATAAAGAAGATTTGAAAGTATAAGATCCACTGGTGCAACATCAAGTGCAATACCTGCCGAGAGACGAATTTAATATCTAATCTTTATGATGTTAAAATTTTGAGCTCTTAAAAATATATGGACCTGAAAGATGATTTTAAAATACTATTTATTTTTTTTCTACTTTTCATGATTTTCACTTAAAATCTATAGTTTATATAAATTTTTTTTGGTTTAATTGAACTTATCGTGTAAATTATACATCTACCAGACCATCACTGAATACCTAGGCAACCTCGTCGGCCTGCTCCGAATGGAATCAATTCAAAATCTTGGCCCTTGAAATCAAGACTGCTATTCAATAATCTCTCGGATATAATTCTTCTGAATTTTTCTATATTTCAGGATCCCTTTCTAAATGTCAGCTTTATCACTGCTTTGAGATAAGACATGTTTTGGACATCATCTTCATTCACAATGCCTTTGTTCCCAACTGATTTTCTGATTTCTTCTTGGACTTTCTTCATGGCTTTTGGATTCTTAATCAACGATGTCGGAAAGTGAATAATTCCCTGATTATTTTAATTAATGAAAGGGTTTATATATAAGATATATAATATACAATTATGAAAATTAAATCTACCTTTTCTTAATACAAGATTACTACATTTTCCTAATACAAGACTATTACATTTTCTTAATACAAGACTACTATCATAATTATACATGTATAAGAATTCCAATAATTTGATAAGTAAATATAGTTCCATATACACTGCCAATATACACGGTCTTTCACACCCCCGCAGTCATAGCGGACGGTTGTCGTACGCTGAGACTGTCTTTAAAATCTTCAAACAAAACCAAGAGAAGACCCTTAGTAAAGATGTCAACAATTTGGTACCGTGAAGGGACATGCAAGGCACATACTTGTCCATGAGCTACCTTTTCGCGAACAAAGTGAATATCCATCTCGATATGTATAATGCGCTGATGTTGGACCGGATTTCCAGAGAGATAAACCGCACTAACATTATCACAGTAGACCAAAGTAGCTTTCTGAATAGGAAAATGAAGCTCTAATAGGAGATTACGCAGCCAACAGGACTCAGGCACCACATTGGCTATCTCTCGATACTCGGCCTACGCACTGGATCGCGATAAAGTTGTCTGGCATTTAGCCGACCAAAAGACCAAGTTATCATCAAGAAACATACAATAACCAGACGTCGAACGTCTGGTATCTAGACATCCACCCCAATCAGCATCTGTATAAGACGTGAGAGTAGGTACGGAGGATGTATATAAGTGCAAACTATAATCAAGAGTTCCATGAATGTAACACACAGTGCATTCGACAGCGTGCATGTCTTCGTCCCTCGGATCATGCATAAATAAACACACCTGCTGCACTGCATAAGTAATATCGGGCCTCGTGAACGTAAGATAATAAAGAGCCCCTGCAAGATTGTGATAATGGGAGGGATTCTCGTAAGGTGTGCTAGAATTATCACTAAGCTTCGGTTTAGTGTCAATTGGAGTAGGAGATGACTTACAGGATGACATGCCAGCCCAGTCAATATTCTCAGTTGCATACTTCCTCTGGGATAGAAATAGACCATCTTCATGACGAGTTACAACTATACCCAAAAAATGACTCAAACGCCCAAGTCTTTCATAGCAAATCCGGAGCTGAGAAGAGACATGATAGACTGGCGCAGTTTATCAGATGAGGCAGTCAATATAATATCATCCATATATAACATAATGTATGCTAGAGAAGTATCACGATGATAGATGAACAGAGAATGATCAGACCTATTATGAGAAAATCCAATAGTAGACACATAATCTATAAACCTTTTGTACCAGGCCCGAGGGCCTGTTTTAACCCATATAAGGACTTCTTCAGCAAACAAACATGGTTAGGATGACGGGGTCCCTGAAACCCAAGGGTTGATGCATGTATAATATTTCCTTGAGATCACCGTATAAGAAAGCATTTTTCACATCCAAATGATTAATGGGTCATGCTTTCGAGAGAGCCAAACTGAGAATAGTGTGAATGGTTGCTGATTAGACCACTGAACTAAATGTCTCTCCACAATCCACGCCAACCTATTGATTTTTGCCATCACCTACAAGACGGGCCTTATGCCACTCCAAACAACTGTTAGATTTTTCCTTATGAGTAAAAATTCACATAGAACGAATCACATTAACACCAGGCGGACGGGACACCAACTCCCATGTCTTATTTTCAATAAGAGCATTATATTCATCATCCATGTTCATTTTCCAATTCAGGTCATGAAGGGCAGACACAGGGTTACATGGAAGGGGTGATTTAGTGACAGTAGAACTTAGATTAAAATGTATTTTCGATTTAAAGATACCCCGTTGTCTACGAGTAATGGGCCCTTTACTCGGAATGGAAAGTGTAGGGACGTCACGGGATTGGACTAGACTGACGGAGGTGGAAAGAGGTAGCGGGCCAACAGGCAGTGGGCCTGCTGGCTGAGAGAAAGGTGATGTAGAAACTGGCTAGCAGGTAGAAGGTCTGCTGGCCAAGATACTCTAGGAGACGGAATTAGGCCAGAAGGAAGTCGGCTTGCTGGCAGATCTAGAACATGGTCAGGAAGTGGGCCAGCAGACAGTGGGCCTGCTGGAGGAATTGTGTAAAAGCAGTGGTCTAGGCCGATAGGCAGTGGGCCTGTTGGTGTCAGCTGGACTGAAGGATGGTGTGTGGACCGTCGCTTTGGTTATTGCCAACGCATACACTTTTGTCTCCATGTTTGATTTCTTATCCGACCGGAACCTATTGAACGATTTTGTCCGCTCTAATGTTCATATCAAGGAAAAGGTTAATTTTTTTATTAGTTAAAGTAAAAGGTTAATAAAGCCTTACTGTAACACTTTCTGTCGCAAACCACGATCTGCCTATACATAATACATGAATCATAAACACTTTAGTCCTATATCACCAATTTACTCACTCACATGCACAAACACAATTATTAGTTTATGTGTGTATGTATAACTATAAATGTCGGCTTACAGAGACTTGTAACCAACAAATATGAACAGTTCGATTCGGAATAGGAGTATCAAAACATCTACTTTTTGGTGTAAATTTAGACATTTATTTCTTGAAATTAAATTACACCATTAGATTGCATTTTGTTCCTTCAAAACGTAACTCCAAAACATATATAATATGTGTATAATAATTGTATACTATATGTATAATTAGTGTATACGTTGATTATACATTCATTATATAACGAATTATACGACAATGATATATTTTATATACACATACAAGCGGTAGAACGAGTTTGAAGTTTGTTAATTGTAGTAGATGGGAAGATAGGATAGCACAATCACCCAAACACCCTAAGATGAGAATATGTAGGATCTTTATGATAAAGATTTTTAGTGTAAATTAGTATGCTAATCCTTTGCTAGGGAGTATGTTAAGAAGGTAAGTAGTCATTAGTAATGCATGATGCCAAAATGAAGGTGGTAATGAAGCATGGGCTAGTAATGTCCGAACATTATTATTAATGATAAGAATTTTTCTTTCGGCTTTCCTATTTTGCGAGGACGTATGAGGACAAGAAAACTGAAAAGATATGCCATTAGCCTTACAAAATTCCCTAAACAGCCCATTATCATATTTCTTTCCATTATCACATTGAGTTTTTAATTTTCCATTCAAATTGTGTACGAATGAATGCTCTAAACGATAGGAATGTGGAATAAAGTTGAGACTTTTTAGACAACGAAAAGGTTCACAAAAAATTAGAATAATCATCCAAAAATAACACATAATAACCATGGCCTAAAGAGCTCAAAACGGAAGATGTCCACAAATCACTATAAATAATATCAAATGGCATTAAAGTACTAGAATTAGAGGCTACAAACGGTAATCTAACATGTTTTCCAAGCGGACAAGAAGGCAAACATTAGTACTACGTGTACTATTACACTCAATAAAAATGGAATTGAATTACCATTACCAACAACTATGCCATGAGTTTTGCTTAAATTGAAATAAGACGAGAGATTACCTGGTGCAGACGTCATGTGAGAAGTAGCACCGGTGTCCACGTACTAATTTGCATCTGGAGAATTTAATCTAAGTGTATGCATCGCTGCCTCAATATCCGTGTGGGTTGGGACTGCTGCTGCTGGGCCCATAGCAGCAAAGGCCTTCTAAGGTCAAGGCCCAAAAAGGCCAACCTGCTGCCTGTTTTGTCCAGCAGCCCAATTTGAAGGAAAGGGGCAGGGGGACGAGATGGGCCACTGCCCGTTGTCCCAGGGCGCTTCCCAGTAGCCCAAGCCAGTTAATGGTTCAGTGGTCCGGTCCCCTGCTGACCGCCATTGTCACCAGTTGAACGTCTGCCACTGCCACTACTGCCGCCGCGGCCACCACTCTTGCCACCGCCACGTCTACCATATGTTTGACCCTTTTTGCCACCCTCGTTGTTATGGTTTGGACCATAATTTTTGGGGAATGATTGGATTGTGTTCCTTCACAAAGTATCTCCAAAACATGTATAATATGTGTATAATAATTGTATACTGTGTATAATTTGTGTATACATTGATTATACATTCATTATATAACTAATTATACGACAATAATATATTTTATATACATATACAAGTGGTAGAATGGACTTGAAGTTTATTAATTATAGCAGATGTGAATAGAGGATAACACAAACACCCAAACACCCTGAGATGAGAATATGTAGGATCTTTATGATAAAGTTTTTTTAGTGGAGATTGGTATGCTAATCCTTTGCTAGGGAGTATGTTAAGAAGGTAAGTAGTCATTTGTAATGCATGATGCCAAAATGAAGGTGGTAATGAATCATAGGCTAGTAATGTCCAAACAATATTATTAATGGTACGAATTTTTCTTTCAGCTTTCCCATTTTGCGAGCACGTATGAGGACAAGAAACAGAAAAGATATGCCATTAGCGTTACAAAATTTCATAAACGGCCCATTATCATATTCCCTTCCATTATGACATTGAATGTTTTTAATTTCCCATTCAAATTGGGTGCGGATGAATGCTCTAAACGATAGGAATATGGAATAAACTTGAGACTTTTCAGACAACAGAAAGGTCTACACAAAATTAGAATAAACATCCAAAAATAACACATAATAACGATGGTCCAAAGAGCTCAAAATGGGAGATGTCCACAAATCACTATAAATAATATCAAATGACATTAAAGTACTAGAATTAGAGACTACAAATGGTAATCTAATATATTTCCCAAGCGGACAAGAAGGACAAACATCAGTACTACGCGTACTATTACACTTAATAAAATTATTTGTTTTAAGAGAGGAAAGAACAGACGCTTCCGGATGACGCAAACGCGCATGCCACAAGGAAGGTGCTAAAGCGGCAAATGTTGACGGTGTGACGTGATTAGTAGTAGTGGTATTGGTGGAGGTGATTGGATAGAGCTCGCCTCGACTATTACATCTCATTAGAGGTATCCCCATCGTGAAATCCTTCACAGAAAATCCAAAAAGGTTAAAGTCAACATAAACCCAATTATCAGTTGTAAATTTTCGAACAGACACAAATTTTTTAATAAAGTGATGAGCATGAAGAATATTTTTCAAGGCTAAAGGTGGGTTCGGGAGAGATAAATTTGTGTGACCATAACCACGAATTGACATTGAATTACCATTACCAACAATTATGCCATGATTTTTGTTTAAATTGAAATAAGATGAACGATTACGTGGTGCGGACGACATGTGAGAAGTTGCACCGGTGTCCACGTACTAATTTACATCTGATTGATTTAATCCAAGTGTATGCATTGCTGCCTCGATATCCGTGTTGGTGGATCGTCTGCCGGGCCCATACCGAAAGGCCTCATCGCCTGTTTTGGCGGTGGGCCTGTTACCCAAATGACCCAATTTGAAGGAAAGGGGCATGGGGCCGATATGGGCCACTGCCCGTTGGCCCAAGTCATGGCCCAGGGCCACTTCCCAGCGGCCCAAGCCTGCTAAGGGTTCAGTGGTCCGGTCCCCTGCTGACCGCCACTGCTGCCGGTTGATCGTCCGCCACTGCCGCTACTGCTGCCACTGCCGCCGCGGGCACCACCCTTGCCACTGCCACGTCCAACACGATTTCTCCCACGGGATTGACCCTTTTTGCCACCCCCGTTGTTACGATTTGGACCATAATTTTCGGAGAATGATTGAGAGTAATCAGTTTTGCGGGATGTGGCCACCATCATGACGGAATTGGCTCCGGTAGCCGCCTTTTTAGTCAATCCTGCCTTTTTAATGAAAGGTTTTATATATATGATATACAATATGTAATTATGAAAATTAAATCTACATTTTTCTAATACAAGACTACTACATTTTTCTATTACAAGACTATTACCATAATTATACATGTACAATAATTCTAATAATATGGTAAGTAAATATAGGCCATACACACTGTCTTTCAATGAACGGTATAATTTTAAAAAGTGTGGTTCTTCTAATCATGCTAAACATAGTAAAATATGTGAATCTATTTCTATTTTGAAACGCAGACGATCAAAAAGAAAAGATCGAATCCCGGGAATTGATTTGTTCATCCAATTTTCTTGAAAAAATAATCAAATGAAGTTAAAAAATAATAATATCATGCTACAAAGCGAAAGAAATGAAAAATAATATAAACGGAGGCGGACGGAGAGGGACAGGGCAGGGCTTAACTTTATACTAAACATCTAACTCATTCTCCGAAATATCAAGCTCTAAACAAGTACTTATTAGTAAATAAAAAAGTATATTAGTAAGGGACAATAAGTAAGATTGTTATTTTTTTTCATCAATGATAAATAGTTAAAAAGATTTGTTGGAAAAAAACAGATAAGCATAATGTTATAAATCATAGTAAAAGTGAGTGTTACGAAGTGAAACCCAAGGGGATGCTTTGGAGAAATTAGAAAAATTAAATTAAATAGCCGCTCGTCCAAAAAAATAGTAGACAAATATATATTATATGTATATTGATTGTCGAATGGAAAAAAATTGTCAAGAGGAAAAATGTGTAACTTCCCCTTTAAATTATCCGTTATATTTGGGTGACCAGACATCTTTTATTTTGTTAGTGTGTGAAAATTATACTATATAATTGAATAAAAAAAAGGAAAAGTTTTACTTTAAGAGCCCGTTTGGACTGACTTATTTTAGGTGTTTTTAAATCAAAATAGTTTCTAAGCACTTTTGTAGTATTTGGATAAAATAAAAAAATACTTTTAAACATTTGTTTTTAAGTCAAAGTAACAAAAATAAGTCAAACGTCATAAGTTAGAATCTTTTGGCTTATAAATCAAAAGGAGAAGGTCGCTTTGGTTATTACCAACGCTTACACTTTTGTCTCCATGTTTGATTTCTTATCCGACCGGAACCTATTGAACGATTTTGTCCGCTCTAATGTTCATATCTAGGAAAAGGTTAATTTTTTTTATTAGTTAAAGTAAAAGGTTAATAAAACCTTACTGTAACACTTTCTGTCACAAACCCCGATCTGCCTATACATAATACATGAATCATAAACACTTTTGTTCTCTATCACCATTTTACTCACTCACACGCACAAACACACTTATTAGTATCTCAGTGTATGTATAACTATAAATGTCGGCTTACATAGACTTGTAATCAACAAATATGAACAGTTAGATTTGGAATAGGAGTATCAAAACATCTACTTTTTGGTGTAAATTTAGACATTTATTTCCTGAAATTAAATTACACCGTTAGATTGGATTGTGTTCCTTCAAAAAATATCTCCAAAACATGTATAATATGTGTATATTAATTGTATACTATGAGTACAATTAGTGTATACGCTGATTATACATTCATTATATAATCAATTATACGGCAATGATATATTTTATATACACATACTATAGGGATACATATTTTACACAATAATGATTCAATTTCTATACGTATGATACAATTTCTATACATACACAGTAGTGATACATTTTTTATACAATAATTATACAGTTTCTATACATATACTGGATTTAAATAAAAAAAGCCTACGGAATTGAATAATTTTGAAAAGACTAAAAAAAATGTCTTTTAATCTTTTTCGGCCATCTAGTGTCAATAATTTTACCCGAATGATCATTTATGTCCTTGTCCTTAAATCAAATGCCATAAGTCCATTCAAATGGACTCACAAAATCCATTTATATAAAGACATGATATCAAGTGACTAGGCAATTAGACAAACAAAATGATGCTCTTTCTACTCTCTGTAGCCCTACCTATCATTCTTATTTTCCTTCTTCCTAAATTCAAGAATGGTGGAAAAAACACACTGCCACCAGGTCCTGTTGGCCTACCATTCATTGGAAATTTGCATCAATATGATACTTTAACCCCTCATATCTATTTTTGGAAACTTTCCAAGAAACATGGAAAAATCTTCTCATTGAAACTTGCTTCTGCTCAAATGGTTGTAGTTTCTTCAGTAAAATTAGCAAAAGAAGTGTTGAAGACACAAGATTTAGTATATTGTAGTAGACCTTCTATTCTTTGCCAGCAAAAATTGTCTTACAATGGTCGTGACATAGTCTTTGCACCTTACAATGACTATTGGAGAGAAATGAGAAAAATTTGTGTGCTTCATCTATTTAGTCTTAAGAAAGTGCAATTATATAGTCCAATTCGTGAAGAGGAAGTTGCAAGAATGATCAAGAAAATATCTCAACAAGCTGCTAATTCTCATGTCACCAATTTGAGCAATTTAATGATTTCACTTACTAGTACAATTATTTGTAGAGTAGCTTTTGGTGTTAGGTTTGATGAAGAAGCACATGAAAGGAAGAGATTTGATTTTCTTTTGGCTGAGGCTCAAGCTATGATGGCTAGCTTTTTTGTGTCTGATTTTTTTCCTTCTTTAAGTTGGATTGATAAATTAACTGGTTTGACAAATAGACTTGAGAGGAATTTCAAGGATTTGGATGAGTTTTATGAAGAACTCATTGAGCAGCATCACAATCCCAATAGACCAAAATCCATGGAAGGAGATATTGTTGATCTTTTGCTTCAATTGAAGAAGGAGAAATCGACGCCAATTGATCTCACATGGGAGGACATAAAAGGACTTCTAATGGTAACTTCCCACGTCTTAAACCTATAGCTATTTCTCTCTCTCACACACACACACACACATATATATCACATATGAGTGGGCCAAATTGAATCATGATCCCATCCGTCCAAAATATACTCGAGTAAAAACGGGTTGGGTTAAGATAGTTATGTTAAATAACGGGTCATAACTCAATACGCCCAACATTACTCGAAACATCCCTCCCTTTTTATGTTTCTTTTTGAAAATAATTTGATATCTATTTTAATTTTATTAAATAATGAGCTTTCATTATTTTAGATTTACACAATCTCCATTTATCTACAAATGTGATTTCGTATATTTATGTTTGGATTGCAATTTGACCCGTCAGGTTACACTATTTGACTTGTTTTAACCTAATAAGTAATACCTTGATGGGTGTGTACTGCCTCAGATCAATTCATCGAATGAGCCATTTTAAATTTGTTGGGCAAATTATTAAAGATAGATTGATTTTCCCCCCTCTAATGAACGTGTAATAAGTAGCATAAAATGTGTTTATTATTGCCTTGAGAATATAATTTCTCATGAATTGACAGTTTTTATCTTCTTTATTAGCGAATATTCTTAGAATATTTGTAATTATGATAGATGTATAATTAAGGTAACTTAGGATTCTTATTATATTATAAATCAACCATTTCACAATATATATATAGTTGTACAGAGGTTGAATCCTAATACAGTAAGAATCATAACTTACATTAAATGGTTGATTCATAATATAATAAGAATCCTAAGTTACCTTAAATATACATCTATCATAATTACAAATATACAATGAATATTCGGAGAATATTCGCTAATATTCTTCATCGTCAATTTTTGTGTAGAATGTGTTAGTTGCTGGAACAGACACTAGTGCAGCTGCAGTAGTATGGGCAATGACAGGCTTGATAAAAAATCCAAAATCCATGAGGAAAGTTCAAGATGAAATTAGAAAATTAATCGGGAATAAAGGTATTGTGAATGAAGATGATATTCAAAATATGTCTTATTTCAAAGCGGTAATAAAAGAGACATTTAGATTATATCCACCAGTTCCACTCTTGGTGCCAAGAGAATCAATGGAAAAATCCACACTAGAAGGGTATGAAATTCAGCCAAGAACTATAGTTCATGTTAATTCATGGGCAATTGCAAGGGATCCTGAAATATGGACAAATCCAGAAGAATTCATACCTGAGAGATTCTTGAATAGCAACATCGATTTCAAGGGACAAGACTATGAGTTAATTCCATTTGGAGCAGGAAGAAGAGGGTGCCCAGGGATTACACTTGGGATTGCATCTATGGAACTTGCATTATCAAATCTTCTTTATGCATTTGACTGGAAATTACCTTGTGGTAACATTGACACAAATGTTAGACCTGGAATTACCATGCATAAGAAAAACGAGCTTTGTCTTATCGCTAAAAAATATTTCTAGTTTATATTCATACGTGAATCTAGCGAGTTTTGTGAAATAAGTTGAATTCATCATTGCTTTCGGTTCGAATTATGTATACATATCTAAAATATTAAGAGATCCATATAATTAATCTTGGTGTCACATTTCATCCTCGTCCATTTCGATATGCTTCTCTTGAAGTTCTATTTCAGTTTTACGTTATATCAAATTGATTTTAATTTATCAACCTTGATTTCTGTCCATTTTGGTAGTTAGGACTTTCTTTAGTCCTCAGCTACGTTTACTGACACTACTCAATTAATTAACCTTAGTTAGGCTGGTGTATCAGTTTTATAATTTGGGAAGATATATTATTAGTATACAGTTATTAGAAATTTGTACAGTATCATAGATAAAAGAAACACTATCTAAACTTTGATAATGAAATGAATATAATTCTTAAAAAGTTTAAGGATAATATTATTTATGAAATTGTTATGCTTCACTTCCGAGATATATAGCAGGTTGTTGACTCCTTTCAAGACCAAGAGCGTATAAGGCTTGCACATTCATGAGTTATAGTTCTCATGGAGTCATATTTGGACATTATTGCTCATACAACTCCCAGCCGACAAACAATTAGCTAACTTTTTCGTTGGAATAAGTTTATATTTTCGCATCATAATATTTCATAAGTTATGCCCTACATGACTTTTGCCCTAAAAGAACTTATGCCTCACTAGACATAAGTTTTACTAACGGACAAAAATTAAAGATAAATCCATTTGAAAGGCAAAAATTAAAGACCATTCCATTTGGAGGATAAATCGTGCAATTTCTTTTCTAGTTTCTTGTACGGGTAGTTTTGCTCTTGAAATAAATCGTGGAGTTCATCTTCCATTGTGAGCTTCAATGTTGCTCAGCAATGGAGATAAGAACCAGAGGAAATGAGAGAGAAAGGATATAGAAGTTGAATTTGGAAAAATGAAACTCAATCTCAGTAAATATACAAGAACTAACCAACAATGGATCAAAATATCTAATTGACAGCTAATCTACTAACTAACTATGACAACTAAGCTAATGAGCACTAACAACTAACTGATTCTGACTAATTGTGCTAACTCAGCACAGTACAAAATATACACAATATACTCTCTAATCTATTCTCAAGGTAGGAATATATTTCTTTTCTTTCATTGATTATTGTGTACAATATATATAGTGTTACATGGCTATAAACTAGGTAACTATATCTTCCTAATTACAATTGGAATATAAATTTACCTAATATAAAAGATATATAAAATATGATAATATTCTATCAATGGTAATATACAAGATATGATAATATTCTATCACACCCCCGCAGTTGAAGTTGGAGGTTCTCGTACGCTGAGACTGACTCGAAAATCATCAAAGAGTATGCGTGGAAGTCATTTAGTGAATATGTTAGCAATCTGATTTCGAGAAAGAACATGAAGAACACAAACTTGTCAACGAGCAACTTTCACGTACAAAGTGAATATCCATTTCAATGTGTTTAGTGCACTGATGCTGAACGGGATTGCTGGAAAGATATATCGCACTTACATTATCACAGTAAACCATTGTAGCCTTATGGATTGGGTAGTGAAGTTCAAGTAGAATGTTGCATATCCAACAAGACTCAGAAACAACATTCGCTACACCTCTGTACTCAGCTTCGGCACTGAATCGAGACATAGTAGGTTGTCTTTTAGAAGACCAAGAAAGCAAGTTATCTCTAAGGAACACACAGTAACCCGACGTGAATCAACGAGTGTTAGGACATCCAACCAGTCAGCATCAGAATAAGATGTGAGACCAGAGAGTGAGGACTTGTACAGGTGTAAGCCGAAATGAAGAGTACCTTGTACATATCGCAAAATACATTTGAGGGCATTCATATGGTCATCCGTCGAGATGTGCATATGTAAGCATATTTATTGCACGACATAGAATATATCTGGTCTCATGAAAGTGAGATACTGCAACGCTCCTGCTAAACTGCGATAGTGAGTCGGGTCGGCATACAGAGAACCCAAAGAGGCACTTAGTTTGGAATTAGTGTCCACCGGTGTGTGTATCGATTTGAAAGAAGTTATGCCTAATCGGTCAATGATCTCTTCGGCGTACTTCCTTTGACAAAAAAATAAGTCACCTGCATGTCTCGTAACAATAATGCCCAAAAATAGCTTAGGGGCCTGAATCTTTCATAGCAAACTCAAAGGCAAGGAGTGACATAATGGATCGACGAAGTGCATCAGAAGATGTAGTGAAGATGATATCATCAACATATAATAGGATATATGTCATGTCATTACCCTTGCTATAGATGAACAATGAATGATCAGATTTGCTATGTGAAAACCCAATAGAGGATACAAAATTAGCAAACCCTTGGTACCATGCACGAGGAGCATATTTCAGTCCATAAAGTGATTTCTTCAAAAGACACAGATAATCTGGATGAATCGGATCCCTGAATCCCATATGTTGATGTATATATACAGTTTCATGAAGGTCTCCATGCAAGAAAGCATTTTTGACGTCAAGCTAATGAATAAGTCAAGACTTGGACAAAGCAATACTGAGAATGGTCCGAATAGTCGTTGATTTCACCATCAGGCTGAAAGTTTCCTTACAATCCACTCCCACCTGTTGAGACCTGCCGTCACCTACAAGAAGGACCTTGTGCCTCTCAAAAGAACCATCAGATTTCTTTTTATGTCGAAAAATCCACATAGAACGAACCTCCCGTGGCACACCCATGGACAATGGAAACACGTCCTATGCACGACATTTCCAAACCCAAACGGATATTTAACTTGTCCACTTCAGTTGCCCCTTCCTCTGTTCCTCGTAATCCGAAAGATGTCTTATCCAATCCTAATTGGAAAAATGCAATGATTGATGACTAATTTTACAAGTGATGAATTAGAAGGGATTTAGGCCATCATTTAGGAATTTATAGGGATTTAGGGATGGAGAATTGAGTTTGGCAAAGGGGAATTGGGACTCATCGAATATGACATGCCGAGAAATAATTATTTTTTGGCTTGACAAGTCATAACAATTGTAACCTCGATGATTGGGGGGTAGCCAAGAAAGACGCATGGGGATGACCGAGGTTGCAGCTTGTTGATTTATGTTGAGGGATGGAGGGGTAGCACAAACATCAGAAAGTTTGTAAATGCTTATAGGAAGGATCCGAAGATAGAGAACTTGAGTGAGAGACTTGTGTTTGAGAGACTTATTTGGGAGAATGTTTAAGAGATAGGTTTTCATTGATAGAGCGTAATGCCAAAAATAGAAACGATAGAGGCGTGAGCAAGGAGGGCACGAACTAAGTTATTTATGATTCTAATTTTTCGTTCTGCTTTACCATTTTATGGAGAGGTGTGGGGACAGGAAAAATGAAAAATAAGGTCGTGTTTGGCGCAGAAAAGTTTGAATTGATTATTATCGAATTCCCTCTCATTGTCATATTGAAAACATTTAATATTCTTTTCAAATTGTGTCTTAATGAAAGTGCTGAATGACGAAAACATAGAATAGACTTAGGACTTATTACCAATGGAAAACGTCTATAGGAAGTTTGAATAATCATCTAAAAATAACATATAGTATCGATTTCCAGCCGTGATTAAGTTATGAAAAGTCCATAAATCATTGTGTATTATATCAAAAGACATCAAAGTACAAGTGGATGAAGAATAAAATAGAAACTTGACATATTTCCTAAAAACACAAGTTTCACAAACAGGAGGAGAAGGGATATGTTTGTAAGTAATAAATTAATTTTTGCTAAGGGAGCGTAAAACAGAGTCTCCCGGATGTCCTAATCTATTATGACATAAAGGAGACGAAATTGCTGCAAAGGTTGATGGAGAGGAGGTTGGATGACTGACGGAGGTGGTGATAGGATAAAGGTCCCCGGTGATATCACATCTTAGTATTCGCATCCCTATCATAAGGTCATTCACAGAAAAAAAACAAAAGGATTAAATCTAATGGAAACATTATTGTTGGTTGTGAAACAACACACATAGATTAGATTTTTGATAAGTTTCGAGGCATATAGGATATTTTTAAAGCTAACGGGGGTGTGGTGGGGAAAGAGATGATTGTCCATAATCTCGAATAAGAATGCCAGTTTTACAATACTATTTTTCATTAACGTCTGCGTTAATGAATAATGACATGGATGAACCATTTTGGTAACGGCGATGACATAAATGAGTCAAACTATTGACGAATGACATGAATCATTTTCAATAGTTAGATTGTATATTTGAGTTTTTTCCCTAGAAAAATTACACATTAGAAGGCGTTTGAAGATATATTTTAATGACTAATGCAAATAATTCCATTTTTTGGAAGCTAGGGAATTGCTTGAAACAAATTAAGCGGAATGTTGATTCCTTCTGAAAATAAGGCTTCTTATTTATTTATTTTCCTCCCTAAGGAGTTTTAAGATTTTCTTTTCAAAAAGGACTTCTTGTTTCCTTTTCTTGGTCGTAGAATTCTACTTTCCATATTGTTTTCCCTATAAAATGAGGATTTTCCTTTGTTTTAGTTATTTCCTCTCTTAATTCGAATAGGGATGTACTGGTTATAAATATTTGTTAGGCTCATTCTTGAGAAGGTGAAACTCATTGTGATTCGGATCGAACTTTTGGAATTAGTTTTAGGTTTGATTCTTGATGGTAATTGTTTCTTCTTCAAATCTTTATATCTACGTGATTCGTTTTTGCCGTTCTTTGAGGATTATTGATTTCATGTACTAATTGTTACCACGTTCAGATAGCTAGGGTTTTGGATTCCTTATATTCATTAGTTCAAGTTATAATTTTCATTACTCTTTTATTCTCGTTTATTCATCTTGCGTAGAACCCTGACTCATATCAATATTTAACCTTCAATTGATTGATATTTATATTTTATATCTCTCTATATACTAGTGAATCTTCACAAATTGAATGAATTATTTATCATACGTCATTTAGTTGCTTATGTGTTATCTTAAATTTGTACTATTACTCCATATTTGAATAAAATATGCCTCTTAAAATAGTTTAAAGGGAAAAAGCTCAAATATGTCATCAAACTATCCGAAATGGCTTATTTCTGTCACTCGTTAATAGTTTGGCTTATTTGTGTCATCGTCGTGATCCATGCCACTTACCGTTAAGTACAGCTCAAATGGTTGATTTCAAAATACCATATTTTACACGTGGAACTATTTTCATATATTGTTAATAATTAATTATGCGGACTTATAGTATTTTTTAGATAGTTTTTAAATATGTAAATTTTGTTATAAAATACTCGAAGAATCTATGTTTAAAATTGAGTCAAAGAAAAAGTTGTTTACAAACTGGTCAACCTTAATATAAATTTGGACGGCGGAAGTATATAAAAGGATAAAAACACATATATCATTGACAAATATCTTGAAAATGTGCAAAATATAATGGATAGATTTCAAAGGTCATTTACAAGCTTGAATTCTTGGGCCTAAGATTTTTCTAGGCCATTTTTCTGTCACTTTCATGACATATGTCTGAATTTCCAGGTTGCCATCGGTTTCTACCTTCAAACCGAAACTCACTCAGGAGATCTGGCCATCGATAGATGAGTTTATAAATGCAATTTTCATTTTCCTTCTTGCTACACGTATCAATAAAACAATTCACCATCCATCAAATATATGTTAATATAGTACATGAACTACCCACATGAGGGAGGATCAACAGCTAGACGTATGCAGGTAGACCTGAGCCTTGGAAATTTTTTGTTATATTTAAGTATTCGCATCAAGAGCCGGTGTATAAAAGGATAAAGTTTCAAAATGATTTAGGATTTAACAAGTGTGACAACGGTGATTGGAAATAATATTTTGTGTGTGCTAAAAGAGGCTATGGACTAGTGCGATATCATATAATTATGATATTGAGTATATGAAGTGTGTTAAAGGTAGTTAATATTTAACTAAGTTGGGGAGACAAAGGAATTATAGGATAAGTTTTATGATGTTTAGTGCATTTCCACGTGCCACCATGCTAGAATAAAATAAACTGACTATTCACTCATATATTCATCTACTAGTGACACCTATAGTACAAGATTCTTTATTCAAAAATAATGACAAAAGAAGGGTAGACCCCATAGGTTCATAATGAAAAGTGTTACATATACTATCTTGTGTAATAAAATTGATATACCATGGATATGGGCAGCAAAGGGATTCTATGAGATTTTAGTTCTATTTTTTAGAAAGAATATTTGATAAAATTCAAAAGGGGTATTTGTCTTATATGAAACAACATTCACGAGATTTATGTTACTCAAGAATGTTGTCGGCAACAACTTAATATTCCCTTCAAGAGGGAAAACAACGTGATTCTACTCAAACGATTAGCTGTCTGAAAACGACGTCGAGGTTATGCCAGTGTCAATTACGTAATTCAACATTAATTGTTCTTCGAATTATAGCAAATTGAAGGTTACTTTGTAGTGAAGTAAGGTGGAAGGAGAACGGGTTCTTGACTTCTAAATTTAGCTCATAAGAAGGGTTGGTTTCACCATCATCGACAAAAGATCAGAAGTAAAGGTATGTTAAGGAAAATCATTTCTTCTTTTGGCATGTTCTAAGTACGAAACGTAAATGTGATATTGTCTCATAAATGGTTCTACTCTTAGTAGTTAAGGATGTTCATATTATTCATTCCTATTGTCAAAACATGTCTAAATATGTTCCTAAATCCTTATTGAGGTATATGGAAAAGAAGATGTTAGTATTCATAATGTTAATCGGAGGTGAAGCGTTATTACATTACTTCGACAAACTTATAGTGTCTTATTATCATATCATTCATGCATTATATTCATGTACATACCTTGACCTCAAAGGGAGTTATATACTCTACTATATGTATGCATTATGTACGTATGGGATATGGGAAAAGGGAAGGCGTTATATACGCAACACCACCTGCAGCTGGTACAGATATACATGATAATGATTATGCCCACAGAGGCCGATATGATGTGATGGGGTGCCCACAGAGGCTTGATGGCGTTATATACGCATATGTATATGTGTGACCGCATTGCGCATGACATTTAGGCACATTATGGCCCTCAGAGGCATTCTGCACATACATGATACTTATGCATATTATGGCCCTCAGAGGTATTCATTACTGGTTGGTTGTTTCTTGTCTCAGTTTACTTTTATGTATCTGTTATGCTATTCTTCATTCCTGACATACTCGGTACATCAGTCATACTGACGTCCCTTTTGTCGGGGGACGCTGCGTTTCATGCCCGCAGGCTCACGTAGGCAAGGCGACGATCCGCATTAGTAGGTTGCTGACACAGTGGATATTGGAGCACTCTCCTTGTTTCAGAGTGTCGGTCTAATCTCAGTACAGTATTTTTGCATGTACATATGGGTATGACGGGGCCCTGTCCCGACCTTATGATATTGCGTACTCTTTAGAGGCTAGTAGACAGTGTCTTGTGTATAGCTGTCAGGTATGTCCTTGTCGACCTTAGTATGTATATATATGCATAGGTTGAGTCCTTCTGTTTGTAAGATTTTACATAGCTTCTTTCCAGTTTATCATTTCTATGTGTCAGCAAGACACTTTGTGACGGCCCTTGGGGCCATAATTAATTATGGTTAGATGTTTATTGTATGATTAGTGGTACTCGGCAAGTAAGGTCCGGGTGCCCGTTGTGGCCCTCCGATTTGGATCGTGACACTATCATAGAGAGACCTCCTTTTAGTACTCATTTAATGAAAGATTTGACTAATATACATTGATAACAAATAGAGTTTTCGTATTATCAGTTTAATTTAACATGTTGCAGTTGGTTATCGGTTTCATTTTTTAAGTAACTAGTTTCACTTGTTATGGATAGTTACTTATAGTTGCTATTTCCCTTGTGCCAATTTTAGTATCGTATTTAACTAGATATGAAATTCAAGAAAATAAGGAGACTTTGGAATCTTGTATACTTAAACTAAAGATGTGTTTAACATTCAATGTTCTTTGAATCTTGTGTTCTAAAACGATCCATATACACTACTAGAAGATCATTATTCTCCCACAAAAAAAAATTACTGAAAAATGTTCAGTGCCTATATATTACCACATATATTTTCATTGAGCCGGTGAAAAAATAAAAAATATATATATTTTTATATTTTCCACCAAAAATTATTGAAAATACTTGCACAAAAAACAACATAACGTATTACACAATCACCTAAATAGGAAAAAACTTCAAGCGAATATTTAATTATATATTAAATGGTTTCCCACTGACACGGTGAGAATTTTATGGGCTGGGTAAGAGGAGTTATAGGTATATTTAAGGACATAGTTTTTTTTTGTTTTTTTGTTTTTTTTTATTTTTTTTGATAATCCAGGTTTTTCAGGCTTGCGCCTGACTACTTCACTGGTATTATCCAGACGTCCTGGAGGTAATAGCACCGGTCCTTCAACAACTATCACCAGGTAAATCGCGGGATATGCTCTGGTGGCCAGTTTTCTGGGAGCGTACAACTGATCAATGAGACAAGGTCAAATTCCCCAACATGCTGAATTTCTTCGTGCTTGCGGGGAATCGAACCCACGCTATCCCATGTCAGAGCGCCTTATAGCGCCCAGGCTTTTCCACTGGACTATGCCCCGGAGGACGACATAGTTTTATTCTTGTACTTGAGTCATTACGTTTTGAACATGCAAAAGCTCGGATTGTCTGTAGGGTTGTTTTGATGAATCAATGTTCCTAGATGTTTATTCTAAACATGTTCAACATTATACGTATAATGTTAGAATTAAAAAGTTATCAAATATAAAAAGAGATATTCTATTTTAAATAGACTAAAAAAGAATAAAGACACTTAGATTGAAAATGGATGGAATCCATTTAAGGTGACCTAATAATCTAAAAGTTCTTTTATATGAAAGTGTACGAAAGTTATAAACTCTTCAATCAAAAGAAGAAATAAAAAAAAGATGCATATAAGACATATATCAAGTTACTAGGCAGTGACACAAACAAAATGATGCTCTTCCTACTCTTTGTAGCCCTTCCTATTTTTCTTATTTTTCTTCTTCCTAACTACATATTAATAGTTAATGATTTCACTAAGTACTACAATTATTTGGTATTAGGTTTGATGAAGAAGCACATGAAACGAGGAAGTTCAATTTTATTTTAGAAGAATCTGCAACAATGCTGACTAGCTTTTTTGTCTCTGGTTTTTTCCCTTCTGGATTGACAGATCGACTTGAGAAGAATTTCAATGATTTGGATGAATTCTATGGAGAACTCATTGAGCAGCATCTTAATCCCAATAGACCAAAATCCACGGAAGGGGACATTCTTGATCTTCTGCTCCAATTGAAGAAAGAAAAATTAACACCAATTGATCTCACTTTGGAGAATATAAAAGTGTGTATATATATATATATATATATATATATATATATATATATATATATATATATATATATATATTGGCTGACAACCTATCATACTCTCATCTTTTATTAAGCATGGGTCCGACATTGTAAGCAAGGTCACACACTATGAGTTTTAATTATGCTAGTACGTCAATTTTAGGTATGATGGATATGTGTTAACGTCTTTTAGTCTTGTTCGAGATTTATATTTCAATAGAAAATATAACGATAATGATATTTTAGTGATATAGACACTAATTTCCTTGGCAAAGTCTTTTTTTAAAATAAAATAATGTTGCATTTGGATTAGCTTAAATGGAGTGACATGAATAATCTGGAACGGGATTGCGGCATATATGATAGTTGTTGTATGAATGTTTACGCATATACATTCATACATGTATATTGTATGTATATATATCTACATAGATAGGTACGTAGGTAGCACAAACGTGGTCTGCATTCCCGTAAAATTTTCTCAAGAATTGACAAATTTTATTTTCTTTTTCTGTCAATTTCTTCGTAGTATGGGCAATGACAGCCTTGATGAAGAATCCACAAGCCATGCAGAAAGTTCAAGAAGAAATGAAAATCAGTAGGAAAGAAAGGCAATATTTTGAATGAAGATGATATCCAAAATCTTCCATATTTCAAAGCTAAGATAAAAGTCTTTTAGATTGTATCCATCGGTTCCACTCCTACTGCCAAGTGAATCAATGAAAAAATCTACACTAGAAGGGTATGAAGTTTAGTCACGAACTATTATTCATGTTAATGCATGGATAATTCCAAGAGATCCTGAAATATGGAAAAATTCCAGAAAAATTTATACCCGAAAGATTCTTAAATAACAATATTAATTTCAAAGGAGAAGACTTTGAGTTAATTCCATTTGGAGCAGGAAGAAGAGGGTGCCCAGGGATTACAACCATGGAACTTCCATTAGCAAATCTTCTTTATGCATTTGATTGGGGGTTGCCTTGTGGGATGAAAAAAATACAGATGTTAGGCCTGGAATCATAAGAAAAATGAGCTTGGCCTAATCCCAAAGAATCAACTGTAGACTTCCCTTAGATGTATCAGTTTCTAACCAATGTTATATTCCAATTGAATATATATATATATATATATATATATATATCAACGTTGTAACGAAGAGTTTGTAAAAGGTCTCATAGTGAACAAACAAGGAAAGGATTTTCAAGTGGACAACAAAAGAGGAGTGGGATCTAATGTTTAGCATTTTACAGTTTGTAAGTGAAGCACATACAGGTGGATTGGCACATCAATCTTTTTTTTTGGGTTGAAGAAAACGTATTATATATATTAACTAGACGTTATAAAAAAGTGATGATTTTCCTCAATACTTAATTTAAACATAATAATCATATACAGACCAAGGCAGTATAAAACGTAGTAGGAGAGTAGTAACATTATTCGCACAACCATATATAGACAAAATATAAGCCACAATGTTGACTTCTCTGAAGATATGTTGCACGGGTGACCCTCCAAGATCTATGTCTAATACTTTTAGCATGAGAGAAGCAAATAATCTAGAGCTGTATATTGATTTAAAGTATATATGAGACCAAAAATAAACATGTTCTAATGACTCCACCTATAATCTTTACTACAATTAACAAGGAATTTAGTACAACACAAACATGGAAGCACAACTCTAACCTGTGTAATAACTTACAAGAAAGAAATTGCTGACAAGAACTATCATCTCAATCCTGAGGGAACAAATATGCTAAATAACTTAACATAACCTCCACACATAACCCGAAAGAACATAGTCCCATGCCCCTTAATTATTTCAAAAAGAAGCAAAAATTTTCTCCCCATATCCAAAATAATGTCGAATTATCCTAATTGTCCCAACGATATCAGTTCCGATCTCTCATCCTATGGGCGATGGAAAAGAAAGTCTTTGTGGTCGAGGACGAGAGGTTGGCAGCAGAGATGATGAAATCTCGCTGGGATCAATCGAACTGCAGAAATCCCTTCTTCTTTTTTCTTTCTCAAGAAGATTGCACTGCCAGTCGCTGAAGATGCTCGAAGAAAATTTGGAGACTTACGTCGTCAGTGAATATCACATCTGATCCCGCCGCCATATCATTTGCATTATTGTATGTGGCTGAGGGGTTCAACTTTGCCAAAAGGAATCTTGCCTGTTCAGAATGTGAGATATTATTAGAACAAGATAAGCATAAATCACCAGATATTATGTTAAACTGCGACTTTATCCCCGGTGGAGCCTTCAAATTCATTCTACTTTTTCCCAAAACAGAAGGCACATAATAACAAAAGAAAAATCTAGAGCAAAAACCACTTTGGAAGAGCCATAGAAACAAAGCATTTGAATATTAGGTGTCTTTCTCGGGATTCGAGGAACTTATGATCCATTATACTTGAGAGTGCTGATGTGGCACAAAGCAACAAACCGTGAAATCCAAGTACAATGCTTACCTGGGAACCGTGCTGATCACACACTACAAGTCTAGGCACAGGAAACCTCTCATGGATAAGTGCTTGGGCCTCGTCATGAGGAACTTGCAATAGCTGTGCAAATGCCTGAAAGAACCAAGGAAAAATAAACATCAAATTTTTTCACAAGCACAAATGATGGTAAAAGGAATTCCAACGTAGCCATAACCTATTCCAGAAGATTAATTTTAGCATAATCTGTACCTGATGTTCTGGCTGGTTTTGGTATCCCAGGTTTCTCCATTGAGCTATTGTCATTCCATGGAATATGACAACGCTGAAGTACGAATCCAAAAGAAGAATGCGATCCGCAGCAATCGATGACACATCCAGTAAAGCCGGAGAAGGCAGTGAATTGAATGAAAATGCCATTAGTGTAGGTTGGATCATGACAACAGCATTGCTTATACTCTCTCGGTAGAGCAACATCCGGAAATATGCTGTCTCATCGGGACTATTATTGAAAACCTACAATGTCCACACATTAATGATATACATTCGGAAAGTTAAATGGAATGAAAAAGAGAGGCGGGGTTATATTACTTGCAAAAATTGTGACCGCCGTAAATGAAACATGAACTGAGGGAACAATGAAAAACAGGGATTCAAAGTAAAAGAGGCGGGATCATCCTTCCTATAATCGCCAAACTTGGCACAGAGGCGAATCAGATTTCGATCTAGCCACCTTGTGGGATCAAAATCTTCCTGGAAAGTGAAATCTGTTAATGAGGATTTATCAATTAAATATACAGAGAAGCAAGAAACGAAAGATAGTATCTACTCCAGGTAGACAGATTCAACAAGATGCTTCATGCAACCAATGAAGGAGAACAAGTTGAGTATGATTAATCCATAAAACCTTTAGAAGCATACTATATCTAAATTGAATCTCTTAATATCATAAGATATTTAGGAATAAATTCTTCCACTAGTTCACACATGCAAGCTCATCATGTTGCTTTATTACTTTGGTCAAATGATGATGTTGAAATGAATAGGAGAATATTTATGAGTATAAAGAGTTTGCTGTTGAGATCCAATTTTATTTATCTTTTGAATCTTTGGCATAAAATGGAATTACCGACTTGTTTAGGTAGCTGACTAGAATTCTCAGAGGCGTGAGCATGCGCTCACATTACATTTTTGTAAAGATCATGCCATTGTGCTGTAGTATAAATGTATTTGTTTTGCCCAAAAAAGTTATACTGTACTATTAACAAACTGAAAAGGCCAACAAAGAGATGAGTGGTAGGCATCCACATATAATTCAGTAAGTAGCAACTAATATTGAGCAGAACTAATTATATATGGAAAGAAGATGATACCTCTAGCTCCATTTTATAAGAAGCCAATCTAGCCATTACTACGGCAGCAGCTTCCTGATCAAACCCTTCCACTAATTCCTACAAACATATATTTATTGCACCATCAGTATTGACTTGTTATACGAATAGAGAGATTTTTTAAAGCACAATAGTTTCCAGAGAAAGAAATTCACAATAGCATATAGCATAACAACATGGAAAAGCTCATCATTAATTGCTGGAATCTGAAATTATAATGAGGATGACTGAACAAACATGAACGAAGCTTCACAAGAAGTTTAAAATGAACATGGGTCCTTCAGATGTTTGAAGTGTATAAAATATCTCTAGGTATCTCAAAATGGAATTTCAGTTGCATAATACGGGAGAAAGGGAGTAGTACA
Organism: Anisodus acutangulus; assembly: GCA_029783415.1. Taxonomy (NCBI): domain Eukaryota; kingdom Viridiplantae; phylum Streptophyta; class Magnoliopsida; order Solanales; family Solanaceae; genus Anisodus; species Anisodus acutangulus. The sequence goes on from CM056509.1 coordinate 5,248,259, forward strand.
TCAAAGAATACTGCTCTTCAATTCAGAAATGTTACTCCCCACGAAAATATCATTGTCTCATGAAGTACTAGTCAGAAGATAAATTTAAGATAAAGGATAAAATTAGAAACAAATAAAAGTAATATCATTCTCTATGCTTGTGAAAAGATGTGTGAATAGGGCTGGCAAAATGGTTAAAGAACAAGTATCATCCAATCCAACCCATTAGATATGGGTTGGATAACTGACTCGTTAAAAATGGATGAAATATGGATATTATCCATAATATCGATATCCAGATAGATACTATGGATATCTATATTATCAATACCCATTTGTCGGCTTGTTATTTTTCATTAGTTCTTGCTTTCTGGGGTCAGTTTATCTTGGCTTTTAGCTTGTGTTCTCACAAGACTATTCCTGAAACCATGGATGATCTGTCGATTAACCCATTTTTATCCATGTTAAATATGGGCGGGTCAGATATTTAATCCGTTTTGTTTAACCCGTTTCGACCCGCCCGTTTGCCACTCCTATGTGTGAACTATATAAAAAAGAATAGAATAGACTTCATTCTTTAACATATGACAATAGAAAATTAAAACTCGTCATTACAGACCTCAGTGCCAACAGCAGCATCAAGCCATCTCCTAGTAATGGTTGTAACTCGTAATTTTGTTTGCCCATCAGCGGTCTGATAACTGCACAGTCAAAACCAACAAATTTTGGTTAAGAAAACCTCCGGTTACATTAACTGCTTCCAAAAGAAACTTTAACAATGAGAAAAATTGAGCTTAAGTTCTCCAAGCACCTTGTAAGAAACTGTATGTACAATTGGGGATTTATATTGCCTGAAGGATCTGACTTCTCACTAGATGAAACATCAAAGAAAACAGTCAAGCAAGTGTTTTTGTCGAGACCACAGAGCTTCCAAGCTGTAGTATTCCCCTCACCGGTAACTGTGCTGGCGACAGCTGGCCCTTTCTGCATAATACTACATGATCAGTATCAAATGCTTACTGAAACTGTTTAATTTTAGGTCAATTTATTACTGCTGAGAATATGAAAAACTAAAGTAAACCAACCTTCTCTAAAGATGTGCAAGGACCAATGATCCCTTGAATTTTAATATCCTTGGAGCAGTTGATCTCTAATGTAGCACTAGAACAAAATTAATGCATCAGATTCATGATCAAATTGTTAAAGGAAAAACAAAGCACATCCAAGCAGTAGAGAGACGTATCATTTTAAGAAATACTTATTCAACAGAGTACAAGCAAGATAACATTAAATATACCTTCTCAACAGTCTAAATATGGACATCTCTTGCTTAAAGGATGTCTGCCCTCTCCCTCCCTATCCCCTAGGAAATCGCTTCACTTTTTTATTTAAGGAAAGAGTAAAGGAAGGACATTATGGGGCTTACACAATTTGAAATTTGGGGATAATGCCTTGTTTGGGCATCATAAGGAATATAAACTTACAGGGTAGAAAGGAACGGCAAGCATATAACACATTAAATACCATGAGTCCCTTGGAATCTTCCTTCTACTATTAACTCTTCCATATCATATGTCCTCAGAAAATGATCAAAAAAAGGAATAAAAAAGAATATCTTCATACCAATCAAAGAGCTTGGCTAACAAAAAGGTAAGGTGCATCGTTTGGATAGTTAAAGCTGACTGAAAACATGAACAAGAAACTTCTATAATTCATGAAAGTCAAAGGTGAGTAGAAATTACTCCTTATGAGTTATGTCCCCATTTATATGAAACTCTTTCTATTTTGTAACGTTCCAAAATGTTGGCCACAATTTACAAACATTTTTCTATACCATTTTCACAAACTTTGAATTTTAAACTCAGTTACCTATTCAAGTTCGGGTAGAACTTTCCCCATTTCCTAATTTCCTTGAATGCCCTAACTATTTCTTGTCAGTTCATTAAAAGTAGGGACCTTTTTGTCTTTCACCAGAAAAACTCCATTTCATTTCAGACAAGAAGCTAGCTTGTGAAATAGTCGCTCATACTTGGTCTTCCACTTGTGCTGAATTTCAACATGAATACATAAAAGGGCAACCCGGTTTACTAAGCTCCCGCTGAATTTCAGCATCCGGGGAAGGGATTGTACGTAGCCTTACCATGCATTTCTGATATTATTTATTTCTAGAAGAGAATTTGAGATGCTAAGTTTTAGACATCTGTGACATTACCAAAGATGTTTTTCAAGTTCTTTAATAGTGTCTTGTCCCTTAACAGCTCGGCGCCCCAGGTAGAAGAAGAAAAAAATTTCCCACCATGAACTTGAAAATATTTCAACAGTCAAAACAACCATATTATACATACTTAGATAAACCACAATACTTTAACATGAAAGAAAAGGAATGACATCAAGAAGCTCACTTGAAGCAAAGACCAAGAGACTGTTCACCATCTTCAAATACACGCTTGAAAGAATCTTTAAAAACAGAATGTCCAAAGCTTTCAGCAAGAACAACTAGTCCTCCGGTCTTTTCAATAGCTACTTTCATCTCTGCAACTCCAACCTGAAAAACCAATATTAGTCGAGAATAACATCTCTTAAAATCGATCAGATTCATCAATAAGTCAACATACAATGATGAGGTTAAAAATTCTAAAAATCAAAATATACCCGCACCAAGAGAGAATCCTCATACGTTGATATATTTTTCTGTTCATTTACCAGATAATGCAATAATTACACCTACATAACTAAATACTGTCCAGGATAAAATGCTTCATTTGATACGTGAGCACCAGTATCTTGCTTCAAAAACTTATAAGACAAACAACACACATTTGATGGAGAGGAGTGGTTGATCAAGTCAAACCTGGTCAAGTGCTGAAGCAAAAAGATCTAAGATGTGACCCTGACCGACGAGTTGCTTTGCGAGTTCCTCATAGAAGTGGACCGCCTTTTTGAAAAAGGGTGCAGCATCCTTGTGTAGATCTTTATGAGAACGAACAGGTTCTGATAAATCTTTTGACACAATCTACAGAAAACAAACAAATAAGGTAAAGAAAATCACTTAAAAAGCATTGTTAGGCAAACTTTCTCTTAAAGCATTTTGACTTGCTAACTTATTAAATTTCCAGGTCAGAATTCTGGCTTCATCATATATGGTGAATTCAGGAGACTTAAGAGGAGAAAAGGAGGGCAGGCAGATATATCCTAGATATCAAGTTATACTTGAGAGAAAAATGAATAAATTTTTTAGTAAAGGTGAAAAATGAATAAATTTTTTAGTAAAGGTACTGCCTCACGTGATTTGGTTGGCCAAAAGCTGAAATCCTATTTAAAAGTTGCCCGAATTTCAGTTATCGAAAGAAATTCCCCAAATTTCAAATACCATTGCTACTTAATCTTTTATTAGAGTAGCAAACATCATTAGTAGTAATAGACTAGAAGTGATTGCCTACACCACATTAATTCAAAACTCTGATTAGACTGTGCACAATCATGACAATCACAAATGTAATCATCAGTCGATAAGCAATCATTCAAGCACTCAATAATTGTGACTTCTTAGGATATTGGAAGTCTGTAGATTACTCATAGCCTCTTTGGCCAAGCTCTCAAATCTGCTTATTTTGAAAAGTGCTTTTAGTTTGAAGAGTACGAGTTTGCGGTTGGCTAATCAATTTAAAAAGAACTTTTGCCAATATTAAGCAAGAATTTGTGCCTGGCCAAGGTTTCAAAGTGCTTATGGGAAAAAGCTACATGCTTTAGCTTCTAAAAACACAGTTTCTGCTACTACTCAAACCCGTTTAGTTTATCTCTAAAAAGCTTGACCAAACACCTCAATTCTCAAAAATAAGCACTTTTTGCTTACCAGAAGCTTCGCCAAACTAGCTATAAGTACAAAATAGAGACAAAGTCAAAACTCACCGATCCCGGTCCTTCCGTGCAAGGACCACCGACTAATGCAATAATCCGAGCACCCGCACCAGCCATACAAGCACCAAGCAAACCAGCTGCCACACTCAACGCCACCCCTGTGCAGCGCGATGCCCTGTTTCCCGGTGGCACCGGCCATTTATCCGTACCCAGTTCATCTAACAACTAAAAAACAACACACATGAACAAAATCAACACTAAATTTACCACTCAAAATAATCAAAGACATCATTTTTAACCATCAACGCTAAATTTACCACAACTAGACGACTCAAAATAATAAAAAAAAGATTATTTTTAACCATCAAAAACTAAATTTACCACAACTATACCACTAAAACTAATCAAAAAGACATCATTTTAACTCACCGAATCGAGTGTATACTCACACTCAGAAGCAGGCAACAAGAACCTAGTCAAACCATGACTAGGTACCCCACCAACACCACCAACCTTCCTACCAAGTCCTAACTGATCCAAAACTTGATCTTTCGATAAATCCTTCGAACCCTGAAAAACATAAACCTTCGACATATCCGAAAACCCAAGTTCATGTACCTGCACTTGTGTACCATACGATATAAATCCAACCATAGCATAATCAGGTAACATCCCCATAGCCCTCTTCAACCCAGACTTAGCAAACTCCAATTCTTCATCCAACATACATGTATCCAACATAAACAAATACACCTGACCCGACCCATGACCCAAACCCGGATTGTGACCCGACCCATAACCCGGATTTTGAAGGGCATATTGGATGGTGGTGAATTGGGGATAAAGTTCAGCGGGTACATTAGTTTCAGAAATACCGGAATAATGTTGAGGGAAATGGTTACGTTGGAAACAAAAGGGGCAGATCCAAATTAAAGCTTGAAAATCGACCCGGCAAAATGGGTTTAAGATTGATGAACAAGTTTTGCAACGTAAGGGGTTGTAAGGTAAGGTGGGTAAATCAGGGTTAGGGCGAAGTAAGTGAATAGAAGAAGCAATTGGGATAATAATTTTGGAGGAATCAACTTTAGTTCTTGGCCAAGAATTCCATGTCATACGAACTCCATCGATGCCTTCTGGCTCTGTTTGTGCCATTTCTGTTGTCAGTTTTTAGGAGATTTGAGAATTTGGAGATTTTGATGTTTTGTTTAATGTGAGTGAATCTGTGTTTTTGATACTATATTTTTGTGATCATTCTGTGTTTGATACTTTGATTTGATGTAAACGAGAAACCCAACTTGTTGTATTTATGTTTTTCCCTTCTTTTTTTGTTCAATAAAAGGACAGTTTTTTCCTCCTCTTTTTGGGTTTAGACTTTAGACAAGTACTTGCTTTATTTATAAATAAATAATTTGAAAATTGCTATTGAGGTTTTATTTTTGTTTAGTTATTGTTCTATTTTGGTTTTATTTTTGTTGAGTGTTTGGAGTTGGAATTTATAATCTTAAACTTGTTATGATACTTTTTATAGCTATAAAATTTTTAGATAAAATGATCGAATATTGGAGGAGGAGGAGAAATCTTAGCTAGCTCACTAGAAATTTTCACTACACTTGAAAAAAGAAAAGGAGCTCAATGACAACCAAAAGTGCTAGACCATTGATAAGTATAATGTGATAACTGAGGTCATTCTTTCTTTAATGAAGGGTCCTGGCATGAATTTGGGAATGGAGAACTCCCAATAGGGAGCACTTCTGCTTTAGTGAATTCTACGAAGAATCAATATAAACTAATTTGACTGATGAGTTTCAGTTATTAGGTGGATAAATAAATAACGTAATCTCTTTCGAAATAGCAGGTTCACCAAGTGTCAACAAGTGGACAACAAGAAGTAACAAGCTATATGAAATATATAAGCATAAGAGGGGAGTTATAAGTAGGGAACAAAAAAATATAGATGGTGTATGTAGAGAGTGTAGATAAGAATATACTCTATTTAGATATATCCGATAAGGAGACGACATATAGAGCATTACGAGTATGATCACTCGACCATGGATATTTGAATAGGAATAGGAAGCACCAATAGCATGTAAATGTGATTTACCAAGTTATTTATCTAAAGGAATACATACCTGAATCAAGAGGAAAACTCCAGTTCACATCGATGAGAAATTCGAATGAGGTCAATTGCATATGCCTCTAGAACTATATTGTTTCTATTTTAATTGTAGATATGTATACATTGTAAAAACTAAACTTTTTAGGGGCTTTATTGGCTTCTTGCTTTATTATTCGGACTCTTTAGAAAATTGTCGGTTCATGTTGCCTCCTTTAAAAGTAGTGTAATTTTGAAGAATTCGGTACGAGTGTGACAACAATCTTAAAAAGTTCTAGCAACATAGCCCTCCTGTCTAGTTAGTGCGAGATCATTAGGGGCATACTAAAATGTGTGACCTTGATAGGATAACAGCCAATTGGACAAGGATGATGAATTGTTCCTTGGTAGATAGGGATGTTGAAAATCTCTTTATGAGACTCAGAACATGAATTTTTCTCATTCTCTGAGTTATTTCAAAGAATCTCATGAATTTTAATAAGAGTAGATCATTTTTGAATTTTTATATATGGTTGAGAAATGAAAATTCCTCTTGCATTTCCTGCAATTTCATAGAAGTTTTAGAGCTTAGAAGACCGCTTGAAGTTACCTATTAAGTAGTCATTTGGACAAAATTTAGTTGAGTTGCAAACAAAATGAATGTTTGATTTTTTTAGTAGAGTATTTGAAATTGAAATTGAAATTAAAAAATATCAATAAAATTATGTTTGCATATGAATTTCATATGCTAATTTGCTACTGGATTAACGTTTGTCTTCTAACCATATATGAGTTCTGATAAGGAATCAAACTGTTCTAGTTGAGATGTATATGATCACTAATAAGGAGGAATGGTTTTGTAGTGAAAATTAGTTTTCTTTTTCAATTATGGATCGGATTAATTTTACAATGGTCATCAAACTAAAAGATTTTGCAGGGAAGTCATCCCTATATTGCATATAATAAAAAACGTCTGAAATTCATCATTTGAGCACCAAAATTAGGAAATAATTTTTTTTAAATCTGAACTAAAGGATTATTTTGAAGTGTGTCGCAGAAAACTTTTCAAGACAATCCTAATTGCTAGCTCCAATTCATAGTTTTGTTATGGAGATACAGGGGAAATTTTTTTCATGACACCTTATCAACTTCTTACTGGCATAGTACACGATTTTTTGAAGAATATAGCAAAGCATACAGAACACCATAAGGCATAAGTTCCATGATGTTAATACATGTAGTACTGCAGAGTGTTCAGTTGTTGACAGAGCATATTGATTCTTAGAGCTTGCATTATAACCTGTTCTTTCATCAAACAGATAGTATGCATGGATAAGACTATTTCGCTTGCTCAGTTTTCAGAAATATATTGGTCTTTTTCCACAATCACATAAAATCTGAACTAAAGGATTATTTTTAACATTCTTCAATATTGTTCTAATCTGTATATATGTAATTGTATAGGTAATAATGGCAAGCAAGGGTAATGCCACTACTAAGTCTTCCTCAAAACCATCAGATCATTCTACGGCAAGTTGTACTCCAAATACGGTGGAAAAAAGTGAAGAATTTGAAGAGAGCCAAGAGCAACTAATTCTGCAGATCCTTCTGTTTTGCCCCGAACCAGTAGACATACATCAAAATCTTGGAATAATTTTACAAGGAAACGAGTAGGGAAAGAAATAAAAGCGGAGTGCAACTATTGTTTGAAGCAACTTGCTGGAGGACCGAGAGCAGGAACAAGTCACTTGAAAGAGCATGCAAGTAAATGTCCAAAGAAGAAATGCATGGATCTCTGACAAACAAGGATGTTTGGTACACTTGCTAGTCCTTGTGATACGAATGGGACGCTGACATTGTCCCCGTATGAGCTCCGCCAAGATAATGCGAGACAAGACTTAGCGGAAATAATTATTCTCCATGAATACCCACTAAACATGGTTGAACATTATGGCTACTCTAATACTCTTCAACCAGGTTTCAAGGTTCCCTACCGCAACACAACAAAAAAAGACATTCTCCAACGACACAATGTCTAAAAAGAGAGTATAAGTGTTTTGTTAAGGAAAGTCAAATGAAGGGTTGCATTGACTACCGACATGTGGACTGCAAACTATCAAAAAAAAAAAGGAAACATGGTTGTCACCGCACACTTCGTTGATAATTCATGGAAACTCCAAAGCCGAATCATCAGGTATTTTTTCTTGTGTGATTATGCAAGTTGTAATGTGGTAATTGGTTGTGATTATTTGATAGGTGTGGTCTTCTGTGATTATGTGATTATGCAAGTTTTTATTTCAAATTTGTTAATAGTAGTATTATAGTCTTATGTTTCATGATGGGGTTTGTGTGTTCATATCAATCTAATAGGTTCTTGTATGTCATGGCACCACATACAGCTGAGGTGTTTGTCTAGTCTTTAAAAGAATGCATTCAATCTTATAATCTTGATCTTAGATTGTCTTCTATAACGGTTGATAATTGCACTACAAATGATGCGATGATGAATTTATTGCGTAAGGAGTTTCCTTATGGTTCATTGATGTTGCATGGGCGTTTTCTTCATATGCGTTGTTGTGCACACATACTTCATTTGATTGTTCAAGATGGCTTATGTGTCGTGTTCAAAGAAGGTATTGAAATAATTAGGGAAAGTGTTGTCTTTTGGACTTCATCACATAAGAGAGCTCAAAAATTTGAACAAGTAGCTAAGCAAGTTGTTCATGATTGTTCAAAATCACTAATACTTGATTGTAAAACTCGATGGAATTCAACGTATGACATGCTTCTAGTTGCTATGAAGTTTAAGGAGGTATTTGTTGTTTTAAGTGCTCGAAATAATTTGTACAAACATCCACCACTTAGTGAAGATTGGGATAAGGTTGTGAAAATATGTGAACTATTGAAAGTGTTTAATGATATTACACATTAATTTTTTGCCTCGACGTATTCTACTTCCAATATTTATTTCCCTAGAATTTGTGAGATTAGAATCTTATTAACCAAATGGTTGTCCTCACCTACCATTTATATAGGAAAATGGTCGAGGTAATGCTAGAGAAATACAATAAGTATTGGTTAGATGTTAATGGTCTTATGGGCGTGGCAACTATACTTGATCCTAGGTTCAAGATGGCCATCTCTAGGCCCTTACCCACCTTTACAGTTAAACAATGTCTTACATGCACTCAATCTTATTAAAAACTTGGTATTTGTGTGTCGATTCACTACTGACAACAATGTTTCTGTTGATTTTGATCCGTTTGGGTTTTTTGTGAAGATGTGAATACAAATGAGTCTTATTATATAATATTTGAAGGGGGAAGAATATGTCAAACCTTTGGTAGAAAGAATATTGAGGAGATAAGTAGTCATTTGTAGAGCATGATGCCAAAAGGAAGGAGGTGTGGAAGAATGGACCAATAAAGTACGGATAATATTATTAATAGTACGAATTTTGCGTTCGGCTTTCCCATTTTGAGAGGACGTATGAGGACAAGAGAAACGAAAATTGATACCATTATTACTACAAAAATCCCGAAAAAACTCATTATCATATTCTTTTCTATTATAACATTGAATATTCTTAATTTTCCGTTCGAATTGGGTACGGATGAAAGCTATAAATTTTAAAAAGGTGGAAAAGCGTGGGATTTTTTCGCTAACAGAATAGTCCATAAAAATAGAATAATCATCCAAAAAAGAACATAATAACGATGGCCCAAAGAACTGATAACAGGAGATGTCCATAAATAGCTATGAATAATATCAAATGGCATGAAAGTACGATTATGAGAGTCTACAAATGGCAATCTAATAATTTTTCCTGAAGCACAAGATTGACAAATCGGACCCTTACAAGCAATAAAATTATTTTTATCTAAGGAAGCCAAAATTGACGACCCCGGATGACCTAGACGTGCATGTCATAAGGAAGGAGAAAGAACTGCAAAAGTAGATGGCACGGCTTGACTCAAGAGACCGAATGTGGGCGTCATAGGATAAAGATCTCCCCTACTATCACATCTCATGAGAGGAATCCACGTCTTCAAATCATTCACAGAAAAGTCAAAATGATCAAAAAATAGAAACTGAATTATCAGTGGTGAATTTACGGACAGAAACCAATTTTTTAATCAATTTAGGAGCATAAAGGGTATTTTTCAAGACAAGAGGTGGATGGGGGGAGACAAGGTTTTATGACCGTAACCACGAATTGGAATTGAATTTCCATTACCAACAATTATGTCACGATTATTGCTCAAATTGGAATAAGACGAGAGAGTACCTTGGTCGGACGTCATGTGGGTAGGTGCGTCGGTGTCCATGTATCAATTCAGGTCCGGAGGATTTAAACCAAGTGTGTGCATCCCCGCTTCAACATCTGTCGACGTGGGGAGTGGATTTGGGTCGGTGGCATGGAAAGCACGCCTCTCTGCTAACCCGGACCGCCACTGTTTCTGTGGGCTGGAGCTGGAGCAGAAAAATTGGGTCGGAACTGTGGCGGATACTGGGACCAATTCATTGGAAATTGGGCTGGCTAAACATAGGGGATGTTGGACCAAGGGCTACCGGCCCAGCTCCATTGCCAAAGGGTCCACTGCTAGAACCAAGCAGCCTGGGGGCCACTGTCTCGAGGGCCACCATAGTCATTGTTCCGAGGTCCTCCACCGTCGTCGGAACCACCGCGTTTGCCACCGCAATTTTTGTTATTATTTTTTCGAGAATTCTTGCCGCCACCGTGAGCACGGTTGTGGCCCAAATTATCAACAAAACTGTGAGAAAGAGTAGAGGACGTCATCATGACCACGGGATTTCACTAGTAGTCGCCTTTTTGGCCAAGTCGGCTTCTTCCAAAGTAAGCATGGACTGGGCTTGGTAGAACGTCGGGAGAGGATCACTTTGACGAAGGATAGTTCCAATGCCAATATAGGCCTCGGATAGGCCAGCAACCAACTGGAGAACAAGACGATCGTCGCTAACCAGCGCACCAACGTTGCGGAGTTGGTCCGCCACTCTTTCAGCCTTTTACAATAGCCTAATACGTTCGAAAAATCCTCCATGTTAACATGAGGAAATTCCTGCTCAAGAGTAACAGCACGGGAATTTTTGTTATCTTGAAATATGTCACGCAGCCTATTCCAAGATTCCATTTCCGTAGCATCGTGTTTAATAATCGTCTGTAACAGGTCAGTAGAAATAGTGGAGTAAATCCACTGAAGAACGGTGGCATCAAGGATTGTCCATAACGTAGGATCATCCTCGCGTTTAGGCACCTCCGTATCCTCAGGAGCCGCGGGGATTATGTGATGGAGAACTTGATGCAAGAATGCGTGAATTTTGAATAGCTCAGCCCACGTTGCATATTGGACATTTTCTATCTCAAGAATGATAGGAATGTGATTCTTTATGTCCGAAATAGTAAGGGCAGGGTAAAATGTGTTCTTTGACGTAAACATAACGAAAGAACAATGGGTGATTAAGGAATTTTGGAAGAGAAATTTGGGAGGAGAGGATTTGAAGAGGCTCGGATTTCAACGTGATGCACGGAAACCGAGAGGGCAGTGGAACGAAGTTGTAGGATTTTTTGAACCTAGACTTCTGATACCATGAAAGAAATAATCCCTTGATTATTTTCATTAATGAAAGAGTATATCTACAATTTACAATTTCTATAATAGGAAAATCATATTCCTATTCTACTCCCAAAACCTTATTCTACTTGTATAATAATTATACAATTATGGTAAGTGTACAATTCTAATTTAATACAAAACCTATGTTACCTAATATACACCAAACCGTGATATACAAATTATGTATATCACGGCACGGACTGCTCCTATTTATCATTATCGATTCGTTGAAACAAGAGAATGGTACAGGATAAACTTTGGGTTGACCCTGTTAAATTTGAGAAAGCACATTATAAACTAGACATGTAATGTTATTCATTTCTACTCAACTAGTTCTGTGACTGTCCCCCTATTTTTATTTGAGACTAACAAGGGAAATGTGAAAATGTTAGTACAAGATCCCCGTTGAGTAGAAGTTGTCTTCGAGCGGGGACATGATACGAATCGCGGGGACATGATACGAATCGAGCCATGCTCTTGTTGAGCAAAGTTAAAAGAGATGCTCAGTGTCCATGCACACAGCACGGACGGAGCTAGGGTACCCCAAGGGTATTCATCCAAACCCCCTGCGTCAATAGATTACAATATATATTTAAGGTTATTATTACTTTTTACTTATATGTGGTAATGTTGAATTTTCTTGGCTTCTTCCTATGTTTACTTATTTATATTTTGAATTCCATTATAGCTGGAAAGATGGTGACAAGAAAGATCCTGACCAAACTATGCTACAATACGATGCAAATAAATGCACACCCTCTGCGTAATTTCTTCATCTTATGGTTACTAAGGGAAAATAAATCTTGTGTCTCCATATTATCGCAACCCAATCAAATTATCATAGTTTAGTAGTGATATTAAAATAGATAAGTACCTGAACAGCATAGATGAATGATGAATATAAACTTCTTGAGAAGTTCTGACAGTCTTGTACATGCCATTGTGATTGAATGGTTGTTTCAAAGATCATCAAATTAGTTATCAAATAAGATCATATCAGAAAATTGTTAAGAGTTCCACATCGGAAATTGATCAACCTTTTTTTTTTAAATAATTGTGGTGTCCGGGCCGCAAAAAATAGCCCAGCTTTGCCTAAAGATCTCATACAGAATTTGCAGCCTCTCATGTATGAATAACCGTAAGTAACGCCATAAGCCTTTAGAGTATATAGTTGTTCTCAAGACAATGTTGTTGTACTTAATTTTCTCTGTATCGTATTAATCTTATTGATATCCCCGAAAGAACAATGTTGTTGTACTCGTATTGGTGTGAGAGTGGGAATGAAGGGAAGATATATGAATAGTCTTTCTATTCTAAGCTACATGGAGACTTTGGCATCGGGGACGGGAACGAGGGAAGTGTCTCACTTTTGGAGTTCGCTAGAGCTTTTGGGTTGGTGATAGCCAATTCGAAGTTCCTGAAGAAGGAGGAGCACTTGGTGACTTTTTGTAGTTCGGTGGCTAAGACTCAGATAGACTTTTTGCTCCTTCGGAAGGTTGACAATAGTTTTTGTAAAGACTGCAAGGTTATTCCAAAGGAGTCTCTTACAACCCGACATAAGCTTTTGGTGATGGATTTGGAGATCAAGATGGAGAAGAAGAGAAGGGTTGTGGATGACAAGTTGAGAATCAAGTGGGGGAGTTTGACCATGGCTAGTGCAAATGAGATGGGGGATAGGTTGACGGCCAAGGGGACATGGGGGAGTAGTGGGAACGCGACCAGTATGTGGGACAAAATGACCAGTTGCATTCGGGAGGTGGATAGAGAAGTGTTAGGGTCTCGCGGGGTAGCCGTGGTGGGCATCGAGGGGACTGGTGGTGGAATGGTAAAGTTCAAGAGAAGGTAGATGCGAAGAAAGTGGAGTATGAGAAATTGGTAGAAAGCAAGGATGAGGTGGAGAAGTGGACAAATAGGGAACTATATAAGATGGCGAGGAATGAGGCAAAGTTGGCGGTCACAGCGGTGAAAACGGCGGCTTTTGAACGCATATACGTGGAATTAGAGGAAAAATGAGGGGATAAGAAGTTGTACAGACTAGCCAAGGTGAGGGAGAGGAGTGCCCGCGACTTAGATCACGTGAGGTGCATCAAGGACGAGGACGGCAAAGTACTGGTGGAGGACGCGCATATTAGGTAGAGGTGGCAGTCTTACTTCCATAAACTCTTGAACGAAATAGGAGATAGAGACATTGTGCTGAGAGATCTGGAGAAATCTGGTAGGTACATGGACTTTGGGTATTGTAGTAGCATCAACATTGAGGAGGTTAAGGGTGTTGTTCGCAGGATGCGCTGGGCTCGAGCGACCGGGCCGGATGAGATCCCAGTTGAATTTTGGAAGAGCATAGGCAAGGCATTCTTGGAGTGGTTGACTGAGTTATTGAATGTTATTTTTAAGACGACAAGAATGCCCGAAGAATGGAGGTGGAGTACAATGATTCCTTTGTACGAGAACAAAGGTGATATCCATAGTTGTAACAACTATAGGGGTATCAAGCTGTTAAGCCACACTATGAAAGTTTGGGAAAGGGTCGTGAAGATGAGGGTGAGGAGAGGTGTGTCTATTTCCGAGAACCAGTTTGGATTCATGCCAGGGCGTTCGACTACATAAGTCATTCATCTTATTAGGAGGTTGGTGGAGCTGTATAGGGAGAGGAAGAGATACTTACATATGGTTTTCATCGATCACGAGAAGGCATACGATAAAGTCCCTAGGGAGGTTCGTTGGAGATGTTTGGAGGCTAAAGGTGTACATGTTGCGTACACTGTGGCGATTAAGGATATGTATGATGGAGCAAAAACCAAAGTACGGACAGTGGGAAGAGACTTGGAGCACTTTCCTGTGATGATGGGGCTGTACCAGGGATCAGCTCTTAGCCCATTCTTATTTGCCTTGGTGATGGATGGACTGACGCGACAAATTCAAGGAGAGGTGCCATGGTGTATGTTATTCGCAGATGACATAATCCTGTTTGATGAGACTCGCAGCGGGGTGAACACTAAGTTGGAGGTTTGGAGACAGACTCTGGAATCTAAAGGGTTCAGGCTGAGTAGGACCAAGACAGAATATTTGAAGTGCAAGTTCAGCAACGGGAGCGACCGTGAGACAGGCGTGGGGTGAAGCTTGAGGCTCAGGTCATTCCAAAGAAAGGAAGCTTCAAGTACCTCGGGTCTATTATCCAAAGGAATTGATAGATTGATGACGATGTCACACGTCGTATTGGGGCAGGGTGGATGAAATGGAGGCTTGCATCTGGAGTCTTGTGCGATAAAAAGGTGCCACCAAAACTAAAAGACAAGTTTTATAGGGTGGTGGTTAGACCGACTATGTTTTATGAGGCGGAGTGTTGGCCAGTCAAGACGTTGCACACCCAAAGGATGAGAGTGGCGGAGATGAGGATGCTCAGGTGTATACGGAGAGGGACATGATTAGAAATGACGATATCCGGGGCAGAGTCGGAGTGGCCTCGGTGGAAGACAAGATGCGAGAAGCGAGGTTGAGATGGTTTGGACATGTGCGGAGGAGAGACACAAATGCCGCAGTACGGAGGTGTGAGAGGTTGGCTATGGACGGGTTCAGGAGGGTAGAGGTAGACCGAAGAAATATTGGGGAGAGGTGATTAGACGGGATATGGAGTAGGCGCGGCTTACTGAGGACATGACCTTAGATAAGGAGTTGTGGAGGACACAGATTATGGTAGAAGGGTAGTAGGTAGTCGAGCGTAGTCCTACTTACACTTACAAATTGGTAGTTGTGCGTTATCACTGTAGGCATGCTTAGCATATCATACGAATATGCGTAGTATTACTTTATAGTCTTCTCTAGTTTTCTTTCTTCTGATATGCGTTCTTTAATGTACTTGATTTATCTCATTTATCTGCGTTAGTTACTGCTTCTCTTTCAGGATGCTATATTATGACGCATTCGCATTTGCTATCAGCATTTTCTTACTGCTTTAACTTTTTGACCAGGTCTGACAGTTTTTTGCTTTGCTTGTCTTGAACCGAGGGTCTCTCGAAAATAGCCGCTCTACCTACCAAGGTAGAGGTAAGGCTTGTGTACATTCTACCCTCCCCAGACCACACGTTGTGGAATTTCAACTGGGTATGTTGTTGTTGTTTCTATTCTAAACTACTTATTAGTTTTGCCTAGAACAGTACAGTGCATAGATGAGAAAAAGCAATGGCAAATCGAGCAATTTCATTAAGAATATTCAAGAGTGTTAAAATATGATGTAAAAAAAGTACTATTTGACCTATATACACTATAATTTTCAAGCGAAAGGTGTTTAATTGACCTGCCTTGCATCTACATAGCTCCACCATTGGGAGAAAGTATAACCAATTTACAAGGAGTTGTTAGTGTATTTAAAAAGGTTTACAAATAATGACTCCACAAATTATCCAAACCAAAAAGAGGCTGCCAAGGAGCATCAAAGAAAATTTTGCATCATTGAGGAATAGAACTATTCAGCTGCTTCTGGTAAAAATGCGGTGCAGCCTCCATCAGCCAAGAAGGATCAATAGTAATGACATTTCGCATGTACTGACGATCCGTTGAAACAAGAGAATGGTACACAATAAACTTCGGGTTGACCCTGTTAAATTTGAGAAAACACGTTACAAACTTGAACATGTAAGTGATGTAATACACTTCTACTCAACTAATTTTATGTCTCCCTATTTTTATTAGAGACTAACAAAATGTGAAAAGGTTGGTACAAGGGATATACCTGAACAGCACAGATGAAGGATGAATATATACTTCTTGAGAAGTTCTGACAGTTTTATACATCCCATTGTGACTGAATGGCTGTTTCAAAGATGAGCAACAGACATTATCAAATATGCTCATATCAGAAAAATACCGCAGAAACGGAAAGAGGGTGCCTGTTAAGACGATTAACTACATGTACCAAACTTCATACTCACTTCTAAACGGGCCGCATTGGCAAAAAACCCTGTCGTCACTGCCTTCCTTACTGCCTGCAAAATGACTAAATTTAGTTACGCCTATTACATCATAAGCTCTTTAACCACAGAAAAAATTGCCCCACAGGAATTTTTTAACAAATTTAAAAATATAATTATGCTGCTATAAGAAAGAGGCTCAACAATTTCTAACCCTAGGAACAAATCTTAAGTTAACCTGAATATCCCCTTCACAAGATTCCAATCCTATGCCCAACCGCTGCGTAATCCTTTTCAGTTGTTCCCTAACTGCAATTACTTTTCTCTGCATATAAACGTAAAGGGAAAACATCAACAATGTCACAAGAGGCCCTCCAAAACCCAAACACTGCAAAAACTCTAAAAAAAAAAAAAGTAGAGCATCCAAAATGATTCCTATGGAAGCTGGATTAGGACTTACCATGGCATGATAATTTATAAAATTCTTGTGACACCACTTTGAAGATTTATTAGACTTGATGAATCCTTTATACACATTTAAGAACGTGACATGGTCACCCTGCAAAGGTACATCAAAGTTACACATGAATATACTTGAAGAAGACTAAACAAGGTAGTAAATAATTAGAAGCAAATAGGCAGCAATCTTATAGAAATTACAAGACAAAACACAATGTCTTCTCTTTCTTTTTGCAACAATTCGAATTTTTGTCTAGGAACATTTCTGCTTATGCACTGCATCAAGTAAATGAACAAGGAAGAAAAAGGGAAGTGCAAGATCCTAGAATTACGCAATCGAAAAGGCTATAGGGTAATAACTCCATTTCTCTCAATTTTCTTTACCTACTCTCTTCTAGTCCAACTTATTTTAATCGACCCTTTTCTAAATGGCAATATTTGCCACCTCCAAAAATTTGAACAGTATACTTGGTCGTAGCCTTGGGATTTTTCATACATTTCAAGTATCATTTATATAAATCTGTACTCACTCCAATAAGTAACACAACATTAGAGCAATCATTTCTTAATCTACAGATTGTCGGATGGATGCAAAATACAAAGATTGTGTTTTTATTTTTTCATAAATCCCCGGAAAAAATCCTATGTAGTGAATGGTGAACAATTGTGAAGCTTTTGCTTCTCCTGAATTGTTGTGAAGTCTTAACTGTTCAAATTCAAGTTGCCAAATGTGTACATCATGTGCTTTCAGTATAATGCAAATAAGTTATTACTGAGGTGAATAAAAAGAAGAAAACACCTCGGCAGCTGCAAATCTCAATTTTGCTTCATCCAACTGCTTCTGTACTCCTCTAACAGGAATCCAAATTGACTGCAAACATTAACAATATGGTTGGTCTAACGAAAGATAGAAATCCTATTTGCTAATCAGTTAAGGTTCCGAAGAAGGGAATTTACCTGTATGGAGAGCACAGCAGCAATGGTAATTATTTCCTCTGAACATCCAAGCTCACAAGAAGCCAAGATCATCTTAGATATTAATGGGTCCTACACAAAAATACAGGTTTAAGAAAATTCCTAGATCCATGAATTGAAGTGTCACATTGCATAATTATAATGCACCGAGAAACCTTTAGCAAAGCATCAAGCATCTAGTTAATCGACTTCCTATGGATCTCACACCTATGGAACTCAACAACACAAAGAGCATCAGCATAAGAGAGCTATTTATAGTAAACAGCATAAGTTCTCTTGGCAGAAACTGGTATTTAGTCAATAACATTTACACGTTGCAGAAGAAAAGGAATAAAGTCGAGACTTTATCTTCCAATTGCTAGTGAGAACGATAGACTACAACAAAGGAAAAAGAGTTCACCGGTGCAGTTTAAGCAAGTTGCCTCAACCCCAGCAGCTGGCAACAAATATTCATACTCAAAGCAAAGGCTTCTACGGAATTAAATCTCAATTGAGTATCCCATGGGAGAAAAAGAATGTCTTTCTCTCTCTCCCTCAGTTGCAGAATTCTTTATTGCGTTTTCTTCTTTGTAATGCTGGTATTGGGTTTACCGGGTACCTGCTCACTTCCCCAACACAGGTATCGGGCAACTTTGTCCACCAAGACTTAGGCACATGGTTGTAGAAATCACTTTGTCAACCGCTAGGTCACTCCCTTAGGTGTTACTTTATTTTTCATAAATGCATCAATACTCCTTGCTCATTACTCTTGTATGACGGATTTCTTTTTTTAATCCTATTATTGGAGAATGGGGGAAAGAGGGGTAGTGTTTGGTGAGAAATGTCGTAAAGAGATAGCATAATTGTAAAGTTTGACGAGAAGAATCCAACTTGCAAGTCATACTACTGGAGCTGGTAAAAAAAAGTTTGCAATGAATAGCGAAGAAGAAAAACGTGAGGGAATTTAATGGAGCACACGAGATGGCCGGTTAGAAACATACCAGTGGAATCTCTGCAACTTGAAATCCAGTAGGTGAAGTAAGTTTGGCGTCATCATCTAGTACTCCAAGTGAATACAGTACTTCAAGTGCTCTGATCATCGATTCAGGTGATGGAGATGCTGGCCAATCAAAACCTAAGATATTATCGATGCCTAAGGCCTTCAACTGGGACATAGATAAAAAAACGTTTTTGCTATTAGTTTTGCCTTACATGGATAGTAAAACTTACCCTTATATAACTAAATGGTTTTCTCTTGACTGAATGAGACAATTACCCCCAATTGAATAATATAAGCTTCATGAATGAGCAAACTTTGGTGGTCTTATGGAAAATAAAGCATAAAAGGAAATTTCATTATTCATGAACAAAAAATTTTATTTGCTTCCTAGAAGTCGGATGTTGAGTTAGATCAAAGTATGGCAAAAGAAGATTAATAAAGAAGATCTTCATGAAAAGGCATACCTGGATGACACAGGAAACGAGGTTTGATCTCTGTATCTCAGGGATTCCCACCACAGACATCTCGTTGGCAAAATAATCTTCTGTGTAGAGCCTGAACAGAAAAATAGGAAAGTTAACAATTATGTTTCTTCCGTGGTGCTTCTTTGGGTAAGTTTCACATTATAATATGCGGTAAGCCACCTACCTATAACACTTTCCTGGTCGAACTCTTCCAGCTCTACCAGCCCTTTGTCGAGCAGATGCCTTTGATATTGGTGCCACTACCAAATTCTCAATATCTGAAATCTAATTTAAAGCAGATCCAAAATGAAAACACAATATCAGGCATGACATGCATACAAAAAGCGGATCAGAAAGCATGGAAAAAGAGTCAAGTCATACAGAGAGAAACAAAGTACCGGGTTGTAGAAACGTTGTTTTGAGAACCCGCTATCAACAACATAGACAATGCCCTGAAAGCAGAAAGATAATTTCCAGCTCAGGAATATGATAAAGACAAACCTAATAACATGTACGTCTCAAAGATTGACCCCGAGGTTTCAGATTTATACCTCTAGAGTTAATGAGGTCTCAGCAATATTTGTTGAAAATATCACTTTTCTCTTTCCTCTGGGACTAGGGGAAAACACAAGGTCCTGTAAATTAAGAAGAAACAGTATTTGGTGAAAAGATCAACAAATCAAAACCTAAAAAAATTGCATGATGTGTTACCCTACCTGATCTGCTCGAGGAAGTCCCGAGTATAGTGGCACAGAAACCAGTCCTGCAAGAAAGGTGAATTGAAAAATTATGCTACAAAAACCACTATCACTTTTTTCTTTGGTCATTGTGCCGAGGGTGTAGCGGAAACAGCCTCTCGACCTCCCAAGGTAGGGGTAAGGTCTGCGTAGACTACCCTCCCCAGACCCCACTTTGTGGGATTTCACTGGGCATGATGTTGTTGTATCCTTCTTTTTTCTTTGATTTGAGACAAGGCAATGTATTTCTCTAAAACCACTTTTCTCTTACTCCCTCCGTCCCAATTTATGTGATGGTATTTGACTAGGCATGGAGTTTAAGAAAGAAAGGAAGAGTTTTGAAACTTGTGGTCTAGAACAAGCCATAGATATTTGTGTGGCTATAAATCATCTCATTAAGGGTAAATTGAGAAGTTTAAAGTTAACTTGTTCCTAAATATAAATGAGTGTCATTCTTTTTGGGACTTGACTAAAAAGGAAATAGTGTCACATAAATTGTGAAGGAGGGAGTATTTGTTAGCAATGCTATTAACACGTAGCAATGGCTAAGGGAATTATTCAGTACCTTGCTTCCCACTACTTTGGGATTCTTCAGTGAGCAGCTGTATTGCAGCATCAATATCATCTTGACCAGTGAGAAACACCAAGATATCTCCCATCCGCTCCTACAAGTGTAAATGAAGAGCCATAAGTCAAGTGCTGTATGATAGTATATTAAGAACCAAAAGTACAGAAGAGATTTCCATTGAGAACTGATCTCAACATTTTTCACATTTGGCACTATGTAGCCAAATAGTTCAAAGAAGTCATGATCTAGTGTGTACCTGGTCATGGATCGACATCACTGTTGAAACAGCGACCCGAACGTAATCAGAAACAGGTTCTTCAACATAGAATATCTCCACATTAAATCCCCTACCCTAGAAGGTCAGTGTAAAAAGATGATACTTCAGTAAGGTGGGAAATCAACCAAAGAAAATCATAAACAAAATTCTCTGCCCTAGATGTTCACAAAATGTGTAATGATTTTTGGTTGCGCAAACAAAGCAGACAGCAGAGAGATATTGTCTCAGAAATCCATATACCTCAACTGACAGAATAGCAGGTTCTTTTGTTGGCCCTTGCTCCTGCTCACGTCGTCTTCTGCTAATTTTTTGGTCACGTATAAAAGGTTTAGTGCACACAGTATAACCTCGAAAGTTGAAGCATAGAAAAACAAAGTGTTACTCAGAAGAGCATAGGAAAAATAAGGTTTCCTACTTGGTTAGGCAAAATACAAAGCTTTGTGTTTCAAAGTGAAGTGGGAACACAAACATGCTTCATCCCTCATCGCGAATTTCAAGTTGGATATCCACACAGGCCGAGAAGAAGGAACAGATTTTGTGTCCTGTCTTCTTTCAAGAGTAGCTTTATTTTTGCTTTCTTTATTTCCACATAGGTTATTTTACTACCCATGTGAGGTAAGGTTATCTTCTCTACTTTTGATTGGAACAAATGAACCATTTTGTAAAGTAACAATAAACAAGAGAAAAAAAGGTGTCCCCTAGGTTACATTTACGTGATCATATATGGGCTATATAACCCCTTGGATGTGTGCTTCTGATAAAGTTTATTTATCAGGAAAAAAAATATTCCCCCGTCCCAATTTATGTGGCACGGTTTGACTAGGCACAAAGTTTAAGAAAGAACGAAAAACTTTTGAAATTTGTGGTCTAAAAACAAACTTTAGACATTTGTGTGAGAGATTATGGGAGAAAAATATATTATTGAATTGTTGTGTATCTACGTGATTACACTGAGCTCTATTTATAGATACTCCATTACAATCATTTTCCTAGTAGGATACTATATATGAAATCCTATTCCTATTCTACGTTACAATCCTTTTCCTAATAGGATACTATATATGAAATCATATTCCTATTTTAACACTCGTGCATACATGCCATATGTACCGAGCTTGTTACAGATGTAATTAATACGAGGATCAATGAGGGACTTGGTGAAAATATCTGCAAGCTGATCACTCGACTTCACAAATTTTGTAACAATATCACAAGAGAGTATCTTTTCCCTGACAAAGTGATAGTTAATCTCAATGTGTTTAGTAATATCTGATTTGAAACGGAATGCCGATAAAACACTAAGTGATCATCTTCACTACGAGTTATGCCGAACTCCTGATTACTGTGCTGAACTTTCCAAACCAGGCTCGAGGAGATTGTTTCAGACCATAAAGTGTTCGGCGCAATCGGTAGTCCAAGATAGACTCCTCCTGAGCAACAAAATCAGATGGTTGCTCCATATAAACTTCCTCATCTCCTCAAGGTCATCATGGAGAGAATAGCATACTTCACGAATGTGTCCAAGCCTATTACAATAACTACACCTAGGTCCAGATCTTTCAAGACAACCTCCTCCTCGTCACTTCTTCATGGACTGTGATGTGCGATTTTCTAATCTCTTCGTTAAGGGTTTTGAAGTAATCATAGGACTTGAACTTTCAATTCCCACTTTCTTACTAATGCTCTGGAAGAGAAGGACGCAAAGCAATCATCAGAATTAAGGCACGGGACTGTGATGGTATTTTATGGGTAGGATCGGAATGATAACACGACCCTATGGGACGCAAAACAGTCGCCGGAATTGAGGCACGGGACTGTGATGGTATTTTGTGGGTAGGATCGCAATGATGGCACGACCCTACGGGAAAACAAATTATGCAGGAAAAGTTGTCGAACCTCGAAGAAAAAGGTATGGGTAGTAAAATTAATTCTTAAAAGAATGTCCCGAGACAACGTGGATTCGCCGTTACCCTAGTTACGACGATCGAAATCTGGTAACTTTGCACGCCATAATTATTATTCACGTAGGAAAAATAATGTTCACGCGGCACTATTCATGAGGCACTGTTCACGCTACATTTTTTTAGAGAATATTTTATTTATAAATATCTGAAAGTTCTCTATAATCTTCACTCTACCATTATCTTTGGCCAGACGGGCGACACACATTGGCTAGTGCCGCCCGCCGACAGCGGAAGCTCTTTGATTCTCTACCAAGATCGTAGAAGCTCTGATATCATGTGAGAAATTATGGGAGAAAAATATATTATTGAATTGTTGTGTATCTACATGATTACACTGAGCTTTATTTATAGACACTCCAACACAATAATTTTCCTAGTAGAATACTATATATGAAATCATATTCCTATTCTACATTACAATCCTTTTCCTAATAGGATACTATATATGAAATCCTATTCCTATTCTAACAGTGTGGCTATAAATTATTTCATTAAGGATAAAAGGAAAATTTTAAAGTTAAGTTGTTTCTGATTATAGAAAGGTGACAATCTTTTTGGGGCAGACCAAAAAGAAAAGTGTGCCACATAAATTGGAACAGAGAGAGTACAGAATTAAAAAAAATAACAGGAAAGGCGTCCGCATGCTAAGAGACTAGTTCTATATACTATGCTGCTCAGATCCTTTGAATCTTTTTTGCACCTGTATAAATCAACACGATTTGGGTGTGGGTGTGAGATAAGCACCTGATTTGGTTAACCTGACTGGGTGCTTTGACTACACCTATGTCCAACAAGTATAGGTTGATTGGGTATTTGGCTTGATTTTGGGTTTATGTCATATATATTCACATTAAGTACTAGAAAACTTTGCTATTATACAAGATAACTTATGAATAAAATATTAACTGTTTATAAAGAATTTATTTTTTCCACATATACTTTTTGCTCTCTAATTGTTAAAGACAGTTATTTCTACCGCAATACTTTTTGCTTTCTAGTTATCAAGAGAGCTCAAGAAGCAAAAATTGATAATGACAGGTTTGAACCAGATTTCTAACAAAAGATAATTACTAGATTTATAAAAATGCAATATTTTATAGCAATTTATAGCTATGCAATATACATTTTTCATTAACTTGATTAAGAGTAATTGATTTAAATCATCAGTAATTAAAGCTTCGGTAAACACTCGTCACAAGAAGAACCAACCTGGTATTAAAGAAAGCAGCCATTGATTTTGCTTCAATCGTAGCCGATGATATTATAATACGCAGCTCAGGCCGACGCCTTTGAATCTAAATTTTGCAGAAGCCATAGGAAACAATAACATTTTAAGAGACAATAACTAAACTAAGTGCACTCAGACCATAAGAAAATACGATAGCCGGTCTAGAGTACTTCGTGATCAACCTTTTTCAGTAGTCCCAATAAGATGTCCGTCGAGAGAGACCTTTCGTGAGCTTCATCTACCATTATCACACTGTATGATTAAAAATAAAAATCAGAGAGTACGATTTTCTCCTTCCAGTAGACATTTTCAATATCTGCTAGAAATAGGAAGTAGATTAATTTCATAAGCACGTCTGAGTTTTTGGGAAAGAAATCAGACTACTTCAAATTACGACAGCTTTCACGACAGATGAGTGAAATTTTGTTATATTTCTCTGTGAATTTATATTTTTACCCCAATTTTACCAGCTCAGTTTTTCAAGAAATGCTAGCTCCCAGGTTCAGTGTTGTCAAAGAGCAACCCATTATATGCATTGTGAAAAAGACAGTAGAAAAAATTAAAAATGTATATACACACACAAACATGTAATGCAAGAAAGAAAATTAAAAATATAAACAAGAGCTATTTGGTTGAAGAAATTTATATTTTTAAAATCAGGTGAGACATGTAAAACCCATGTTAATCAAGTCCAAAAATCAATTTAGATTTGTGATTTTGATGTAAAAATACAATTTTTAGTTGTTTCAGAATAGTGACCAGTTTTCTTATATTAAATTTCTGATTTCCTATTACTAATCATGGACATTGTCATCCATAATGCTTCCTTAACAATTAGTATATCACTATGTCAACTATGTTAATTGTTAAAAGTATTGCCCTATCAAATAGAACCTAGGGGTGTCAAACGGGAGGGTTGGGTTGGGTTGGGTTGGATATGGGCCGGTCAAAATGGCTGAGTTTATAAATGACCCGTCCAAAAATTACCTGGGCTGAAAAGAGTTGGGCTACCTTAATGACCTGCCCATCTCAACTATTCCCTTGGGTACCTGCAACCTCCCACCATCATAGGTAGAAGGTAACTTTGTCCATCAAGGCTTTAGCAGATGGGAAAGAACAGGAAATCACCTAGCGTTTGTCTTTGCTAGGATTGGAACCTTGGCTCCCATGATTTTCACCCACTTAATTGACAACTAGGTCACACCCTTGGGTGAAACAATTCAAACTAATAAACATTGAAACGATTTACACTATAAACTATACACTATATTAGTTCCAATTTGATGTGACATCTTTCTATCATACTTCTCCACTTTTTAAAAAAAAATTAGATTATTATTTCACAGTCTTCTCTACCAAACACAATATTCTAATAAACATTGAAATGATTAACACTTGAACTCCATGAAGCTTAAAATTCAAGAAAGCGGGTGTTAACAATAGCATCAAAGCAGCACTAGATAATCAAGAAAATAGAACATAAGGCACTAGAATTGTTCGAGGGCATAAAAAGCATAAACAGTACCTATACTTGCTCAATAGAGGATCATCCATCATTTCCCTCAGTAAAACTCCATCAGTAAGAAATTTGACCCTAGTTAATTCCTGCAGTGCAAGAACACCACCATTACTATTCCAGGTCAACATAGTCACGTAGCAATACCAAACTAAACTAAATTTCTTTCCTGGAAAAAACATTATGAGACCTTTATTTATAAGGAAATGAAACATTATAAGACCTAACAGGTTGAAATATGCAATCCCAGCAGACGTCAAAAAATCCATCTGTTCTTTTAGGAAAACTCTAAAAATACCCATGATGAAGCAAAAGATCATTTCCTTTATCCCAATAAAATGTTAAGTAAAAAGAAAGAGCTCCCACCTCATTCGTGATATCTTCAAATCGAATAGTATAACCAACTTCCTCACCAAGTTTAACATCCATTTCCTCGGCAACTCTTGTAGAAACTGCCTGCACTATAAAAAAATTGAGACTTGAAAGAAGTGTTCCAAATTAATGAACCATGAGGGACATTATGGTCCAAAAAATTATGAGCCATACTGCTTGCTTCAGCTCTCGATTAGAATGATATCAGACATACATATAAGAAGACGCAAAAGTTCATTAGCATGTTTGGCCAAGCTTCTAGGAAGCCAAAAGTGCTAATTGTTTTCAAGAAGTGCTTATTTTAGAAAATTGAGGTGTTTGACCAAGCTTTTAGGGCAAAATTCGGTACTTCTAAGTAGTAGCAGAAACTGCTTTTCAGAAGCTAAAAAATAGTTTTTCCCGGAAACAAGCACTTTTGGAACCTTGGTCAAGCACAAATTATTGTAAAACATTGGGAAAAATGCTTTTCAAATTGATTAGCCAAACACAAAAAAGTACTTTTTCAAAAAGCACTTCTAACAAAAAGCACTTTTCAGAATAAGCAGATTTTGGAAGCTTGGCCAAACAGACCATCAATTTTAAAGAGCATATAGAGCTGTGGAACAGAAAATCACACCTGGACTGCCAGTCTCCTTGGTTGAGTACAAGCTATCATGCGCCCTCCCTCAGCCCAACCAGCTTCTTTCAGGTACTGCACACATTAAAATGTACCAAATACCATTAACATTTTCAAGTTTCTAAACGAATTCATTTCACTTTACAAACTAAAACAAAATGTTCATTCGCATGGCTGCACTTGACAGTAGGATGTTTTTAATAGAAAAAATGTCCTTCGGTTAAATTATTTCTGATGTTTGGTTGACAGAACTATTGGAGAATTTTACACCAAATAAAGGGAAAACAATTTACTCCCACTATATATCTCTTGCTCCTACCAACATAGAGACATTATTTCCACTCTTTGCAACTTAAATTTATTACTAAGTACCACCTCACATGCTTCATAACTCCCCCTAAACACATATAAGGAAGTTCGTCGGAAAACCGTGTAAAAAGAGTACAAAAACAAAAGTTGTCTGTATGTATATAAGTTTTTGAATCTCCTTGATATAAGTGAAGCTTTTAGTGTAGTAACCAATATGCATTCTGGCATATTCTTTAATCCTTTTATTACATTGATGGAATTATCTACGCAAAACAGTCTAACTATGTTGAATTATCTGAATACAAAAGCATATAGCATATTGAGGTCTGAGGATTCATATAGCCGACCCCAATAGGTTCAAGACTGTCACACAATTGATTGATCAAATATTTTCCGAGGACATTTCACATAATACAAAATTTAAAAATAGAAACTTTACAGAAAACCAAGAAAAACTAACCTGCGGAATTTGGGTGGTTTTACCACTGCCAGTTTCTCCAACAACAATGGTGGTAGCATGAGTCTCCACTGAGTAAAGAATAGCAGTTCTGTACTTGTATACAGGCAGCCTCTGCCTTTGCTTCTCTAAACTCCCATACCCAAATCTTGAAATTCCACAAATAATTACTTAATAATTAACATGGTAGTTTCACAGATAATCACTCAATTTTTACATTTATTGTACTAAACCCACTAACTTTTTTTAGTAACCACAAGTCACTTAATTTGCCCTAAGTATCACAAAAATCGCTAAATTTTCTTATTTGGGTTGCACTAGGGATCAGCTCTTAGCCCTTTCTTATTTTCCTTGGTGATGGATGGACTGACGCTACGAATCCAAGGGGAGGTACCATGGTGTATGTTATTTGCAGATGACATAGTCCTGATTGATGAGACTCGCAGCAGGGTGAACGTTAAGCTGGAGGTTTGGAGACAGACTCTGGAGTTTAAAGGGTCCAGGCTGAGTAGGACCAAGACAGAATACTTGGAGTGCGAGTTCAGCAACGGGAGTGACCGTGGCGTGGAGGTGAGACTTGAGACTCAGGTCATTCCGAAGAAAGGAAGCTTCAAGTACCTCGGGTCGATTATCCAAGGAAATGGAGAGATCGATGACGATATCACACATCGTATTGGGGCAGAGTAGATGAAATGGAGGCTTGCATCTGGAGTCTTGTGCGACAAAAAGGTGCCACCAAAACTAAAAGGCAAGTTTTATAGGGTGGTGGTTAGACCGACTATGTTGTATGGGGCGGCGTCAAAGGATGAGAGCGGCGGAGATGAGGATGCTGAGATGGATGTGTAGGCATACAAGGAGGGATAGGATTAGAAATGTTGATATCCGGGGCAGAGTGGGAGTGGCCTCGGTGGAGGATAAGATGCAGGAAGCGAGGTTGAGATGGTTTGTACATGTGCGGAGGAGAGACACAAATGCCCCAGTGCGGAGGTGTGAGAGGTTGGCTATGGACGGATTCAGGAGGGGTAGAGGTAGGCCGAAGAAATATTGGGGAGAGGTAATTAGACGGGATATGGAGCAGGCGCAACTTACTAAGGACATGCCCTTAGATAGGGGGTTGTGGAGGACACAGATTAGGGTAGAAGGGTAGTAGTTAGTCGAGCGTAGTCCTAATTACGCCTACAAACGGGTAGCTATAGTACTATTATTGTAGGCCCGCTTAGCATATCATAAGAATAGGCGTAGTATTGCTTTATAGCCTTCTGTAGTTTTATTTCTATTAGTATGCGTTCTTTAATGTACTTGGTTTATCTCATATATCTGTGTTAGTTATTGCTTCTTCTTTTTCTTTTCCTTTTCCTTTTCCTTTTCCTTTTCAGGATGCGCTACTATAGCGTATTCGCGTTTGCTGTAAGCATTTTTATACTGCTTTAAATTTTTTTTAAAAAAATTATTTTTGACCGGGGCTGACTGTGTTTTATACTTTGCTTGTCCTGAGCCGAGGGTCTCTCGGAAACAACCGCTCTACCTACCAAGGTAAAGGTAAGGTCTGCGTACACTCTACCCTCCTCAGACCCCACGTTGTGGGATTGCACTGGATATGTTGTTGTTTGTTTGTTTTATTTATAATCGTGGTGTCCGGGCTGCAAAAGATCACTCAGCTTTGCCTAAACTATTTTTTGTTCTTTAACTAAAACGTCACTCAAGTTTACCTAAGTATCACAAAAGTAGCTAAATTATAGTACTTTTTATAAACCAAAAAATTGATCAACCTTTTTCTTAATAAATGTGGTGTCCAGGCCGCAAAAATCACTAAGCTTTGCCTAAATTTTTCACTAGGAGGAAATAAGGAGCTAAATCACTATTTTTTTGTAACCAAAAAATTGCTCAACTTTTTTGTTTTTTAAGCCGTGGTGTCCGGGCCGCAAAAAATCACTCAACTTTGTCTAAATATCTCACTAGGAGGAAATAAGGATACATTTTCTATTATACTTTAGAAAAGTTGAGTGATTTTTTTGTTACAAAAAAAATAGCGTAAAGCAGCTCCCCCACCCATCGATTTTTCACCTTTAACATCTCGAGTTTAGAATTCTCCTCACGCTTTTTTTCTATCACGGTTTTCTCTTTAATCCTTCCCCTCGTGTTTCATTACAAAAATGGGATAACTGCACTTTTAGTCCCTCGATTATTGATGAATTTTGATTTTGGTCCTTGTAATATTTGACTAAACGCATTTAACCTTCAATTAACTTTATATAAGAAACATGGGATTTTCAGACTATTTCTCAAACTATATTACTCTCAAATATGGTGTAACATTAGAAATTTAACATAATACATTACAATTGAATGGTTTAGCACTTAACAATTCGATATAATTTTGAAGCTTCGCAATCAAAGAGATAAAAACTGCACATATCAATTAATTGAAGGTTAAATATATGCTTAACTAGAAACCACACGGACCAAAATCAGAATTTTTCAATATTCTAGGTACTAAAAGTGCTAATATTTTAGTGACTTTGGTGCAATAAAGTAAAAATTATAACATTCATATGCAGTAAAAAGAAAGGATAAAAAAATGTTACCCAGAAGAAGAAGAGGAAGATGTAGGGTAGAGAAGAACACCACCTTCTTCATCATCTACAATACGGGGCCGTTCAGTTCCTGGTTTCCAAAATTGTGACATTGTTTTTACACCACTTGCTAAATTGTTAGTACTGTATATGAAGAAAAAAAAACGAACAAGAAAGAAAGAAGAGATGTTGGGTTTTTGTTTGGGTTTTATTCATAGTTTTTAAAGTTTGGGCCTAGTGTAACAACAAGCCCATGGTTGGATTGATTTTAGACAAACTTCCTTTTTTGGTTACTATTTAAATTTTATCCCTAATTTTAAAAGTTGCTTAAACATAACTTTTGGGAAATTACACTTTCTAACAATGATAAACTCACTTGTGGGACGACAGTATTGTTGTTTTTTGTTTAACAATGTTCAAATCAGATCTAATATATACTCAAATATTGATTAACCTTTTAGACAAACAATTAAAATACATCTAATATTTGAATTAACTTATCAATTTTAGATCGTCATATGATATTTTTTCAGAAAATTTTTAATATGCTCCAAGTATCTTTAAACCGTGAAATAATAATTGTCCCAAAATAAGATAACCGATAAAAATTAAACTCCTACATGGAATCAAATTTCTTTTTTCCTTTTTTTCCTTTTCACCAATTACGCGTGGGGGAGGGGGAAATCAAAAAACCAAAAAAAAGTGGGGAAATTATTTTTGGTCGTTTTATTTCGATCTTTTCAGACATAACTAGAAAAGGGAAAAGATACTTCAAGTGTCTCAGTTCCCAGAAGTGCATGATAAATGCGGCCAAAGCCCATTGTCTATTTTTCTTTATTTTTCTTGAACAATCGTAGAATTTCCTCAAAAGATGGTTATTTTATGCACGGAAAAGGACCTAAAATGAATCAAAATTTAATGAAAAAGATACCAAGATATTACATTAACATATAAAGTTGAAAACTTTAAGTCAATTCAAAGGAGCATAAACTTAACATTAAGCACCAAAAATCATGCTTTAGTACTATAAGCACACCAGATTAATTCAATTCGAATATCCTAAGGAGAGACTACCTCATCCACCCCCACCCCCGTTCTCATTTAGGGGAAGAGATTTATCTAGTCTTTTCTTTTTCTTAATTGGGGAATCAGGTGTGAGTGAGACAAATAGTGCATGAAACGAGTTACACTTTAACGATATCCTTATATAAAGCACGTTCGACACCTCATGCATGACAAAATCAATGTAACACTAGCATATAACAAGTATGTAACAAAGAGATATATTTGTACTAGATTGACCTAAAGTCTTTCTATTTATGCAATTGGAATTCAAATCGAATTAAAGGAAAATAAATTCTTGAATTAGACCGAATTTTTTTATTCAGAATAAAAGGTGGTGGGCCAACTCTCATAAATTTCATTGTAACATCAAATATTATAAATAAAAATACGGGAGAGATAAAAAAGATACAAGATTGTTTGTCTGCTTGGGTCAAGCATTGGATCTAGTTCATAGATCTTGGGCTTGGGTAAACAAAGGGAAAGAAAAGCTCTCCCGGAAATATGGCATTGGAGTTTGATATCTTTTCATAGAAGGAATTGACACTAAGTTTTCGGTTATAAAATAATCTTGACTTAATCTAACAAGAGGAATGATATAATTAGGTGTAGTTAGTTGTGTTATTAGATACAAAGTGGAGGTTCCTTTCACAAGGGACTAGATTATAGCAGAGGTGGCTCAAGGGGCGCTAGTAAAATCTTTGCTTAAGGTTTCAAAATTTTGAGGCCCAAAAATTTAAATTTTATAATTTATTTTCTCATAGACCATATTAAAGATTGCAAAAATAAATTATAAAATTTATACAAAAAAGAAAGAGAAAAATAAAGTTTTAAGAGAAATATTCTAGAAATTTGAACTAAACTATCCAAATCTTCATATTAATAAATAAAAATTTTGCAATGACATCCAAGATAGTGTATTGAAAACACTTCACTTATATCTTATTAACTTGAATCCATCCCTACTATTATAAATAAAAATATTACTATGTGAAGAAAAAGCTTTATGTGTTTTAAGAATACTACTTAAACAACAAGTATGAAAAACAAAACAAAAAAAACAAATTTTTTTGTGTATGTATATTTAAGGCCTCAAGTTAAAATTTGGCCTTAGGCCACTAATTTTTGAAAGAAATAATCTCTTAATTATATTCATTAATGAATGAGTATATATACAATTTACAATTTCCATAATATGGAAAATCCTATTACTATTCTATTCCCAAAACCCTATTCTATTTGTACAAGAATTCTATAATTATGGTAAGTGTACAATGCTAATTATATACAAAAATTATTACCAAAAACCATCATATACATGGTGTGTATACCGTGTATATCACGGTCTCCCAATTGTCTTGGGTTTCCGTGATATACACGGTATACACAAGATAGTATACCGTGTACATGATCAATGTATATGCTGGTATATTTTCACAGCCCCGCAGTCATAGCGGGCGGTCTTCGTACGCTGAAACTGTTCCTAAAATCTTCAAATAGGACCGAGGGAAGACCCTTAGTAAAGATGTCTGCAATTTGATACCTGGACGGAACATGTAAGACGCGTACTTGTCCACGAGCTACCTTTTCGCGAACAAAATGGATATCCATCTCAATATGTTTAGTGCGCTGGTGTTGAACCGGATTCCCAGAAAAATATACGACACTAGTATTATCACAATATACCAAGGTAGATTTTTGAATGGAAAAGTGAAGCTCTAAAGAAGATTACGTAACCAACATGATTCAGAAACCACATTGACAACCCCTCGATATTCAGCCTCTACACTGGAGTGTGACAATGTAGTCTGTCGTTTGGCAGACCATGAGACCAAGTTGTCGCCAAGAAACATACAGTAGTTAGACGTAGAGCGTCGGGTGTCCGGACAGCCACCCCAATCATCATCGGTATATGAGACAAGTGTAGAGGCTGATGATGGATATAGATACAAACCATAGTCAAGTGTTCCCTGTATGTATCGGATAATGCGTTTGAGCGCATTCATGTGCTCTACCCTAGGATTATGCATAAACAGACACACTTGTTGTATGGCATACGTAATATCCGGTCTCGTGAAAGTAAGATACTTAAGAGCTCCAACAAGACTGCGATAGTGAGTGAGATCCTCATAAGGTGAGCCAACCGCAGCACCTAGCTTGGGCTTGGTATTAACTAGAGTTGAAGTAGACTTACACGAGGACATACCAGCTCGCTCAATTATCTCAGCGGCATACTTCCGTTGGGATAAAAACAACCCTCCTGCATGACAAGTAGGGATGTTAGTGGGGCGAGTAAATGTGGGTATCGCCCCGCACCCGCTCCAGTTGGGTCGGGTATGGGGATGGTTTGGTGGGTGGTGGGACGGGTATGGGTATCAAAAGTGCTACCCGCCATGGGTAGTGGGGCGGGGTGGATTTCATACAAGACCCACACTGAACCCGCTACCCCGCACCATACCCGCATCGCCCATACCCGCACCGCCTAAATAATGGGGCGGGTACCCGCATTTACCTGCCCCACTAACATCTAAATTAGCCACCAAATCTGTTACATCACTGAAATGCCTGAGTGCCTCCATGACTTTAGAGATTGTATTCATATTTCATTTGCAGAAAATCATCAAGTCATCATCAAAGATAATGTTAGTCAATTTTGAGAGTTTACACATAGGATGGAACTGAAAATCAGATAGTTCACTCATTTCTTGTAGAGTTCTAGAAAGATATTCCATCACCAACACAAACAATACTGGTGACATGGGATCTACCTGCCTAAACAAATCGTGACATATCAAGACATTATGAACCAATTATCTTTCAGCTACAAAAGTTGATTGATTCTCAGCCACAAAAGTAGGAATGATGTTATTTAATCTCATGCAAATTAATTTAGAAATGCATTTATATAGGACATTGCAGCAAGATATGGGCTTATATTAACTAACATATTGGGGGGTTGCCACTTTGGAGATCAGAGATATAATGGTAGAATTTACTTGTCTTAGTAATTTACCATTTTCAAAGAACTCCAGCACAACACTTGTCACCTCCTGCCCAATAATACTCCAAGCATCTTTAGTGGGGCGGATAAATGCGGATACCGCCCCGCACCCGCTCCAGCTGGGTCAGGTATGAGGGATGGTTTGGTGGGGCGGGTATGGGTATCAAAAGTGCTACCTGTCATGGGTGGTAGGGCGGGTGTGGGGTGGGTTTTAGGTGGCAGGAATGGGTATGGGATACCCTTCCCCCGCCCTTGCCCTGCCCCGTTGACATCCCTAATAACGAGTGACAGTAATCCCCAAGAAGAAACTCAAGGGCCCCGAGTCTTTCATAGCAAATTCAAAACTGAGTAGTGTCACGATAGACTTGCGTAAATCATCAGAAGAAGCTGTCAAGATAATATCATCTACATATAATAGAATATATGCCAAGGAAGTACCACGACGATAGATGAACAGAGAATTATCATACCGGCTGTGAGAAAATCCAATAGTAGATACATAGTGTGTAAATCGCTTATACCAGGCCGTGGGGCCTGCTTAACCACATATAAGGACTTATTCAATAAACATACATGATTAGGATATGTGGGGTCTCGAAAACCCAAGGGCTGATACATGAAAATTGTCTCCTTAAGATCACTATGTAAGAAAGCATTCTTCACATCAAGCTGATGAATGGGCCATGCCTTTGAAAGAGCAAAACTGAGAACAATACGAATGGTAGCCGGTTTGACCACCAGACTAAATGTCTCACCACAATCTACGCCAACATGTTGAGTTTTACCATCACCTGCAAGACGAGCCTTATGTCTCGCAAAAGGGCCATTAGAATTATCATTATGAGTAAAAATCCACATAGACCGAATAATATTAATACCAGAAGGACGGGGGACCAACTCCCACGTCTTATTTTCAATAAGAGCGTTATATTTGTCATTCATAGCCAATTTCCAATTCTGGTCATTTAAGGCAGACAATGGGTTACGTGGTAGACGGAATTTAGAGACATTAGAATTGAGATTAAAATGTCGTTTTGGTTTATTAATACCAGTTGACTGCGAGTAACTGGCCCTTGACTCGAGGAGGAAGCGAGTAGATTTTGGGGAAAACTTGGGTAGGTGACGGACTGGCCAGCAGGCAGATGGTCTGCTGGCCCAAAACTGGAAACAGTAGGCTGGAC
Source organism: Anisodus acutangulus (assembly GCA_029783415.1). Taxonomy (NCBI): domain Eukaryota; kingdom Viridiplantae; phylum Streptophyta; class Magnoliopsida; order Solanales; family Solanaceae; genus Anisodus; species Anisodus acutangulus. The sequence continues at coordinate 5,283,472 of CM056509.1, forward strand.
AAGTGCAGATACTGGGCCAAAAACTGTCTGGGTAGTGGTGTGTAAAGTACGGTGAGACCTCGTCATCTAAAAAATTATACAAACTAGGCACGGGATTACTCACTTTAGCAAAATGATATTAGTTTTCATAAAAAATAACATAGCGACTAATTATGATTTTATTAGACGATAAATCAAAACATTTGTAACCACGATGATTAGATGGATAACCCAAAAACACACAAGCGGTAGAACGGGTTTGAAGTTTGTTAAGTGTAGTTGACGGAAAAAGTGGATAACATAAACACTCAAAGACTCTAAGATGTCAATACGAAGGATTCTTATTATAGAGGAATTTAAGAGTTGACGCATATGCCAACCCTTTGGTAGGAAGTATGTTAAGGAGATAGATAGTCATTTGTAGAGCATGATGCCAAAAAGGAAGGGGGTACGGAAGCATGGACCAATAAAGTTCGGACAATATTATTAATGGTTCGAATTTTGCATTCGGCTTTTCCATTTTGTGAGGACGTATGAGGACAAGAGAAACGAAAAAAACTATGCCATTAGTTTCACAAAATTCCCGAAACAACCCATTATCATATTCTTTGTCATTATCATTGAATATTTTTTGTTTTCCATTCGAATTGGGTACGGATGACTGCTCAAAAATTTAAGAATGTGGAAAAAACTTGAGATTTGTTCGTTAATGGAAAGGTCCATTAAAAATTAGAATAATCATCCATAAAATATAATATAATAACGATGGCCCACAAAACTTAAAACAGGAGATGTCCATAAATCGCCATGAATAATATCAAATGGCATTAAAGTACGAGAAGTAGAGGCTACAAATGACAATCTAACATGTTTTCCTAAAGGACAGGAATAACAAATTGGAGTACTACGCATACCCTTACAAGAAATAAAATTATTTTTATGCAAGTGTTACACCTTGTAAGATTAAGGAAATAGGATTCAAATACCAGAAATTGGTATACAAGAGGATGTGATTTCGGAAAGATGTTGGTCACAATGAGGGTGACGTTAGAAACTTATAAAAATTGTATAGTCCTGATATGGGTTAATAATGTATTATAAAATTATGACATTGAGGATACGAGACTTATGAAATTCTCGAAAATTAAAAGAAGTGAGTTTGAGATTTTTTTAATTGAAGAACTTGGGGGGCCAAAGTGTAATAAGAAAAATTCAGATTTTTGTTTATAACCTACACTCACCTCTTCATCTTCATTCTAACTTAACCAAAAACTCTCCTCTCTTCTCTCCTCCAAGCCCAGCCGAGAAACCCCCCACCCATAACCAAATTTAAGGTTTTTATCTCCTCTTCTTAGACTACATTTTCACCAAAAATTAGAAGCCAAAACAACACCAAAAACAGTGGCAAAAACAACCACTGCTTGCCGAGAATTTGCCCAGAAATTTCGAGATTTTTGGGAAGAAATTTTGGAAGAAAAACGTGTAAGGATGATGGCTTAACATTGTAGAACACTTGCATGTCAATTGGAGTTGAAGAAGTGAACAAAAAGGGGAAAGAAATATGAAAACAGTGGGGATTTTCGGACCCGGGCAGTGAGCAAACTGTGCGGACTATTTTGGATGAAATTTGAGGTATAAAATTCTTCTTTCTATAATCTAATTGGAATGCATGTTGTTAGAATTAAGGATATGAATTTGTGTTAAGAAAAAATTTGGAATTTAAACAATGCATGTGATAATTTTGGGCTAGTTGCCAATTTGGGACAGATTTTGGTGATTGTTGGATTCATTGGTTATTGTTGTTATTATTATCACTAATTGCATGATGAAATTGAAAGGAAAAATTGATATTAAAGTTTAAAATTAGTTATATGGAAGTATTGAAATATGAAATTGGATTTTAGGAGTTAAGAGAAGAGTTATGAAATTATGACATGTTGTGGCCAAGAACTTGCATGAAATCGTTGGACATGTTGGGATGGATATGTACTGTTTTAGGGACTGTTTTCTAGTGTTATAATGCTGAAAATTTAGTTACCATTATGCATGTTTAAGTGTGGTAATTGCTAATGTAAGTCCTAAAGGAATAAGGGTGTAGAAAGGTGTAGAAAGGCTTCACATTCTGCCCTCGTTGTTGTGGGAACATTGACTGTTTTTGTGGGCTGTTTTAATGTGGATTAAGAGGCTAAATTTACATGAGAAGTTGGTGTGTAAATCTCATTTGTTGTTGTTTTGGTTGTGCCCTTAATTGGTGCTTGGTTATTGATGTTGTTAGCCTCGTTTGGAAGTTGTGGAAACATGTATAAACAAGGGAAGTGCTGCCCGAATTTTTATAGAATAGGAAGTCGTTATTCGATATAAAGTATGACAGTGATCATAGAATTGACTAACGTATTACCATTATTATAGGTTGAAGTTCTAAAACGAGACATACTCTAATATTGAGTTGATTAGTTCGTCTAAGAGGTATGTGAACTATTCATTATTTCTTTGGCATGATTTTTATTTAATGAAGGTACGGTGGACGTACATGATTCTTATACAGTTTAATTCCTAAAGATGTTAGTTATGAGAAGTGCCTATGATTTTTCAGTAAAGAGTTTATTATGACATTATTATAATGATTTTATTGGGAGTCAAATGAAAATTTTGATTGCATATGGTTACTCATGAAATCTACTCGTGCTAATTGTTATTACTTCACTTCACCGAGTCTCAATATGGGTCGGGTTATGTTCATGCACAGCCTTGCATTTTTCACTGAGTCCCTCACTAGAGGGCCGAGTTACGTAGGATGGATCCATAGATGAGATATGACTTTACCGAGTCCCAGTATGGCCCGGGTTATGATATGACTTCACCGAGTCCCAATATGGGCTAGGTTATGATATGATTCCACCGAGTTCCGCATTAGTGGGTTGGGTTACGTTACAGGTATATATATGTATATGGACATGCATTCATGTTTTCTTGACTTGACTCTTATTTTTATAAGACACAACTGACTTTTATTGTTTATGGCACAGTTGGATTTGAATCTTGATTTTTATACTGACCTCTTGTTATCCATTGGCTACTTATGAGCTCATTTGCAGTATTTCATGTTTACATAATCAGTACATTATTTCGTACTGACCCCCTTTCCTCAGGGGGCTGCATTCATGCCCGCAGGTACAGGTGCTCAGTTTGGTGACCCTTCGGTTTAGGTTCCTGCGCAGCTGTTTGGAAAGCTCCTTTGATCCAGAGCTTTACCATTTTTGTACAAAACCCTATCATTTTGATTTATGTATATTTAGGAGGCACGACGGGGCCCTATCCCATCATATGTCGTTGTCCTTCTTATAGAGGCCTGTAGACAGTTGTGGGTTGTACTTATGTAAGGGGTATAACTCTGTTTTGGTCAGTCATGCTATTGTACTCTGTGTTGGGGTGTCCCCGTGTATATATGATATTATCTAGTGGCAGCCTTGTCGGCTTGCATGTTGTATTGTGTTGGCTAGTTGTGACTCCTCAGGAGGCAGGTACACTCGGGGGTAAAGGCAGCCTTATCGGCTTGCCTACCCTAGCATATGTTGTTATTGCAGCGTTATGCTGCCGGATTTCAGACTCATTAGGTGTTAGTTGGATTATTTGTGACAGGTTAGGATAATGACGTCATTAGGGCGGTTAGTCACCGCCCGTCGGGTCGGGTCGTGACAGCAAGGAAGAAATAACAAACGACCCAGGGTGACCCAAACGTACACGTCATAAGAAAGGAGCTAGAGCTGCAAAAGTAGATGGCAAGGGTTGACTCGAGAGACTGGATGCAGGCGTGATTGGATAAAGATCTCCCCTACTATTACATCTCATGAGAGTTATCCCCATCTTGAAATCCTTCACAAAAAATCCAAAATGATCAAAATTAACAGAAACCCAATTATCAGTGGTGAATTTACGAACAGACACCAAATTTTTAATTAAGTTAGGGGCATGAAGGTTATTTTTCAAGACAAGAGGTGGATGTGGGGGAGACAAAGTTATATTACCGTAACCACAAATTGGAATTGTATTGCCATTACCAACAATAATGTCACGATTTTTGCTCAAATTGGAATAAGACGAGAGAGTACCTTGGTCTGACGTCATGTGAGAAGTGACACCGGTCTCCATGTACAAATTCAGGTCTGGAAAATTTAATCCAAGCGTATGCATCGCAGCCTCAATATCTATCGGAGTGGGGTATGGGGTCCACTGACTGGAATGCCTATGGTGGACGAGGCCCAAGCAATCCTTCATGCTGCCCCGACCCATAAGGAAAACTACCGCCAGTTGCTGGACCCGAGAAACTGCGTCAGGCCTGTTGCTAGAACTGGGCCCAGTTAACCGGGTAAGGGCTGGGTGGAAAATAACCATTGTTGGGCCACGGGCCAATGGCCCAATTCCACTGTCAGGGGCCCACTACTGAGTCCAATTGGGATGTTTCCCACTGCCCCGAGGCCCACCGGCGTTGCCACCATCATTTCGGCCACCGCTGTTGTGGCCGCTGCGATTTTTGCCATTATTTTTACGGTTTTGACCGTTCTTATCGCCACCGTTGTTGCGGTGTTGGCCCGAATTGTCAACAAAATTGTGAGAGTTATTGGATGAAGTCATCATCGCTACGGAACTGGTGCCGGTAGTCGCCGTTTTTGCCAAGTCGGCTTCTTCCAATGTGAGCATCGAACGGGCTTGATAAAAATGAGAAAGCGGATTACTTTGACGAAGGAGAGTCCCAACGCCATTATAAGCCTCAGATAGGCCTGCAATCATTTGTAGAACAAGACTATTATTGGTAACAGGCGCGCTAACGTAACAGAGTTGGTCCGCCAATTCCTTGAGTCGTTTACAATAGGCCGAACATTCGGGAAATCTTCCATGCGGACTTGGGAAAATTCCTACTCAAGGGTGACAATGCGGGAATATTGGTTATCCTGGAATATATCATGTATTCCAGGTAGCCATAGTCGTAGTGTCCGGTTCAATTATCGTTTGTAAAAGGTAGGTAGAAGTAGTGGAGTAATCCACTGAAGGACGGTAGCATCAAGAGTGATCCATAACTGAGGATCTTCTGCATGAGGAGGGATAGCAGGAGGAATTATGTGAGGGAGGACTTGATGTGAGATTGCGTGAATTTTAAACAACTCTGCCCACGTCGCATATTGAACGTTTTCCATCTCAAGAACAATAAAGATGTTGTTCTTGATGTTATAAACAGTAAGGGCATGATGAAGTAGGTTCTTTGACTTCGACATAACGAAATACCAAAGGGATTGGGAAGAAAATTTTAGAAGATATGAGGTAAATTGGCACGAAATACGAGAATGGGCATGAATTCCGAGGTAGTCTCGACTTAGAAGGGATGGTCGAAAACCGAGAAAAAAATTATGAGAGGAGCGGAAGTAATTTAGTCCTAGACTTTTGATATCATGAAAGAAATAATCCCTTGATTATTTTCATTAATGAATGAGTATATATACAATTTACAATTTGCATAATATGAAAAATCTTATTCCTATTCTACTCTCAAAACTCTATTCTATTTGTACAAGAATTTTATAATTATGATAAGTGTACAATGTTAATTACATACAAAAACTATTACCAAAAATCATCATATACTCAGTGTGTATACCGTGTATATCACGGTCTCCCAATTGTCTTGAGTTTCCGTGATATACACGGTATACACAAGATAGTATACAGTGTATATGATTATATTTTCAATTTTATTGAGACGTCCTTCCCCTCATAGAAGATCCTAGTCCTCTTCCGATCCCTTTCACGGAAGGGCAGCTTCTTGCTCATGCTCGTCCTCGCCCTTAACAATTCCCCAACAAAGTCGTGACGCTTACACATGGAGAATTTTTTATTCATTATTCTAAAAGAATCTGATGTTAAGGTCGATAAGGGCAGGTTTATCTTACCAAAAAACCAAGTTCTAAACTTTCATAGCGATGACCAACTAGAAGACTTGGGAAAAAATGCATTGTAAGTGATTTTCCAAACTGTCCAAGGGCATGTGTTATGATCCAAGTATGGATCTCAGTTTAATTGCAGAAATTAAATCGAAATAACATTTTTTGGAATATTTTCAAGTTTAATTAACTGAAAAATGGAACTCGATTACAAGAGTAAAACTGACTGAATTAAACTAAAGTAAGCTAGAAGAGAAGAGAAAGAACGTGAAAGAGGAGAAGAACTATCTATAAAGAAAATATTTAAAACAAAATGATCCGTGCCTCTCACGTGAATACTAATCCGGGCCATGACAGCATGTATATGACATTCCAATGAAGTCATACAATTCTGGGAACCACGATGCCTATTAAAGTTTTAATAGGAAAGAAGGCAGTCATTATCAAGAAGGCTTTACAAAACTCTGATGTTGAGATAGGCAAGGGCAGGTTCAGTTTTCTGAAATGACAACTTTCTAAGCGATTACCAACTAGAAGAAATAGGGATGTATTGCTAGTGATTGTCCGAACTATCCAAGGGACTACATGTGATATTCCTGTTGGTACTCTATTATACTTTATAGAGCAGTACGGGAAGTAATAACTATTACAAATGTTCGAAAGGATAAATAAATGGTCAAACTTCAAAACTGCCGCATATGTGTTGTGTCTTGAATCTTGATCACCTTGCAAAACCAATGTTGAGAACTGCCGCAAGTTTGTTGTGTCTTGAATGTTGATATCCTGAAATCAAGAAACAACTAAATCTGGATGGTTACAACGTTGTGTGTTGAGTCGAGGATAACTCTCTATCCTTAAGACAAGATTGCCCCGTATATATGCTTTTACGTTAGCGGGCAATAATCTCCCACGATAAAACAACACTTTAATATCAACACTACAAAGCCAATAGGTTGAGCCTGCCGAATAAAACAAATATGAATCGACTTGCTGAAGATATGGAAAAGGAAGGAAGAGTTTTTATCTACTCTTCTCGTTTTGTCTCTGTGTATATAGTGTGTCTCTGTAGTGTATATCTTGTGTATATGTGTGGGTTTACTCACTGTTTTTCAGTCACGAATTGCACTGATTTTTGGCCACTGTTTTGGACAGATTTCGGCCACTGTTTTGTGCTCTTTTGTGACTGAAATGTGCTGCTATTTTCGTGTGTTTTCAGTGCTGTTTTGCAGTGCATATTCGTCACTGTTTTGCGTCTGTTTTCTGCCTTCTGTGCAGTTCTCAATTGAGCCAACAACTGCTCAATATATAGCATGGAAGAGGGGCTGTCCAACTGCCAAAAACAAGGCTGTAATGGCCATTAAGGGAGGCCATTAAAACAGCCAAGTAATGGTTGTTAAGGCCATTGAAAGAGGCTGTCCAAATGCCCAAGTAATGGCCTGTTAATTAGCCAAGTAGTGGCTGATTAATGCCTCAAAAAATAGTTCCAACGGAGGCAGAACCCACTTTCCAGAAACTCTGGGGACCAAATTATAAATATTGAAACTTCAGGAACCAAACTGTACATATGAAAGAATTCAGGTCCAAACTGTACATATAAAACTTCAGGGATCAAACTGTACATCTGACAGAGTTCTCTGGTCCAAAAAGATAATATCAGCCCACAAATGACCGGACAAGCAAGGCGGCGGCGCACAAGGTGTGGGCTTAGCCTTGAACCCAAGCACATCTAGGTCTTCCCTCCTTTAAACACTTGAGATACCCATTTGGGTCCCAAACCCTTTACCAATTAGAGACTTATATAGAGAGCAATTCTTCATATTTTCACCGATGTGGTAGATTTGTCCCACATCACATTTTCATGCCTCAAACACTTTACTTCGTGGACCAATATCTCTTTCATTTCTCAATGAAATTTGACGATTCTTGGCCCTACGGTCATCTACTCACTTCGTAGATCATGAATATGCGAAGAGACAAGGTCTCCAACATGCGGAACACTAGTGTTTAATTCATCAAAGATGGGTGGACGCATCTCCCCGCCAAAGGTAAATTTCCAACAATTCCAATGAAGATCAACAATTTTGGGGGAACGAAGGAGATTGGAGGAAATTTGTTAATGATTACGATTTAAAAATGGGCGAGGAAGTAGAGCTATGGAAGTGTACAAGTACAAACTTTACCAAATTTGTAATAAGGAAGGTGGTGTGAGACTTCATTGTTTTGTTGTAATGTGATTAGAGCATGGTTCTCATAATAAAGCAATGAACTTTGCAGCCGAAAATACAATTAATAGCTCAACAACTTTCATCTTAAAATTAAAATACCTTTTTTTGGTTTGCTAAATTTGCATCGATTAACTGAATTGAGGGATAGAGCTAAGGGGTATGCTTAACTTTTTTTCATAAATTAATTAGAGACTAAATCTCATCTAGTCTAACTAACATAACAAAATTGAGCAAATCTCTTCAAATAATTCATAGGTCAATTAATATGGTACACACGACACAAATGCAAAGAACTCTTGTGTTGAGCAAATCTTAGCAAACAACAACAACAATAACATAGCCAGTATAATTCCACAAAATGGGGTCTGGGGAGGGAAGAATATGTTGAAAATTTACTAAATCTGGAATTAAGTATATTCCATTAATTAAGACTCAAACAATTAGGGCCCCGCACGTCGGAAACGTCATTTTCACACACGTGCATAATGCCAAGTATCGCAAATTTCATTAGTGAAAGAGATATTGGTACGTATGTAATACGTTTGAGACATAGAATTATGGACGGTTATTGGCAAATGACAATGTATTCCACTTTGGTAAAACAAGGAAGAAGTGTACGAAGTGTAAGATGAAACGTGTCGAAAATCGCCGCGGAGCCGCAAAGGGTTGCGACGCAGCCCCGTTGGAGCCGAGGCGCCAGAGCGCCGCGGCGCTAATTCACAGAGTCACGGCGCTTCGGAGGCAGAATGCTGCGACGGGAAGTTGGAAAGTTCTGACCTTTGGGCTGCTTTTAGAGCATTGATTCTCCATTACTTGGCACATGAATTCAGCCATTATTTGGCTGAATGTAACCCCTCAATTAAGTATCATTATATGGCTATTGAAGGTCATTAGTTGGCTAGTTGAGGGGTCTTCTTCTTACACTATAAATTGAGGTTTTTGGCTCAATTGAAGAACACTACTCAACACTTAGAAAATACTCCAGATTTTCTGAATTCATCTTCTTTCTCTCTAGCAAAATTACTATACTCAAAGTTCTTCAAGAGTAACACTTGAGTTTCCTTTGATCAATTGTTAAGTTGTTGTTGTATCTTGGGAGACTATTTCCCGACAACGTAAAAGGAGATATACGGGCCAATCTTGTCTTAAAGAAGAGTACCATCATTCGACTCAGTAAATCACACAAGCAATTTATTAAGTTCTTGATTTCCAGTTTATTTTAATATTTAGTTTATCATTTCGTACCATTGTAATAGTTACTTACTTCCCGTTCCCTGCAAAAATTGTATCCCAATAATTTTAAGACAAGATTTTGTTGTAAATACCTAGAAAGATGACTTGAAGAGAACAAATTGATTCTGATTCTGCTGCTGCTGCTGCTACTCAAGGCAATCCATCTGCCTTCCCCACTGCTCAAGGCACAACTAATGCATTTTCGGTTGCTCAAGGCTCATCCAACGCCTTTACTGCCGCTCAAGGGAATGTTGCCGCTCCTTCACTAGCTGGATTTCACCATGAACGCCCTGGAAAGTTCATGGGGAGAAACTTCAAAAGATGGCAACAAAAGATGCTCTTCTATCTGACTGTTATGTGAATGACACGTTTCCTAACAGAAGATCCTCCACAAGCTGGAGATGAAATGGACCCTTCGCCTTCTGAAACGGCTGGCCTAGATATCCATGTCATTAATGGCATGGAGATGGTTCTTGATGCATAGAGTCATACTGATTTCATGTGTAAGAATTACATATTGAACTGCTTGGCAGACCCTCTCTACACGATGTATTGCACCATAGGCACTGCCAAATAGTTGTGGGAGAAACTGCAAAAGAAGTACAACGCACAAGATGCAGGTACTAAGAAATTCATCGTTGGAAAATTTTTGAAATTTCAAATGGTGGATAGTAAATCAGTGATGTCCCAAGTCCATGAATTCCAAATGATTCTACATCACCTGGATTTGGAAGGTATGAAACCAAATGAGCAGTTTTTGGTTGCATCACTATTTGAAAAGTTACCTCCCTCGTGGAATGAGTTTATGAGTTACATAAAACTCAAAACAAAGGAAATGATCTTTGAAGAACTTATTATCAAACTCCAAATTCAGGAAGATAATAAGAAGGCCTTACCTAGGGGTAAACAACCCGCTGAGGCAAAGGAAAATCTGACTGAGGCCAAAGGGAACCCAAGCAAGAAGTGCAAGTTCCAGAAAGACGGTAAGACCCAAGCAGTGGAGAAGTTCAAAGGAAACTGTCACCACTGTAGGAAACCTGGTCACATGATCAAGGACTGCCGCAACCTCAAGACTGAGCAACAAGAAAAGGCCAAGGCTAAGGGCAAGGCACATGTTAACATCGTCAAAGATAAGTTTCCGGACGACATGATTGAGAAGTTCTTAGCGGTGGTGTTAAAAGCAAATCTTATTGAGAATCCCATGCAATGGTGGATGGACACAGGTGCTACAAGACACATCTGTTCCAATAGAGATGCCTTCTCCACTTATACACCGGTTACAAATAAGAAGTTGTTCATGGGCAACAACGCTTCCTCTGACATGATGGGGGTAGGAAAGGTAGTCTTGAAGATGACTTCTGGAAAGGAGCTCACTCTGAAGGAGGTGATGCATGTTCCTGAGATTAGAAAAAATTTAATTTCAGGTTATTTATTGGTTAATGCTGGTTTTAGGCTAGTGTTTGAGACTAATAAATTTGTAATCACTAAGAATGGAACGTTTGTGGGAAGAGGATTCGTCTGTGAAGGCCTCTTCAAAGTTAACGCCATGTCTGTATTACGTACAAGCAATAATATTGAAGCTTCTTCTTACTTGCTTGAGTCCTCTAATTTATGGCATCATAGATTAGGACATGTCAACTACAAGTCCATCCAAAGGTTGGTAAAGGTGGAGTTGTTGTCGTCTATCGACGTAAACCCTCAACATAAGTGTGAGGTGTGCGTAGAGGCAAAACTCACAAAGCTTCCTTTTCGATCCGTCGAAAGGAATACCGCTCCTCTAGAACTTATTCACACAGATATATGTGATTTGAAGTTTGCACAAACTAGAGGGGGAACAAGTACTTTGTGACATTCATTGATGATATCACAAGGTACAGTTACCTTTACTTGTTGAAAAGTAAGGATGAAGCGTTCTGACGTTACAAAGCAGAAGTTGAGAACCAACTAAGCATGCGGATTAAATCCATTCGTACCGATAGAGGGGGAAATACGTAGCTCCGTTTGAGGAATATTGTGCCCAATCAGGCATTGTTCATCAAACGACGGCTCCATACTCACCTCAGTCGAACGGTGTGGCAGAACGTAAGAACCGCACATTGAACGAAATGATGAATGCCTTGCTAATCAATTCTGGTCTTTCACAAAACATGTGGGGAGAAGTCGTCCTTACCGCTAATACGATTCTTAACAGAGTCCCACATAAGGGTGAGGATAAAACTCCATATGAATAATGGAAGGAAAAGAAACCCACTTATAAATATTTAAATGTGTGGGGTTGTTTGGCAAAGGTCGAAGTGCCCAAGCCAAAGCAGGTCAAAATTGGGCCTAAAACTGTAGATTGCATTTTCATCAGATATGCAAATAACAGTAGTGCTTATCACTTCTTAGTGCATAAGTCAGATATTTCAGATATCCACGGGGGTACAATCATGGAATCAAGGAATGCTCAATTCTTTGAAGATACCTTTCCTAGAAAGGAAAAAGACATAACATCTCGCAAACGAAGTTATGAACAAAGCTCTCAGGAATCGGGAGTCGTTGACAGCCCGGATCTAGATGGTTCAGATCTAGTGGACCTCGAAGTGGCTGAATATCCGAAATCTAGTGTTCCAGATTCTCAGAACTTGGAGACTCCAAAGATAGAACTAAGGCGAAGTAAAAGGGCCAGAAAAGATAAATCCTTCGGTCCTGACTTTGTAGCTTATATGGTTGATGATGAACCAAGGACAATTGCTAAAGTATTGTCAACTCCAGAGGCACCGCTCTGGAAAGAAGCTATTGAGAGTGAAATAGACTCCATTCTGCATAACCATACATGGGAGTTGGTTGATCTTCCTCCGGGAAATAAATTATTGGGTTGTAAATGGATACTCAAACTTTAGTATAAAGCAGATGAGTCTATAGATAAGTACAAAGCTAGGTTGGTAGTCAAGGGCTATCGGCAGAAAGAAGGCCTTGACTATTTTGACATGTACTCCCCGGTGTCTAGGATGACGTCCATACGGGTATTCATTGCGATCGCAGCGTTGCGTGACCTTGAGATACATCAAATGGATGTCAAGATAGCCTTCCTAAATGGTGAATTGAAAGAAGAAATCTATATGGAACAACCCGAGGGGTATGTAGTTCCAGGGCAAGAGAAGAAAGTTCGTCGGCTTGTCAAATCTCTGTACGGGCTAAAACAAGCCCCGAAGCAATGGCACAAAAAATTTGATAGTACTCTACTATCGAAGGGTTTCGCCATTAATGAATGTGACAAATATGTCTACATGAAAGGTAACTATAATTCGTTTGTCATGGTATGTCTATATGTAGACGACATGTTGATCACATGGAGCAGTCCTAGCATGATTCTAGAGACTAAGAACATGTTGAAACAATACTTCGACATGAAGGATATGGGTATCGCAGATGTCATCTTACGGATAAAAATCTCTAAGACGTCTGACGGACTGGTCTTATATCAGTCTCACAACATTGAGGATGTTTTGAGAAAGTTCGAGATGTTTGACAGTTTGCCTATAAAATCACCAATGGATAGAAATCAAAAGTTTGATAAAAATTGTGGTGCACCCATATGCCATGAGCAATATCCACAGGTGATTGGTAGTTTGATGTACATAACAAACTGCACCCAACCTGATATTGCTTATGCAGTCAACAAATTGGCTATGTTTACCCGTAATCCGAGTGATGATCACTGGAAAGCGTTGAATCGGGTACTTCAATACCTGAAATACACGCTAACTTACGAGTTGCATTATTCGAGATATCCAGCTGTATTAGAGGGGTACATTGATGCAAACTGAATATCTGATATAGAGAACACCAAGTCCACCAGTGGGTATGTATTTACAATTGGTGGTAGGGCTGTGTCTTGGAAATCCTCTAAGCAAACTTGCATCGCCCGATCCACGATGGAATCAGAGTTTTATCGCTTTAGACAAAGCAGGAGAAGAAGTTGAGTGGCTTCACGACTTCTTAGAGGATGTTCTTTGTTAGAACAAACCCGTACCTTCTGTAATGATCCACTGCGACAGTCAGTCGACTCTAGGAAGGGCACATAATGCTATATACAACGGCAAGTCTCGTCATATTTGACGGAGGCATAAGACCGTTAGGCAGTTGATCACCATGGGTATAATATCCATTGGTTACATTAAGTCAAATGATAATATAGCAGACCCGCTGACAAAGGTCTTACCCAAGGATCAGATGTTCTGCATGTCTAGGGGAATGGGATTAAAACCCAAAGTATAAGGACCAATACGGTGGTAACCCAACCTTACTGACTGGAGATCCCAGGAATTAGGTTCAATGGGAAAACTAAGCTGCAAAGGTTCAGTTGATCGCTTTGGTGAAAGCATGAGCACTTCGGATAGTGATTTCTGCAAAGAAACACCAAATCCAAAGCCGTTCCCGCGATAGACTCTAAGTACTATCTGCAGTGTGGGTGAAGGTTAAGTTTCCAAAACCTTTAATGATCCTCACCGGTTGAGGTTAGGTTTGGGAAAACTTTTAATGGTTTCTAACACTTGTAAAGTGGGGTATAACAAGATACCTTGTAGAAGACCACCTATTTAAGTGCGAGGACAGGCCACCTCAAATAAAAGCACTTAAGAATCCAAGAAGTGTCCACGGCCACAACGGACAAAACATTACGAGGAACTGAGTAAATGAAGTTGTTGTGTTGGTACCGTTGACTTGGCTTACACTAAACACTGACGGTTCAAGACATCACGTTCACCGCGCAGTAAGTAAATCCGATGGTATTCAACTATGGAAGGTTCAAAGTGTATGCTACCTATCCAGATGCAACATCGGTCCGCTGAAAAATTGCTGGAAAAGGCACCAAGTGTGTGCGCCAAAATCTCTTTCAAGAGGGGATAGTTGGAAATTTACTAAATGTGGAATTAAGTATATCCCATTATTTATGACTCAAACAATTGGGGCCCCGCACGTCGGAAACGTCATTTTCACACACGTGCACACGTAGTGCCAAGTATCACAAATTTCATTAGTGAAAGAGATATTGGTACGTATGTAATACGTTTGAGACATAGAATTATGGACGGTTATTGGTCAAATGACAATGTATTCCACTTTGGTAAAAGAAGGAAGAAGTGTACGAAGTGTAAGATGAAACGTGTCGGAAATCACCGCCAAGGACCGCGGCGCAGCCCGTCGGAGCCGAGGCGCTAATTGGGTCTTCAGTTACTGGAGCCGCGGCACTTCGGAGGCAGAATGCTGCGACGGAAAGTTGGAAAGTTCTGACCTTTGGACTGGTTTTGGAGCATTGATTCTCCATTACTTGGCACATGAATTCAGCCATTATTTGGCTGAATGTAACCCCTCAATTAAGTGTCATTACATGGCTATTGAAGGCCATTAGTTGGCTAGTTGAGGGGTCTTCTTCTTACACTATAAATTGAGGCATTTGGCTCAATTGAAGAACACTACTCAACACTTAGAAAATACTTCAGATTTTCTGAATTCATCTTCTCAATCTCTAGCAAAGTTACTATACTCAAAGTTCTTCAAGAGTAACACTTGAGTTTCCTTTGCTCAATTGTTAAGTTGTTGTTGTATCTTGGGAGACTATTGCCCAACAACGTAAAATGAGATATACGAGGCAATATTATCTTAAAGACAGAGTGTCATCACTCGACTCAACAAATCACACAAGCAATTTGTTAAGTTCTTGATTTCCAGTTTATTATAATATTTAGTTTATCCTTTCTTACCATTGTAATAGTTACTTACTTTCCGTTTTTTGCAACAATTGTATCCCAATAGAGTATACGCAAACCTTTCTCCTATCTTGATAGGTAGAGAGACTATTTCCGGTAGAACCCGGCTCAAAATATACTCTAATCACAATAACCTATGAATTATTTATTAAACTTACTATACGTAGGGAGTGCATAAAGAGCTGATGGTTTGTCTTTTGGATCTCCGCGTATGGCAACAGATTAGATCTGGACCGGATCCTACTAGATCCAGATCCGTTTTTCATATCTGGATCCAGATCCATCGGGTCTATAAAAATCAGATCCAACAAATGCTAACCAAATGACACACTAG
The DNA here is from genome assembly GCA_029783415.1 of Anisodus acutangulus. Classification (NCBI taxonomy): domain Eukaryota; kingdom Viridiplantae; phylum Streptophyta; class Magnoliopsida; order Solanales; family Solanaceae; genus Anisodus; species Anisodus acutangulus. The sequence continues at coordinate 5,298,926 of CM056509.1, forward strand.
GTGGGGCCATGGGTCATGAAAGAGGTTGACCCATGATCGTGCTCTTTTTATTCAAGTGGGTCCTTTTTCAAGAGCAGAATGAGAGCAAATCCGGATCCATCGGATCCACCGGGTCCACGGATCGGATCTGGATCCACTAGGAAAGAAGTTTGGACTAACAAATTTTATTAACCCTACAACTTGTGGTGAGAAATCGACAAGCCAGGTTTGTTTAATTTTCTTGTTTTTCCTTCTTTAATTTGTGCCTCTATTTTTGTTTTTTGTTTTGCAACTTCAGTGCATAAAAAAGAAAAATTACCAATTAAATAATTTATTAACTTATTCAATAGTAATTAATTAAACTGAAGCCACGGGTAAAAAAAGAGATGAGTGATGGTAGAGTTGATTACTGCTTTGAGTGTATTGGATTGGTCTCCTTAATGCAAGAGGCTTTTAGCAGTTGTCGCAAGGTTTTACTTCCTTCTTAATCTTTTTATTTGTTGAATTATACTGCTACAACAATGTCCTAGTCCCAAACAAGTTGATGTCGATTATAAGAATCTCAACTAATCATATTTTTTTATTAAATTTATTTAAGGAAATACAAAATAAAAATAAAATGATCGTAATTGTAATCTAGGCAATTTGCAAAATTATAAATACAAGTTTTGAAAATGAAATAATAATTTATTTGATAATCAGCATGCGTCAAAAAGTAGACATTCTTACGCTATCGTCTAGACTAGCTATTATATAAAGGTAATTAACATAAATGTTGGTTTAACTTATTATTACGAGTACTATATTTACCGAAATATGTTTTTAGAAATTTCATATTTTCCTATTCAATTATGCATATAGGGACATTGATTAAGTGAATTATGCATATAGGGACATCAACACTATTATATTTTTTTGGATATATTTAATAAAAAAGGGATCCACGGGTCGGATCTGGACCGAATATGAATCTCAAATACAAGATTTAGATTCAGATACGATCCGTCAGAAACGGATCCGGGTTTGATCTGGATCCGTCGAGTCCAAATTTTAAAAATTCATATCCTATAAAACGGATCTGGATCCACCGGGTCCAGGATCCCCTGTCATCTCTAATTTTAATTGATAATGAGTATTCAATATTGGCAAATTGAGATTCGATTGAGGGATCATTTTCCGATGAGGTAAAGGAAAGACAAAGTTACTTGAAGTAGTTTAAGTTGTTAAAGGCATGCTTAAGCCCAAAAGCCAGGTTAAGCGTTTCCCCTGGTGCGTTAGTGTAGGCTTCAATGTGCTAAGGCATGTCTATGAACTTTATCTTTAAAAGCACAACAAAGTGATACATTATTATTATTTTTTTATTTTTTTTTGATAATTCAGATTTTCAATTCTGTGCCTGACTATTTTACTGATATTATCCAGATAACCCGAAGGTAAAAAGTGATACATTATTGTCATGACTGAACTTTAGTGATTAAGAATAGTAGAAAATTAGCAACTCAATGATTACACTGACGTCCTTTTCTTGGGTCACTATTTGGATTTTGTCCTAGGAAAAGTATCCTTTCGGATAACTTTACATTAGGATTTAATGTTTGTTCATTCCTTATTCAACCTTGCAAATAAAATATCAAATTATCGTCTAATATTTGTATTGAACTTGAAAATTTTAAATCGTCGTCTAACATTTTCTCATAAGATTTTTTTAATTTAGTAAAAAAAGATCTTTAGATTGTGCTCAAAAAGATCTTGCCAGAGAAATTTTAAAAAAAAGATCATTTATTAATCAACTTTCCCAAAAAGGTACAACTACCAAAAATTTCTACATGGTGGGTCTTAAATGGAATCAAAAGAAAAAAATCTTTTTTTTTCCTTTTCTCTAGCTAGAAAAAAAGATTCCAAAAACCAAAAATAAAAAAATTAACTACTTTTCTTTATTATCGTAGAATTTTCTCAAAGGTTGTTATTGTACGTATAATAACTAGTTTTTTTATGTATAATAACTAGTTTTTACTCTACATGAAAACGTAGATTTATGTTTCCTCCATTTTTGAATGTTTAGAACTGCATATTCCAATTTATCTACGGAGACTACACTACAATAACATAACTTTAATAATTTCAAGTTAAATGGTTCTACCTATGAGTTCCAGGTAAATCAATTGAGTTGGTAGAATATGAGTTTATAAAGAACTAAAGAAGTGTATCACTTTAGCATAGATACATTAGAGTTGGTAGAATATGAGTTGGTAGAATATGATTCTATAAAGTTCAAATTCTGAATCTGTCTTTGATACATTAGAAGCTAGGTGTTACAAGGATACAATAACTCACAAACAAAAGGACACTCTTGTCAGTTGATCTACAATTCCCTTTATAAGTTAGAACCTATGACCTATGTTGCTCGAACTCTTCAACAAATACATCAGGTGTGCAGCGGATCCACCAAAATTAGCGTTTTAAATTTGGAGGATCCAACAAGGAGGGTGCGGCAACATTTTTGGAGAGTTTAAACGTACGTTAGAACCAACAGCAAACAAACTCTTGACTTCGCGATGATCTTCACTCCGTGACAGGCTCTTCGTGCTTTTATCCTGAATTACTCAAGTCGCAACCAGAAAAGTTTATCTAGGTGCTTGCTTCCATAGGCAAAAGCCACAAATGAGCCAAGGTAGGTTGGACGATGTGGTACCTCGACTGTATACCTGAATACAAGAAAAAGATCAAGGAAACCGTTAAATCCATTTTTCTGCTATAATGTCTATGCAGTTCTAATGACAACAAACATCACTTGAAATCCCTTACAAGAAGTTCACTCCACGAGTGAAAGAGAAAGGGAGAGACTTAGCGCAAAAATATCTCTTCTTAATACAGGCAAATCCAAATGAATGACAAGTAATATTCATGCTGAATGAATATATAACCACTTTCAAGAAGTGCAAAAGCATGTCTAGGTATGCAAACTAAAAGCAACTTTAGCTACAGAAATAGAACCTTTTTCAACTTTAAGATCCTCAAGTGCAGTGATAGAGAGCACTTTAGCTAGAGCCACATAATAATTCAGATGCCCTTAACAGATATCTCCAACTGCTCGATCCGTTTGGCAAGATCATGCTTCCCACAATTCTTCAATCCATCAGTAACCATGTCAAAGCTTCGTGACATAGGTAACAGAGTTAACTCCGTCATTTCTACTAAATAGTTTGCAGCCTCTACAAATCTACCTCCACGAGCGCACATCTTTATCAACATGGTATAAAGTGGTCGATTAGGTGGATGCCCTTTCAGCTTCATATCACTGAAAAAACTAAACGCATCATCAAACTGTCCTCTCCGGAAGAAAGCTTTTAGAATCGGAGCATATAAACTAGGAAATGGCCGGTGTCCGTCTTCAATTGACTTATGAAGAATCTGAAACGCCTCATCAATCCTACCTACCTTTGATGCAGCAGTTATGACAATCTTATAAGTCTCAATATCAGGACAAAGCCCCGATCGACAAACATCACTGAAAAGGTCGATGCAAAAGTCGATTTCCCCGGTTTTACATATAGCCTCTGCTAAAGAATTGAACGTTCCGACATCTGGCACGAACCCTTCCTTTGTCATTTTTCTCACCAATCCTTTAGCTGATTCTAGATAGCCAGCATTGAGCAACCCGTCAATTAGTAGGTCACGCCCACGTACAGGTGGATTGAAGCCCTTTCGACTCATTTCCTCCAAGAATTCTTGCGCCTCTCTCATCTTCCCTGCCGAACACCAGCCATTTACAAGAATAGAATATGTCTGCTTATCTGGAACAGTACCTGTTGGTTTTTTAAGAAGATGGTGCAGAAAAAAGATTAGAAGAATAATTAAAAATGTCTCTCAATTTAATTTTATTAATCATGGAAGGCTTTAAATAGCCAAGTTGAAAACAAAAAAAATCTGCAGACCAAAACTCAAAAGCCTATTTTATCTCAACTAAACTTTTTATCTAACTAAATTTAATTTTAAACAAAGACTCCTACAGCTAAACTGTTTATTATTCTAGTAAATCAGCAGTAACAGAAGCAATTTTTGAACAGTACCTTTTCGTATCATCCTCCGAATCAATGCATAGGCCCCTTGGAAATTCTTGACCTCGCAAAGTGCAAAAAGCATAGAATTGTATACTTCGGTAGTTTGAGGACAGTCAAAGTTCTTGAGCCGATTGAAGAGCTCGACAGCCTGGTCAATGAGACCACGCTTACCATAGTGTTCGATAATGAATGAAACAATGGAGGGCGAGATAGGAATATTTTGGGCTTTCATCTGCTGGACTACTTTCCACATTGTCTCCCAGTGGGCAGTCCGGGCAAGGGTCTTAAGAAGCTCTTCAAATTCGACGGTAGTTGGATCATACTGAGGGTGTTGCGTCCGAGCCCAGTTAAAGAAGCGAAATGATTCAATACCATGTTGGCAACAACTTCGAAGGACACGGTACACCAGTTCAGATTTGACAATACTAGAAATATGCATCTTGTTTAGGGTCCGCTCCAGGTAAATATCTCGTCGAACAATGTTAGATATATGATGGATTGTTGCAAAGTAGTCATCATTAGGCACACTTCTGCCATAACTACCTTTGCCGCTGAAAGGATTGCTACACTGGTCGATAGAAGGTGTTATAGTTTTAAGACACCTAAAAATGCTGGTGTTGTTGGTGAATGTAACCGAATACAAAGTCCTTTGAAGAAAGATTCTGGCAAACATTGAAAGCATTCCTGAGTAGCAAATTGGTTCCAATCCGCTTGAGGTAAATTAACTCAAATATTTGGAATTCCAGCTGAATTAACTAGGCTAAATAGCATAGAATGCAGCTATATCAAGGCTCGAGTCCTACAAAGTAAGAAACTGCGTGTACATGGAGAATTCAGCAAAATCCTCACTGCTACTTTCTAATACTAAATGGTTATCTAAGGAGCCGAAAAGATTACTAATCCCTCCGTTTCAATTTATGTGTCTTAGTTTGACTGGGCCCGGAATTTAAGAAAGTAAATAAGACTTTTGAATCTTGTGATTAGACTAAAGATATGTATAATGTACCAAAATGCCCTTTAATCTTGTGGTTTTAAACATGTCATGTAGGATGTTGCAATCAAAAAGGTTGCCAAATTAAGAAAGAGACATTCTTTTCTAAACTGATTAAAAAGGAAAGTAAGACAAACAAATTGAAACAGATGAAGTAGTAATTATCAAAGATATTACTGTCGCAGAGATACTAATAACCAAGTTCTCAGGCACACTAATTTGCCTGAAGGGCCAGTTTGAATGACATATTTCAAATGGTTAGAAATTGAAATCACATGGTTGAAAAATTGGACTGTAAATGATCTGAAATGCACGTATAAAACATGAACAAGTATACTTTGCTAAAGAAGCATCACAAAACAATCATGAAACAAAATTTTGTAAATGATCTGTATGCAAGCTGTTGCTAATTTACACTCTTTGTATTTGTGAAAACGAAAGATATACTTAGGTGAAAACTAAAAAGTGCAGACCAGTGCATAAAGCATCACGCGTTAGCACGGTCTGGGGAAGAGCCGCACCCCAAGAGTGTGATATAGACCATCTAAACTTAACATTAGTGACCGCTTACCCGGCTCGAACCCGTAACCTATAGATCACACGAAAACAACTTTACCGTTGTTACAGAGTAGGTGAAAACTAAGCATTCCTTAAATCCAGCAAAATCAAAAACTCGGAGAAAGTGAATTAAAAGAAAGATAATAAAAGCAAAAGCACTTACAGGCCAAACACTATCTAACAGCTCAATTGGTTGACTATGTATTTCAATTCTACGTTGTAATATCCTTCCATGAAATAAATTAAAAAGAAAAATAGAAACGAAAAATAAATCAAGACAGAATATAAGTGAAGCTGGAGTTTTAAGCAGAGGAGAAAGGAACAAAGCACAAATAGGAATTTTGTCAAACACGCATGAGCATTTATATCAAATCAATCATGTAAACCTCAAGCACTTAACTATGCTTAATTAATTTATAATCACTTTTTTTTAATTACTTAACCAAATTTCCGAACCAAAAAAGTAACTTCTCGAAATCAATCATACCCGGAACGACGTCGTCATAAGAAGCAATTTCTCCACTGGAAACTTGAATTTTACTAGTGTTTTATGTTTTCCGTCTTCGTGTTTGTGTGACTGAATAAATGGGTCATTTGCACGGGGAAAATACCAAAAATAACCGCTTTGGGAACTTAATTAATTGAAATATAACCATATATTCAAAGTCATGATAAATAGCTAAGGGGTGTATTCAATTACGATTTTAAAAGACTATTTTGGGATAAATAAGTTTTGTGGTATTCAATTAAAACTTTTAAATAATCTAAATAAGTCTTGTGGTATTTAATCAGGATTATTATGATTTTTTAAAGAGAGTGTCCAAATCTATTAGTATTCAATCAGAATTTTAAATAAGTAACAAAAGGTCTTTTGGTATTCAAAAACTTGCTAATTTCGAAAGATTGTTTTTCTACATGATTTTTTTTCTCAATATTGTTGTTTTCTCAATATTGTTGTTTTCTCTCCCCCCCCCCCCTCTCTCTGGTAGGGATGGCAATTGGGCGGAGCGAGTGCGCGTACCACCTCCCCGCACCCGTACCCGTCAGAAAATTTTATACCCGCCACCCTTGGTGGGTACAATTTTCAACATTCATACTCGTCTAGGCAGGTATATTCCTAAATCCACACCCGCTCCACCACTCAAGTGGATATTCGTCACCCGCCAAGACCCGTCTGCCATATTTTATAATCAATTAATTCGTGATCAATTAGTGATCAACATGATCCCAAAAATTCAAATTTCAAAAATTATCCCAAAATTTTGAGTCAAAAATCAATATTGTCACGGTCTCATTTTCTTTGGGAGATGGGGAGGAAAATTCTGAATTTTTCACCATCAGAATTCTCCATTTTTTTCACCTCTTCCCCCCTTGCACATCAAAGAATCAAGAAAACAAAATTTCCAAGAAAATCCAAAAATTATCCACTCAAATAGCTATATATTACAAATGTAGACAAAACCCAGATATTATTTCAACTATATAAGCTAAAGTTTTTCAACTTTTTCAATTGAACTCAACAAACTCAATAGGTAAAACTTAACAAATGCACAAAAATTGACTTCACCAAGACAACCCCAAAGCACAAAGCAAGATAACAATATTTCTCAATATTTTTCGATCAACATCTCCTTTAAAGAAAAAGGCAGAGACGTCGAGGTTGTTCGTTTAAAAAGTTTGTGATTTTTTCTTTAAAGAAAAAGGCAAAGACGTCGAGAATGAGAGAGGGAGGAGAGACGACGTGAAGGGGAACGAAAGAGAGGGAGGCGTGAAGGACTGAAAAGGCGTAGGGTTTTGAGTTTTGTTGGAGAATGAAAGACTTGTCGTGACTTATGGGCTGAAGGCACGACTTATGGGCTGCTAATATTTTAGGCTTGGCGCGGGTATAAGGCGGGCGGGTAAGCGGTTGGATGCGGGGCGGGGGAGGCGGATATGACTGCAAATTCACCACCTACCCGCCTACCTGTGACGAGTATATTTTCTATACTCATACCCGTCTACTACCCGCCAAAGTTATATCCATACCCGCCCCAACTAGAACGGATACGGTGCGGAATCCGCAAAATTATACCCACTTGTCATCCCTACTCTCTGGGTGATGAGCAAATAACTGATTTTAAACACAAAAAACAAAGGCAGAGATTATAAACCTATTAGAAAGTGTAGACCAAGAAGAAGCTGGAGCAGCCTCAGAATCAGAATAATCCCAAATGTTATCCGAATTTGGAGTCCCTGTATCCGAATGTTCCCAAATTTTCAACCCAATTTTGGAACCTGGTTCATTTTTTTTATGCATAATTGAAGTGAAGTTGGCTTCTCATCAGACTTGGGCTGCAGTTTGTATTCGGCTTTAGAGCATGAAGATTCAGGCGAAATAAACCGGATTACTCAGAAATTGCATTTGGAAAAATCTGCTCCTGTCCTTGAAGATCTCATGGTCACTGATTTGGACACTATTGATTAATGTGTTCAACCATCACTTCAGGCATGTTATGACCAAACACACCCAAGTTCCTTTAGCAGATTTCCTATCTGATTTGCACGATGGAATATTAGAAAGGTCTCAGAAATCTATGCATACAAGTTGTTCGCTGAAATACCTGTTAGAGAAATTGACATGGAAATTCACGTGGTCTTTCAAATCTTTATAAATCTTATGATAAATCTTTTAAAATCCAAACATAAAAAATTATGATTTTCTTTTAAAATCTGTTAAGTCATTACATTCCTAAATAGTCTTTTTAAATCCACTGAATTTATTTATCCGAAAATAATCTTTTAAAATCCTAATTGAATACACCCTTAAATTGAACAATTTATGAAATTATCGTAAATTTCGAACTTAAAAAAATGAAACTCCATCAAAGTTTCCTAGATGAAATTCAGGATACTCTCATAGAGTTTCAGATTATTTTTTTAAGTTCGAAATTCTCAACAGATCCATGATAGTATTTTAAATTTTTACTTATTTGAATTTAAAATCCATGACACTATAATATCTTTTTCTATATCAAAAGTGGTTATTTTTAAATTAATTATCAAATACTGGTTACTTCTTAAAAATTATCTGAAAAGTGACTAGCGAGTACAATTTGCACAATAGCCTTTCTGAGGTCATTCTCTTAGGCCATTAGTTTAAATCTTCATATAAAGGGAAACATTCAATTACTTTAAAGCAAAAATTTAGGCCATTAAGTTAATGGAGATATAATTTAGAGAGTGATATCCAAAAAGATCATTCAGTGCAAATTTTCATGTGAAAACCTATTTTGGTTAAGATTTAGTGTCTATTTGGACCGATCTTTGTCCATGACTCTTGACATAGTGGATTTCTAGATTCAATAACGTATTCGGAATTTCTTTGTTATGATTTCTATTAAAATGATATCTTTAAATCAATAAGTAAAAATTACTACATCATGTATCAACTCTCGATATATATATATATATATATATATATATATATATTATCATTAGAGTTGTCTTGGACGTATTTTCATATTCTGAAATAAAAACATTGACCTAATATATTTGATGTTCTAGTAAAAATATAGTTGGATCTCACCAACAAATTGGAGTAACTAGACTTGAAGACTCAACACCAAATTATATTTGCGATATACATTGATCACAAATTGCGACTTTGCTCAAATTTTGTATGGACGTGATCTGACATAGTTTTTATCTACAAATATAAATTTCAGCCATGTAATTTACTCATTAAAATTGCACAACATATATGTAAAGAAACCATAATTTACACATAAAATTTGCAAATTGTACAAAAATACTAGAAACTAAAAGGCATTTGTTCATGCATTTAACAGAGATGATATAATATTGTTCAAAGAATAGGGGGGGGGGGGGGGGTAAAAGATTAACAAGTTTAAAGAGTTGGCAGCTAAGTTATGGGGCAATTCATCGTGTGGAGTTTCACTATTTTTTTAAAGTTTGGTAAGCCAAATCTTTTTTAAAGTATCTATAAATAGGAGAGGAATGCATATTGTTTGATCATCCACAAATTAAATATTAACAAACTTTTGTAAGTCAATTAAATTCAACCAAAATGGCATTCAAGGCAAATGTTTTGCTTTTTTTTTTTTGGTTCTTCTGATTATATCATCAGAGGTTATTGCAAGGGAGATAGTTGAGCCTTCACTTCCATTACTCGAGGGTAAGTTTTTCTTATTGTAGTTTTAAGTACTAATTACAATTTTATATGACAAATTAAATTAAGTGCACTGTCTAAAGGGAAGATGGTAAAAAAGTTTTTACTATACAAAATATCTTAGTGTTACTCTTCGTTTTATATAGTCATTTATATCTTTGTCATCAGCATATTGTCCCGTATTACCCTTGATGCTAACGAAACATTAACCATATATATAAAATATGATGATATTTGCCATAATTAAAAATAGATGAGTAAATTTGGACCTTTTCCGAACTATCTTAACATGTGGACTCACATAGTCTATAATGGAGCTCATTTAACTAAAACCAAGAGCAAATACGAGACAATTTACTAGCACAAGAGTATATAAAATAGCCCCCAAATATAATTAAGATATGCCATATAGATAGGCAAATTTGACTCTATATGGCATATCTTAATTATACATTGACCAAATAAGAATGCACCCAGAAGACCAGGAAAAAATATCTTTTTAACTGCTTTCAGTACTTATTGTTGTAACGTAATGCATTTTGGACTAAAAATGTCGAGGCCACATATTAAAGGTTAGTGAATAGAATGTTTGAAAAATAAATTGGTAAGACAATAGATGTATACATTGATGATATGATTGTTAAGAGTCTTCGTACAAAAAAATATTTAAGTCATTTATAGAAAACCTTTGAAGTGCTGAGGAAGTATAATATGAAGCTAAGCCCCGATAAGTGTGCTTTCTAGGTCGGTTCCGGTAAATTTTTGGGTTTTTTTATTTCCCAGAGGGGGATCGAGATAAGTCCTGATAAAATTAAGGCTATCGAAGACATACCAGACACATTGGAGGATGTCAAAGCAGTGCAATGGTTGATCGGGCGTGTGACGACCTTAAGTATATTCATATCCCGATCCTCAGAAAAATGTCATAGGTTTTTTTCACTTCTAAAGAAGAAGAACGACTTTGTATGGACACCTGAGTGCCATCAAGCCTTAAGGGACCTAAAAACTTATATATACAGTCCTCATCTCATGTCAAAGCCGAAGGACGAGAACAATTACTGATATACTTGGTTGTCTCGGAGATAGCGGTAAGTGCAGTGCTTGTCGGGGAGAAAAAAGGTACACAATTTTCTGTCTATTATGTAAGTAGAATAATGTCAAGGGCCGAGACCCGATACCCGTTACTTGAAAGATTGGCTTTTGTCTTGGTGATGTCGTCGCGAAAGCTGCGACCATACTTTCAATGCCACCCAATTACCGTAGTAACAACATTTCCTTTAAAAATGTGTTGCATAAGCCCAAACTTTCTGGACGCTTGGCTAAATGAGAGGTAGAATTGAGTGAATTTGACATTGAGTATAGACCTTGAATTACAATAAAGTCACAAGTCCTTGCAAACTTTGTGGTTGATTTTAGTCCGGGAGTAACCCTACATGCGGAAAAAAAGGCTATCATGATGTCGGGGACTGCCCCCGAGGTCTGGACGCTTTATATAGATGGTGTTTCCAATGTCAATGGGACCGGTTTAGGGGTTGTATTGCGAACTCCCACCAGTGAATTTTTGAAGCAAGAAATATATAGTATTCCGTTGACTAATAATGAAGTAGAGTATGAGGCTTTGATTGCAGGTTTAGAACTAGCTAGGGGGCTAGGTTCACAAATCATTGAAGTCAAATGTGACTCGCTGATGGTAGTAAACCAAGTCCACGGAGTGTTCGAGGCCAAAGAAGAGCTTATGTCAAGACACCTTGAAAAGGCTCTGAAGTTTTTATCTCATTTCTAAGAATGGACGGTGGTACATATACCCAGGAGAAAATATAGAGGCAGATGCACTCACAAACTTAAGTTCCTATACGGAGGTTGAGGGTTCGAAAACTGAGTCAGTTGTACACTTGTTGTATTCGACGCTAGACCCCGTTGGATATGATGAAATATATTCAACCAGATTAACTTAGGACTGGAGAAATGAATTATTGGATTATCTCGTGAATGGAAAGCTCCCGGATGACCTGAAAGAATCTATGTCGTAGATGAAAAGTTTTACCGTAGATGTTTTTATGATCCCCTGGCCCGGTGCGTCGGCCCCGATAAAATAGATTACATGATGAGAGAAATCCATGAAGAAATTTGTGGAAATCATTCAGGAGTAGAGTCCCTAATGAGGAAGCTCATGAGGGCCGGTTACTATTGGCCCCGGATCAAGGGAGATACGAAGACATTTGTACAAAAGTGTGATAAATGTCAGTGTCATGCACAAATGTTACATCAACCAAGAGAAGAATTGCATTCGGTGGTGTCCCCATGACCGTTTATGAAGTGGGAATGGACATTGTCGGACCCTTATCAGTGGCTCCAGGATATGTATCTTAAATTATTTTTATGCTTGACTATTTTTCTAAGTGAGTTGAAGCTGCAACTTCCTTGAAGATACGGGAGAAAGAGGTGTCAGACTTCATTTGACAACATATTATTTGTTGTTTTGGCATCCCTAAGGAGATAGCTTGTGACAATGGTCGGAATTACATCGGTGCCAAGGTCAGGACATTCCTTGATGATTTGAATATCAAGCAGATCACCTCTACTCCCTATCATCCCAGTGCAAATAGACAAGCGAAGTCAATAAATAAGACTATAATTCAGAATTTGAAGAAAAAATTAGAGGTTGCGAAAGGAAACTGACCGTCCAAGCTACCGGAGAGTTTGTGGGCATATCGAACCACAACAAAAAACAAGTACCAGGGGAACTCTTTTTTCCACGGTCTACGGTGTAGGGGCCTTGATCCCGGTAGAAGTTGGAACTCCCGTTTGAGATACATTCTGGTGAGGAGGAATCAAATGCAGAATCAATGTTCTTACACCTAGATTTCTTGAGGAACGTCGAGATTTAGCATACATCCGGATTGTAGCCCAAAATCAAAGGATGAAGCGTTACTACAACCGGCGCACCAATCTCCAACCCTTCAAACTCGGGGACTTTATACTCTGAAGAGTCACTCAGAGTACCCAGGAGCGTAACGCTGGAAAGTTAGGAGCAAACTGGTAAGGACCATATATGGTTACCAATATTGCCGGTAAAGGAGCTTATCAGCTAGCAAACCAACAAGGGAATACACTTCCTAGCAATTATAATATAAGTCATTTTAAAAAGTATTATGTGTAGTAGGTCGAAGCATGCACTGAACTTTTTTTCCCTTCAGCCAGTTTTTGTCCCATTTGGATTTTTCCGGCAAGATTTTTAATAAGATAACACCACGACATAAGCATGTTATTGATCTAGCTACCAACGAGATCTATCCAGTATCCAAGTCTCTATAGCATGAAGTCTCAGATACTGAGGGTCATTTATACACGGAATGGAGTGAAGATTTTAAAATTTTAATGCTTCAAGGAGAACCAATACTGGGGACTTCCCAGATGCTGGGGACTATCGGGATATTCAAAGTAAATGTAACCGGACTGACCACACTAGATGACATCTGGATTATTCTTGCAATTGTCTTCACATTATAAGTCAAAAGAATCAATAAAATTTTTATTTTATGATAAATAAATCTTTGCCATCACGTGCATAAAATGTATGTTGTTATATTAAATATATCGAAAAATTCGTTCCATAATGAATATGATGCATTTTTTACAGCACCATTAAAAATAAAGGCTCTCTCTTATTAAAACATGAACAAAAAAGTTAAGGCTCCAGATACAAGAAGTGTTGGGGTAAGTATAAACATAGGAATACCCTTGTTTGTAAGATGTGATCCTTCTTCTCACTAAAAGGAATTAGGACCTCAATCGATTCCCGGCCACAATCAGCCTTCACCGTTGGTAGAATATCGACAGTGATTCGGGTTTTGTAGTCTTCGGCGGGGGTATTCTTGCTGCCGGGTAAAACCTTAGAAGTTGTTTTTTCTCAAAGATCATGAGTGAAATTCCATGTCTTCGGTAAAAAGGAAGAAATCAAAGGATTTTGGTTAGGAGAATCCCCTGCTTGAGTGTTAGGGTTCCTCATATTTGAAGAAGCGTGACTACAATTGGAAGGGTTAGTCATATTGGTGAAGAAGGAGGTAATAATCAGAAAGTTGTAGATGCTTTTGTGAAAATCAGAGAAGAGTGGCCAAACCCTCAAGTTGGTAGAGTATTTATAAGTGAAGAGTGGTGGCATCGTTTGAATGAAGGATGTGTCGAATGCTAATCAATGACAACACGTGGTTGTCAGATCAAGAGTGATTAGATGGCTCACTACATCATTACTCTGCAGATCTTCCGAAAATTAAGGGAAGTCGGAAAGTTGCCGCCGTTTCATTGAGGTGATGATTGGACCATAAAAATATATGGACAATATTTTTCGGAGTTTCCTGCCAGAACAGAAAGTGTTGTTGATTGGTTGTTATTTCAAATCCACTTCCCGGTTGCACAAGTGTCACGACCTAAAAGTGCGGGGACTATCTGTATAGGACAAAATTCATATAACATAATTGTATGAATTATAGTGTGACATGTGGATCCTGATGCTGAGTCAAGGTCTACGTCAGCCTATAGCATTGTTGGCTTGATATGCATGGTACCGGAAGTGACACAAGCGAGTTCGGTACCGATAATAAAGAAGGCTAAGAGTCGTTTGAATTGTAACAGATGATCGTTACTAAAGCAGTCGTATGACTTTCAATTGCACTTTAATAGCATTAATTGAGATATTAATTGTCCAAATTATTACAACATTCATTTTTTTGTATTGGTGAGGGAATATTTCGTGGGCTGTGTACCCGTGTAGCTCATGTATAAATAGAGCACTTCATTCCATTGTAATCCATCAGATTCTAACTATTACAAAATACTTACTGATATTCTCTTGATTTCTGTGCTTTCATACAAGTTACCGTCACTTTGCCCAGAAGTTGTCATAAGGTTCAAGCTAAGCATTACTTTATCTTGTCTTGTGATTATTCTTTTTCAATATAATTCATATAGAACTCTTATCTAACACGTCGCTTGAGATCCACGTGTCCTTGACCACGTATACAAATTTAACTGTACCATTTTATGGGTAAATATTTTCTTAAGTTGTTGTTACAATGGTATGTAGATCCGGTAAATACTTACTCCTCGTCAGTATTTATATCAAATTCAGAAATTTAATTTAACGGTAAAAAAGGCGAGAAGATAAATATATGTATGAGACAACCTATTCTAACCAAATTTTCATGCACTTCGGTCAATAATGTCTGAACTTTGCCTTAACAAGTCATACCAAACATCAGGTGAAAACTCTGATGTTTGGCCTTCACAAGGCCACACTTTCATACGTGAATGTCTAAAGATGCTTCAGACACGACAGCTCCGAAGTGGGTAAACTTGCAAAAAAATGACCAATCCGACATAAGTTAAATGGTGACCCAAGAAGCAGGTATTTGTGCACTTTGGCCATAATTATGGGTTAAGTTCACAAATGGCCTCCATAAGGGGTCTTGATTTTTCGGCTCCGCTTAACAAACTTTTTAAAAAACATCCCCCGTTTAAGAAAATTTGCTACAATTGTAAATCTCTAGTTATCACACGCACTCGGTGCGCTTGATTTGTTCTTCCCAAAGATTTTTTCAAGTTAAAATCCTTTTTTAAAGATTTGCTTAGTGTGGATAAAGATTTTAAAACAAGTCCTTTTGGAACACTACGCATCATTTCTTATATAAATCTACTAATATTCTTACAAAATTATTTAATATTCAAAATCCGGAAAGAGTATATTTTTTGTTGATTATCTAGGCATGACAGTATTCTACAGCAATAAATTCTTAGTTAACAAACATATTAGTTATAATCATATAGTACTTAAAAGGGAACTTGGAACAAAACATATTAGTTATGATCAAATAGTACTTAAAAGGGAACTTGGAAAGAAACATTTAGCACGTACATGAGAGAGAGAATTAAAAAAAAATGGAAAAATCGATATCTATTGGTTAAGGTACAAAGAACACACGAGTCTATACATAGACGAAGACGAAGGTGTAAAGCGCATAGAATGCAACTCATTACCTAAAGAGATATTACTAGTGTTTTAAAAGGTACGAGCGTGAGGCAAAATGTTTAATCGAATATATATGGCGCTAGGTGTAAATTCGATCCGAGGCGTGAACATATTATCAATCTCCAAAACTTTGGTGAGACGGATTAACACTCGATGTCTTAAATTGATCGAACGAATCATCTATATTAAAATTTATGCAAATAATACTTAAGAACATGTGAACGATGCCACATGCATATGTATACAAATGATCGCCATATCCCTTGGATATGTTATTTTTAATATTTAATAAGTTGATAAAATAAGAATAAAGCACAAAAGTAAAATTACATAGGAGGGGAATTAGCACTTTCAGTCCCTCAAATATCGATAAATTTTAATTTGGTCCTTATGATTTTTGGTTAAACTCATTAACCTTCAATTAATTGAGATATGAATTTTTGATCCTTCGAACAGTGAATCTTCACAATTTTAACGAATTATTAAGTGTTAAATCATGCAGATATCGATGTATTATGTTTAAATTTGTATTGTTACTTTATATTTGAGTGTAATATAATTCTAAAAATAATATAAATATCACATATTCCTATATAAAGTAATAAAGGAACCAAAAATAAGAATTTTAGTTAATTAAAGCTGGTTGAAAGTACTTAGCCTAATATAACAAGAATCTAAAACCAACATTCATCAATAACTAATGGACTTAGAAGTACAATTACCCCTGCATACAAATTGTAAGAAATTCAAGAAACTTATGAAATAATTGGAAAATGTATATTAGCATATATAAACACACTAACATGCACACAAACATTATAAAAGAACTCTATTTCTTACTTAAAAATATGAAAAACGAAAAGATGTATTGATTTATTTACACCTATAACACCTGATTGTGAACTTGTAATGGATAATGCTTAGGGTTTAGTCCCTAATAATTCAAAAATAACAATGACAGTTATACAAATTTGTTGCTTGAAAACCTAAAATAAAAAAAACAAATCACGAATATTAATTGTAACACAAATCCAACGTCTAGTTTAAATAAAGTATTTAAAATAGTTTTTAAAATACAGTGGTACGAAAGGAATTTCAAAACAAAAGCTATAGATAGTAGCAAAACAGAATGAAAAAAGTGGGGCTAATTGACAATTTTAAAAGGCTTTGAGTTATGAGTTTTTTTTTACTTTATCAGGATTTACAATAAGTTGACTTTTAAGAATTTAAGCGTTAAAATTTTAATGGCTAGTTATTAAGCAATTTGATTTCAATTTGGACAAATTCCCTGGACGTACATCCTACAAGAACGTAAGAAATGTTTACTTACACCCAGTGATACTTTGCACTCCCAAGTTGCTCAGCTCGATGTGTTATTTACTTATTTTAACCCCACTTGGTGACCTAAGGATGATTTATACCGATTTTTTTTTTACAATTAATGCTCAACATATATACATGTCTCTTAAAAAATATTAATTAGGAGAGTATTTGACTTATTTTATTCTTATTTATGTCTAAGTTATAATTTCTCTTCATTAAATATTTACTCTATTTATGTGTTATCTTCATTAATGAAAAGGGTAAAATGAAAAAAAAATTAATTATGTTTTGAACTTCTAAAACGACAAATAATTTGAGACGGATGGAATACAATGCAACATGGTAAACACATATATCCTTAATATTAAGCACATCGACGACATCTAGCATGATTTATTTAAACATTTTAAATTTATTTAATCTAACTCGAGCAAACCACTGTGGTTTTATCTTAAAACTGAACCATAGTTGTTTGTTCAAACTTGTGCTAAGAGATAACTACATACAATAAATGCTGCCAAAGGTTTCCCCTCACATAACTTTAAGTTAACTAAAGTAATTCAGCTACGCTGCTATATGCCTTCGTTGAATTAATTTGACGTTACAAAAATATGAATTTCATGGTCAATAATTTATGTAATTTATCATTATTAGTGGGAAATTGTCAAGATAGTTCAAAGGCGGATCCAAAATTTATACTTAAGATATTCAACCAAATGTTCCTAGGAATACTGAATTCTTAATGGATTTGGAATTATCCCGATTAAATTTATCTCACACTTTGGTGAGGTATTAACCAAAATCTGTATTTTTTATACCAGAATCTTGGAATAACTTATCTCATATAGGATGTGGGATAAATTTTTTGGATTATAAGTCTTGGTTTTAATCTTGGGGTATCACAATTTTAAGCCAAACGACCCGTAAGGCAATCTGTCCAAGTAGCTTAGGATATTATAAACCTTCTTGGAAACCATTATATAACCGATGAATATGGACTAGTAATATATTTCTTTAACACTTCCGCACGCATGTGTAAGCGAGAAAAATGCTAAATGAGCCCGTACGTTTGATCGAAATCTTAACTACACATTTAATTTTGTGGGGTCCTATTACCCTCCTGAATTACTTTAAAATGGAATTATTTACCCTCGGAATTATCTTGAACAGAAATTTAAACCCCCTTAAAAAGTCACACCCAAATATATGTTATGTAGTGATGTATACGCGCCGCCATGTGTATATTTCTATTTTAAAAACATTTTTATTCTAATTCTTTCCTTTTTTCATTTTTTTATTCTATTTTTTGTTTTCTTTTAATCTTAAATTTTATTCCTTTCTCTCATCTCTTTTCCAAGGGCTAAGACCATTGCCTACCAGAAGACGTCAACCATCTTACACCGGAAGACCATTGCCCACCGGAAGATAAATTCATCTCTTTTTCAAGGGCTAAGATCATTCCTTTCTCATCCTTTATTCTAACTTTATTTCTTTCTCTCGTCTCTTTTCTCATCTCGTTTCTTCCACCACCTGACCACCCCAACCGGAAGACATCGACGACAATCCTCCAAATGCCACCAGTCGCAATCCCAAATGCCACCACCATGCTCATCTGCTCCTTTCCCCTTCTTCCATTTTACTGTTCTCTTTGCTCTATGGTTGCTCCTTTTATACTCAGCTGGAATCCGGCGTGAAGCAGCGAACCACGACGACATATCTTCTAATTTTGCCTCTTCGTTTTGTCTTTTGCAAGAACTCACCGGAGAAGGACCAGATCTGGTCATATTTTGTGTTGTTTATGCACTCAAGAGGCCGGGAAGGTTCTTTACAATTGGGGGGTTAGATTTTGTAAAATTAGGGTTTTGTTGGTAATGTGTTTGAATACAATTGATGTAGGGAACGGAAAGTAAGTAACTATTACAATAGTAGAAGGGATAAACAAACTATTACAATAAACTGGAAATGAAGAACTTAATCGATTGCTTGTGTGATTCGCTGAGTCGAGTGATGACACTCATTCTTTAAGATAAGATTGTTCCGTATATCTCATTTTACGGTGTTGAGCAATAGTCTCCAATATACAATAACAACTTTAACAAGTGAGTAAGGAAACTCAAGTGTTACTGTTGAAGAACTTTGAGTATAGTAACTTTGCTAAAGAGAAATATGAAATTAGAAATTCTGGATTTTTTCTAAGTATTGAATGTTGTGTTTCAATTGAGCCAAATGCCTCAATTTATAGTGTAAGTAGAAGACCCCTCAACTAGCCAACTTATGGCCTTCAATAATCATGTAATTGCACTTGATTGAGGGGTTACATTCAGTCAAATAATGGCTGAATTCATGTGACAAGTAATGGAGAATCAATGCTAAAACCCCAGCCCAAACGTCAGATTTTTTCAACTTCCCGTCGCAAAGATTCTCGCCTGCCGTCAGCGGCTCCAAAGAGTCGATCAGCCATTTTGCGCTACAACTGGGTGGCGCCTCGACCCTTCACGGCTCCGCGGCAATTTCCGACTCATTTCATTTTACACTTTGCACACTTCTTCCTTCATTTACCAACGTGGAATACTTTGTCATTTGGTCAATAACCATCCATAATTCTATGT
This sequence comes from Anisodus acutangulus, assembly GCA_029783415.1. Taxonomy (NCBI): domain Eukaryota; kingdom Viridiplantae; phylum Streptophyta; class Magnoliopsida; order Solanales; family Solanaceae; genus Anisodus; species Anisodus acutangulus. The sequence continues at coordinate 5,318,640 of CM056509.1, forward strand.
CTCAAACGTATTACATATGTACCAATATCTCTTTCACTAATGAAATTTGCGATACTTGACACTACGTGTGCACATTTGTGAAAACGACGTTTCTGACGTGCGGGCCCAATTGTTCGAGTCATAAATTAATGGGATATACTTAATTCCACATTTAGTAAATTTCCAACAATCCCCTCTTGAAAGAGATTTTGGCGTACACGCTTGGTGCCTTTTCTAGCAATCTTTCAGCGGACCGATGTTGCATCTGGATAGGTAGCATACGCTTTGAACCTTCCATAGTTGAATACCATCGGACTTACTTACTGCGCGGTGAACGTGATGTCTTGAACCGTCAGTGTTTAGTGTAAGTCTAGTCAACGGTACTAACACAACAACTTCCTCTACTTAGTTCATCGTAATGTTTTGTCCGTTGTGACTGTGGACACTTCATGGATTCTTAAGTGCGTTCATTTGAGGCGGCCTGTCCTCGCACTTAAATAGGTGGTCTCCTACAAGGTATCCTGCTATACTCCACTTTACAAGTGTTATGAACCATTAAAAGTTAACCCCAAACCTAACCTCAACCGGTGAGGATCATTAAAGGTTTTGGAAACTTAACCTTCACCCACACTGCAAATAGTTCTTAGAGTCTATCGCGGGAACGGCTTTGGATTTGGTGTTTCTTTGCAGAAATCACTATCCGAAGTGCTCATGCTTCCACCGAAGCGATCAACTGAACCTTTGCAGCTTAGTTTTCCCATTGAACCTAATTCCTGGGATCTCCAGTCAGTAAGGTTGGGTTACCACCGTATTGGTCCTTATAGTTTGGGTTTTAAGCCCATTCCCCTAGACATGCAGAACATCTGATCCTTGGGTAAGACCTTTGTCAGCGGGTCTGCTATATTATCCTTTGAATTAATGTAACCAATGGATATTATACCCGTGGTGATCAGCTGCCTAACGGTCTTATGTCTCCGTCGAATATGACGAGACTTGCCATTGTACATAGCATTATGTGCCCTTCCTAGAGCCGACTGACTGTCGCATTGGATCATTACAGAAGGTATGGGTTTGTTCTAACAAGGAACATTCTCTAAGAAGTCGTGAAGCCACTCAACTTATTCTCCTCTTTGTCTAAAGCGATAAAACTCTGATTCCATCGTGGATCGGGCGATGCAAGTTTGCTTAGAGGATTTCCAAGACACAACCCTACCACCAATTGTAAATACATACACACTGGTGGACTTGGTATTCTCTATATCAGATATTCAGTTTGCATCATTGTACCCCTCTAGTACAGCTGAATATCTCGAATAATGCAACTCGTAAGTTAGCGTGTATTTCAGGTATTGAAGTACCCGATTCAACGCCTTCCAATGATCATCACTCGAATTACGGGTAAACATAGCCAATTTATTGACTGCATAAGCAATATCAGGTCGGGTGCAGTTTGTTATGTACATCAAACTACCGATCACCTGTGCATATTGCTCCTGGCATATGGGTGCACCAAAATTTTTATCAAGCTTTTGATTTCTATCCATTGGTGACTTTATAAGCGAACTGTCAAACATCTCGAACTTTCTCAAAACATCCTCGATGTAGTGAGACTGAGATAATACCAGTCTGTCAGACGTCTTAGAGATTTTTATCCCTAAGATGATATCTGTGATACCCATATCCTTCATGTCGAAGCATTATTTTAACATGTTTTTAGTCTCTAGAATCATGCTAGGATTGCTCCCTCTGATCAACATGTCATCTACTTACAGACATATCATGACAAACGAATCAGAGTTACCTTTCATGTAGACATATTTGTCACACTCATTAATGGCAAAATCCTTCGATAATAGAGTACTATCAAATTTTTTGTGTCATTGCTTCGGGGCTTGTTTAAGCCCGTACAGAGATTTGATAAGCCGACATACTTTCTTCTCTTGCCCTTGAACCACATACCCCTCGGGTTGGTCCATATAAATTTCTTCTTCTGAATCACCATTTAGGAAGGCTATATTTACATCCATTTGATGTATCTCAAGGTCACGCAACGCTGCGATTGCTATGAATACCCATATGGACATCATCCGAGATACCGGGGAGTATGTGTCAAAGTAGTCAAGACCTTCTTTCTGTTGATAGCCCTTGACTACCAACCTGGCCTTGTACTTATCTATAGACTCATCTGCATTATACTTCCATTTGAGTATCCACTTACAACCCAACGGTTTATTTTCCAGAGGAAGATCAACTAACTCCCAAGTATGGTTATGCAGAATGAAGCCTATTTCACTCTCAATAGCTTCTTTCCAGAGCGGTGCTTCTGTAGTTGACAATGCTTCAGCAATTGTCCTTGGTTCATCATCAACCATATAAGCTACAAAGTCAGGATCAAAGGATTTATCTTTCCTGGCCCTTTTACTTCGCCTTAGTTCCATCTCTGGAGTCTCCAAGTTCTGAGAATCTAGAACACTAGATTCCGGATATTCAGCCACCTCGAGATCCATTAGATTTGAACCATCTACATCCGGGTCGTCAACGACTCCCGGTTCCTGAGAGCTTTGTTCATAACTTCATTTGCGAGAGATTATGTCTTTTTTCTTTCTAGGAAAGATACATTCAAAGAATTGAGCATTCTTTGATTCCATAATTGTACCCCCGTGGATATCTGGAATATCTTACTTATGCAATAAGAAGCGATAACCACTACTGTTATTTGCATATCCGATGAATATGCAATCTACAATCTTAGGCCCAATCTTGACCTGCTTTGGCTTGGGTACTTCAACATTTGCCAGACAACCCCACACCTTTAAATATTTATAGGTGGGTTTCTTTTCCTTCCATGATTCATATGGAGTTTTGTCCTCACCCTTATGTGGGATTCTGGTAAGAATCGTATTAGAGGTAAGGACGGCTTCTCCCCATATGTTTTGTGGAAGACCGGAATTGATGGGCAAAACATTCATCATTTCGTTCAATGTGCGTTTCATACGTTCCGCCACACCGTTCGACTGAAGTGAGTATGGAGCCGTTTTTTGATGAACAATGCCTGATTGGGCACAATATTCCTCAAACGGAGCTACGTATTTTCCCCCTCTATCGGTATGAATGGATTTAGTCTGCATGCTTAGTTGGTTCTCAACTTCTGCTTTGTAACGTCGGAACGCTTCAAATGCTTCATCCTTACTTTTAAACAAGTAAAGGTAATAATACCTTGTGATATCATCAATGAATGTCACAAAGTACTTGTTCTCCCTCTAGTTTGTGCACACTTCAAATCACATATATCTGTGTGAATAAGTTCTAGAGGAGTGGTATTCCTTTCGATAGATCGAAAAGGAAGCTTTCTGAGTTTTGCCTCAACGCACACCTCACACTTATGTTGAGGGTTTACGTCGATAGACGGTAACAACTTCAACTTTACCAACCTTTGGATGGACTTGACATGTCCTAATCTATGATGCCATAAATTAGAAGACTCAAGCAAGTAAGAAGAAGCTTCAATATTATTGCTTGTACGTAATACATACATGGCATTAACTTTGAAGAGGCCTTCACAGACGAATCCTCTTCCCATAAACGTTCCATTCTTAGTGACTACAAATTTATTGGACTCAAACACCAGCCTAAAACCAGCATTAACCAATAAAGGACTTGAAATTAAATTTCTTCTAATTTCTGGAACATGCATCAATTCCTTCAGAGTGAGCTCCTTTCCAGAAGTCATCTTTAGGACTACCTTTCCTACCCCCAACACGTTAGAGGAAACGTTGTTGCCCATGAACAACTTCTTGTTTGTAACTGGTGTATAAGTGGAGAAGGCATCTCTGTTGGAACAGATGTGTCTTGTAGCACCTGTGTCCATCCACCATTGCATATGATTCTCAACCAGGTTTGCTTCTAGCACCACCGCTGAGAACTCCTCAATCATGTCGTCCAAAAACTGGTCCTTGATAACGTTAACCTGAGCCTTGCCCTTCTCTTGTTGCTCAGTCTTGAGCTTGCAGCAGTCCTTGATCATATGACCAGGTTTCCCACAGTGGTGACAGTTTCCTTTGAACTTCTCCGCTGCTTGGGTCTTGCCTTCTTTCTGGAACTTGCGCTTCTTGCTTAGGTTCCCTTTGTCCTCAGCCATATTTGCCTTTGCCTCATCGGGTTGTTTACCCCTAGGCAAGGCCTTCTTATTATCTTCCTGAATTTGGAGTTTGATAATAAGTTCTTCAAAGGTCATCTCCTTTGTCTTGAGCTTTAAGTAGCTCATAAACTCATTCCACGAGGGAGGTAACTTTTCAATCAGTGATGCGACCAAAAACTGCTCATTTGGTTTCATTCCTTCCAAATCCAGGTGATGTAGAATCATTTGGAATTCCTGGACTTGGAATATCACTGTCTTACTATCCACCATTTGAAATTTTAGAAATTTTCCAACGATGAATTTCTTAGTACCTGCATCTTGTGCGTTGTACTTCTTTTGTAGCTTCTCCCACAACTCTTTGGCAGTGCCAACGGTGCAATACACCGTGTAGAGAGGGTCTGACAAACAGTTAAATATGTAATTCTTACACATGAAATCACTATGACTCCATGCATCAAGAACCATCTTCATGCCATTGATGACATGGATACCTAGGTCCCCTTCACCCGTTTCAGAATGTGAAAGGTCCATTTCATTTCTAGCTTGTGGAGGATCTTCTGTTAGGAAACGTGTCATTCCTATAACAGTCAGATAGAAGAGCATCTTTTGTTGCCATCTTTTGAAGTTTCTCCACATGAACTTTCCAGGGCGTTCATGGTGAAATCCAGCTAGTGAAGGAGCGACAACATTCCCTTGAGCGGCAGCAAAGGCGTTGGATGAGCCTTAAGCAACCGGAAAAGCATTAGGAGTGCCTTGAGCAGTGGGGAAGGCAGAAGGATTGCCTTGAGTAGCATCAGCAGAATCAGAAGCAGTTTGATTTATACCAGTCATCTTTCTAACTTAGTTACTTACAACAGAATCTTGTTTTAAAATTGTAGGGATACAATTGTTGTGGGGAACGGGAAGTAAGTAACTATTACAATAGTAGAAAGGATAAACAAACTATTACAATAAACTGGAAATCAAGAACTTAGCTGATTGCTTGTGTGATTCACTGAGTCGAGTGATGACACTCTTTCTTTAAGACAAGGTTGCCCCGTATATCTCCTTTTACGGTGTTGAACAATAGTCTCCTAAGATACAACAACAACTTTAGCAAATGAGCAAATGAAACTCAAGTGTTACTCTTGAAAAACTTTGAGTATAATAACTTTGCTAGAGAGGAAGAATATGAAATCAGAAATTCTGGAGAATTTTCTAAGTGTTGAGTGTTGTGTTTCAATTGAGCCAAAGGCCTCAATTTATAGTGTAGGTAGAAGACCCATCAACTAGCCAACTAATGACCTTCAATAGCCATGTAATTGCACTTGATTAAGGGGTTACATTCAGCCAAATAATGGCTGAATTCATGTGACAAGTAATGGAGAATCAATGCTTCAAAACCAGCCCAAACGTCAGATTTTTTCAACTTTCCATCGCAGCATTCTGCCTCCGAAGCGCCGCGGCTCTAGTAGCTGACCAGCCATTTTGCGCCATGGCGCAGCCTGGGAGGCGCCGCGGCCCTTCACGGCTCCGCGGCAATTTCCGACTCGTTTCATTTTACACTTTGCACACTTCTTCCTTCATTTACCAACGTGGAATACTTTGTCATTTGGCCAATAATCATCCATAATTTTATGTCTCAAACGTATTACATACGTACCAATATCTCTTTCACTAATGAAATTTGCGATACTTGGCACTACGTGTGCACGTGTGTGGAAACGACGTTTCCGACGTGCGGGCCAAATTGTTCGAGTCATAAATTAATGGGATATACTTAATTCCACATTTAGTAAATTTCCAACATAATGTTTGTACGTAGATTTAATCTTATTTGCTGTTTTGGTTTTAGGATTTTTAGTTTTTTTTTAGCTTGATGGTGTAATTTTTCGTTGCTGTTGTAATTTTTGTTAGGATTTAATCTTCGTTGCTGCTGTAGATTTAATCTCGTTGCTGTTGTGTAATAGAAATTTGCTTAATCCTTATTTCTGCTGACCCTGCATTTTCCGGCTAGCTTCATCTGTGGGGTGTTTGGATGACACAATAATGGAGAAGAATAGGAAAAAGAAAGAGAAAAGGGTTAAAGCGAAAAGGGAGACCACAGTAAATCTTGTCACAAAATTTAAAAAATCTCACATTATTAGGAGTAATTACATATCAAGATAAAAAATTAAAATTATTTAGTTATAAGAAAATGACACATGTTCAAATTTGTTGGCTGTGGAGTTTTGATAAAAAGAAAATAAAAAAAAAGTGAAAGACTTTAACAATCAGAAAATTAATATTAAATAAAAAAACTTATAAAAATAAAGTTTTAATAATTTATCTATTGAGAGAGTGAGATACACTTTCTTTGCTACTTCATGTCACCTCATCATTTAGAAATTAATATATTCCATTTTTAAAACAATCGGGGGTATTAGGACCCTCGCAAAGATTTGATGTGTAGTTGAGATTTCGGCCAAACGTTAGGGGCTCATATAGATATTTTCTCTCAATTATATATAGGATCACATGAGGACTGTATTTTTTTAGAAAAAAATTATTCGAAGCTTTTAAATGAGATGATTACGCATTTAACTATGACATTAAAACAGGCAAATGTTCTACGTTCGAGTGTCCACGTCACCCATCATCAAAATAAAAAAATCACGTGAGACCTACACGCGTGGAAGCATGCTAAAAACATACTAATTTAGTAAATAAAAATATGATCTCTATAATACATAAGACATCAACAAATTAAATAGCACGGAGATAGTATCATTTGATAAAAAAAAAAGGTATAGTATTATTTGAAATACAACAATATTATAATTAAGGCTTCACTCTAAAAAAAATTAGCTATATAAATATTCATGGATTATATTTTTCTATTTAAAAATAGCTCATGCCAACACTATATGAAATAAAATAAATATAAAAGTTAGTTATTAACTAAACTTCTTAAAAGCAACAAGCATCCAATAACATTAACATTTTCTAAAAAAAAATAAAAATGGTTATCTTAAAGTTGCCCAAAGGAGCACATAAGTTTTGTCACTGAAATCTTTCTATCTAAAAGTTTCTATAAATAGGAGAAAAAATGCTGGAATATTATAAACACATTTAATTTTGGAGTTATTTGATCAATATGGTTTACAAGACAAATGTTTTGCTTATAACAAATTGTTTGTTTGTCCTTATGATGATGTCTTTAGAGGTTGATACCAGGGACATGCCGGTTGGTCCTTCAATTCCATTACTCAAACGTAAGTTTTCTACCTTATTTTTACTGCTTCTACATTCTCTTGCAGCTCTTTTTTTCTGTGGAAATTAAAGGTTTAAAAAAATTGCATTATACGAAGTAATAGCAAAGCCAAAATTTTTACTGATAGGAGTCAAAATATAAAAGCAAATACACTAAAAAAGTTAATGAGATTCAATATAATATATATAAAAAATTTATTTATACTTATCTATACGCGATGTAATCCTGCGAAGGGGTGTTAATTGACACCAATAGGACAAGGGTGACTCCGCTAGCTACTGATACAACGTATCTTAATCGTATGTCATAATATTTTGGGATCATTTGTACCTTAAACATTAGCACAAATCATTTCTTAACCTTTGATTCGAACGAAGATAATTTTAAAATATAACCAAAAAATAAATTAAACATAGAGGGGTGGTATAGCTTTGCTGAAGTCAAGGGCAAACACAAGATAATTCGCTAACAATAAGGGTATGAATGACCTTAAAGTATGATTGATATTTATTACATTAAGATTTTATGTATAGTAAACGGGTATATTCATACCTTTTTCCAAATCGAAATATGGAGGAACTCCCCCCACACACACTGTATTTTGAATGTTAACTTCGGAACATGCATCTTTCAATTTCATTATGAGTTTAAGTTAATATTGGGTCATCCAAAAGATATTTACAAATAAACTTTATTAAAATGTAAAATTTATAATTTTAAGAATACATGCTAGGATAATTAAAGATAACACGATGATATAAAAGTTCATCAACCTAATAGTGTAAGAATTACTTCCATTATTATCTACTAAGAAAATGCTATTACTTGTATATTTGGGTGCAGCAAATGAAGCTCAGAACACAAGTGGACCGTTGAATGACCAAATTAAGCCCCAGTGGTGGGGGATAGGAAAAAATGTCGCACACTGTCGCATCTTGGTGCATGGATTGCAATTGTTGTTGGCCTGATCATATTCCCCTTAATTAGTACTCCTATATATTAAATAATATATACTCTTGTCAAATAACATGAGATTAAATAAAGGAAATATCTGAATGGTTAATCTATTCACTTTTCACTTTGTGTATTGCGATTTGCAGTTCATGCCTTTTTAAATTTCTAAAAACATCCATATAAAGTAAAATGTAATAGTTTCTTTCGTGATTAATTTCACGTATGGCTTCAAATAAAAAATTTACCACTATAAGGTAAGAAAATGAATTTGGAATTTAATTCAACAGTAAAGGTTAATTCATGGGGTGAAAATTGAACAAGTGCATATAATGAAATGAATGACCACATATCCAACTATTGTAACCTAATTAACACCCCCTCCCCCCTACATACTCAAGACTCATCTGAAGAGTGAATAATATAACATGTGGGTTTAAGATCAGGTCTACAAGAATTAGCTAGAATGGACATAACTATGATATCATGTTAAAAAATACTAATTAGTGCTTAGATCTGACTCAACCCTAGAAACTAACACATGAAGTGATGATTGTTTAAGTCAGGATGAAGCAAATTACCTCATCCCTTACATATGTGGGATACTAAAGGATATTTGTAGTCATGATACTTAATTTATATATCATGAAACTGTCTTTTGCAATATCAAAGTAATTGAGTAGAACAAAAAAAAACACTCGACTTCTAAAAATTGGGCACAAAAAAAAAACTTTACATTTTAGTTTTGATCAAGAGTAGGGGGAATTGATGAACAAGAGTAGGTGATGGTCAACCATAGAGGGTGAGCCTTGATAATAGGCGAAGTCGACTTGATCTTGCTTGTTTGGATACTTTTACAAGGCGGTAATGATATGACTTTAATATCATGTTAAAAGAATGAAACTTAATACTAACTAAATTTCATAAACTAACAGCTCATGAGGATTGTTTAAAACCATATAAAAGAATAAATTACCTCATCTCATACATCCGCGCGATACTAAAAGATATTTGTAGTCACGTTAATAAAGTCATGAAACTACTTTCGTAATATCAAAGTGATTGAACTGTGTAGGAATTATTCCAAAAATATAACGGTATCCTTATCTATGGTTGAACATATTGACTTATCACAACATAAATCGTTAGAAATGTTCAACTCTTATTTGACATTTCGAAATTTGACGAATTGAGTGCAATATATTGTAAATAGAACATAGTTGGGAGGAAAAATCAATCTTGTGCTGACACGAGTGTTGCTAATGGAGATGTTGAATCCTTTTGTAATTGTGTTCGACTGCACATTAGATATAGGCATATAAATTGGTGATCAGGGACAGAGGTAGCCTTCTCAATACGGTATATATGAGTTTGACGGAATTCAATAGCTATAGTTAAATTATATATTATATGTCAAAAAAATCATTAAATTGTACAAAAGATAAATTTATAACTCTGTTACTAGCACTTGAGGTCGTCATCCTATAATTCAAAGCATGTAAAACACATAAAGTTTAAATCTTGCATTCACATATTGTTCTAAGCAACTCAAAAGGGAAATCTAAATCTTTAACAACTGACCTTCCTGGCATTTGATATCCTCTTTGAGACTCGACTAATTTATATTTACATCAAAAAAATTCACTTCAAGAGTTACACATCCTTTATCAAATACGATTTCATTTCTAGTACTTCAACTCCAGACCTCTAATTTATAACGACTAACGATATGTACCATCCCACCACAATGTGATAGCAACAATCGATCTTTTTCATTAATTGGTTATGTAATTACACAATTCTTTTCAAATAGGTCCTCAAGAAATTCTTCGCAAATAATGAAATTTCCTTTTTAATACTATATCTAAATATAGTAATCATTCCAAGATCAAAGTTAATTAATCTAACTCGAGACCACAATGGTTTTATCTAAAAACTGAACCACAGTTGTTTGTTCAAACTTGTGCTATGACCTAACTACATAAATGCTGCCAAACTTTTCTCCTTACACTAACTTTAAATTAATTAAAGTTTCAGCCATGCTGCTATGCCTTCATTGAATTAATTAATAGACATTACAAAAATATGAACTTCATGGTCATTTATGTAATCTAATATTATCGACACTACTACAAAAATACCCTATGGTGACGGGTAAAAATTGTCATCTAACCCCTAAGATGACGGTTCCCGTAAGTGTCATCTTTGCCACTGTCACAAACGGATGACGGTTTTGTATCTCACACGATATGTGACGGTTCAAACTCGTCATACAAAAGTCACATAAATTTTAACTTCCCGCCTTTGGTTTTTTCAAATTTTGAAATTTCCCGCCTATGTTGAAAAATAAATTGGCGCCAAATATCTAAATTTTAAATTCAAATTTAAATTTTGATTCGATTTTTTTTTAAAATTTCTATTAAATTAATTTATTTTAATATGGCGGGAAAATTAAATTTGGCAGGAAAATCATTATTTTTTTTGGCAATTTAATTTTAATATTGCAAATTGAGTGCACCGATGAAATGGACTAAAATTTTAAATAACACCAAAAATATACATTGAATAGCTAGAATCCGTTGTACAAAGTCTTCCCAAAATGGATAATCATTCAAAGTGCTATTAATGTGTTTAATTAAAGACTAAAACATTGTTAATCAAGTATCTTATCAATCTAAAATGTTCACTCATCAGCATTTAGTTTACCAACTTCTATTTCAGCAAGTATCTTCAAAAAATGCAATCCCCACTCGACACGAAGATCATCAAGTTCCTCTTGTGAGTACATGTGTTAGCTGTAGAACTATAAACCACAAAAAGAAATTAATTAGTAATGCTTGAAATGATGTAACAATTAACATGGTTAATGATCTATCATTTAAGTATAGAAGTACTTATATTATTTGTCATTAAAGTCGAGTCTAGCATCAACTCTTTCATGAAACACATCACACAAATGCCACACTCGGTACCACCAGGTTGTAGTGGTGCCTGCCATTGAATTAAATATCAACATGTAAATATAGCTTAAAACAAAAGTTGTAAAGATTCACTAAATATATAATCACTAAAGTAAGCTGAACCTAATACATACATGCACCAACTCTTTATCACACTATACTATCATAAACTCATGCATACATATTCACAAAGTCTAACAAAGGTTCATTTCTTAAATCTTTTATTAACTATAGAGTCATATAAAACACAGGTTGTCAAAACATGCATCTAAGTCTTTTGAAGAACTGGAAATTTTGTATCACTATTCAGTATTTGATATCAAATATGTAAAGAATTTCACGTTAAGATCTCACATTTAGATCTTAACTAACTCAAATCATGATCAAACCGGACTAACTTGCCTCTGACTTGAACGACCAGATCATTTGAAAAATCTGTCTCAGCTGCATTGGAATAAAATTCACGGACTGTCATCTCGCGATTGCGAAGGGCATTTTTATTTTTCAGATTCTTACGCTACGCGATCGCGGACTGAATCCACGCGATCGCGAAGCTTCCTTCTTCGCCCAATTCAATATTTTTCAGAAGCATTTTCTCAAACAGGTTGTGGGCATCATTTTTCTCTGTCATTTTTAGTCCATTTAGACTCTATTTCGCCCACAATTTCAACACAAACAAGCACTCATCCCTCCTAATCAACTTCACACAGTGAGCAAAACAATTTAAGCATACCAAATTCGTGAATTGAGGAGCTAAAAGTTCAGCCCTAAAATATGAAACCATGGTTGTTCTTCACCATTAAAGCACAAAGGGGAAGAGTAACCCAACTTAAAGAATTTTTCTATTTTTATTTAATTTGAAAAAAAAGTTTGAAATCCAACCAATGGTTGGTCGAGAAATCGCAACTAAATGGATAAAAGCCATTAGATGGCTCGCAGAGAAAACAAAGGGGTTTACCTTGCACGCGGTGGAACTCTGGTGGGGAGAGGGAGGAGAAGACAAGGGTCATTAGACCCTATCTCGAACAAACACTGCAAGAAACGAAAGGCGTCTGTTTTTTGCCATTTTTAGCTAGAGAGACGAAGAGAAGGGTGGCGGCTAGGGATGCACTTTGCGAAAACGAGAGGAGATAGGGCGTAATGCCCTTTAAACATGGTTTGGGTCGGATCAAGTCCTTTTTGGACTGGGCATGACTGGAACAAAATGAAAAATAGACCTATATCGTGGGAATAAAGGGGTTGGAGATTTGAGAGATAATTTTGCAAAGGTGGCCACGAAATTGATTTAAAATATGGCCACTTTAATTTTAACTGTGGCCAAATTATCCAATTAAAATCAATCAAAGCTAAAATTAAAACATGTCTTTAAATAAAAGCCATAAAAATGTAAAAATTCTTTAAAGTTTGAGATTAATTTGAGAAATAAAATGAGATACTATTTGGTACTTTATTTAATTAATCAATTTTCTTAACTCACGAAGTAAAATATAAATTAATTTAATAATTAATAATTTAGACAATTACTTGGATAATTGTCTTCTTTAAATTATAAAAAATTGATAGATATTTTTAAAAAATATATTAAAATAGGCAAATGATATACAATAATATATTCGATGATATTTCTTCAAATAAAATGATAAAATAACATCGAGGTAATTTTATAAAATCATTTCACTTTGTAAATGCATATTTTACTCTGTTCGTGACTCAGAAACTTGGAATAATTAAATAAAAGTATTGGAGGGTAAATAACAGTTGTCAACAACTGCCCCTTCGTTGTTCGGGGATGGGAACAACTGCCCCTAAATAAATAAAAAAACAATGTCGTTTTAAACAGTCAAACACGTCATTTTTGTCAATTTAAAACACATGTCACTTATTTATGTAACATTTCACAAAACCGTCACACAAACGTTATAAATAAATGAAACTTAAAAAGTCCGTCACACAAATGTCATAATTATATGACACTTAAAAAACATGTCACATGAATGTCAAGAAAAAGCGTAAATTTAGTAAAAAGATGTGACACTTGCATTTCTGTCACATGTGAACTGTCAGCGTAGCCTGTTTTTCTTGTAGTGATCGGTGGTTGATTGGCGAGACACAGTCCAAAAGCAAATTCATGATTTAAACTTGAGGTGTTCAACAAAAATGTTCTTAGGACTGATAATTTATAATGTTCTGTTGAAGAGAAATATACCACATCGGTGAAGGGTGAGATCCCTGGATTCCTTATAAGGCTTTGACAATCCTCCTTCCTTTGAGCTAGCTTTTGGGGTGTGAGTTAGATCAATGTCTAATTTAACATGTTCTTAGGCTCAAATTGTAAAGAATGAATCTTTGGCATAACTTAACCTCAAAAGCTAGCTTGTAGGGTGAAGATTGTCCAAGTCCATATAAAGAGTCCGTGTTCCCATTTTATTTCTGATGTGGAACTCTTAACACTCCACCGCACGCCCAGACCTCGTTAACTGGAGTGTGGACAATATAATTTGGGGGCCCAACATCGACGAACAAAGAGTTGGAATGGGCCTGACTCTGATACCATGTAAAGATATCTCACCTAGGCCTAACTCAACCCCAAAAAGCTAGCTTGTAGGGTGAGAATTGTCCAAGTCCATATAAAAAGTCCATGTTCCCATTTCATATCCGATGTGGGACTCTTAACACTCCCCCGCACGCCCAGACCTTATTAATTGGAGCGTGGATAATATAATTTGGGGCCCAACATCGGTGGACAAAGAATTGAAATGAGTCTGGCTCTGATATCATGTAAAGATATGACATCTGGCCTAACTCAACCCAAAAGTTAGCTTGTAGGGTGAGGATTGTCCAAATCCATATAAGGAGACCAATGACCACTTATCCCACCGATGTGGGAGAACTCAACACCCCGGCTCACGCCCAGGGCTGGACATCTCGAGCGTGGACAATATAAGAGGGGGGCCCAACATCGAAAATAATGAATTGAGATGGGTCTGGCTCTGATACCATAAATGAATTAATCTTGGGCCTAACTCAACTCCAAAAGCTAGCTTGTAGGGTGAGGATTGTCCAAGTCCATATAAGGAGTCCATGTTCCCATTCCATTTCCGATAAACCATTTTGAAAATCGTTATACAACCGTCGAGTGTTATATTTCTCTACTCTTCCGCATGCATGTTGTAAATACTCGTTCGATTGAACTTATAAAAAGTACCCTATATATAGGGGTTAAATATATTGTTCCACTAATATAATTCGACTGGAGGCTGACCATTGAGCCCACCCCTTACTTTGCCGGGCTGACCTTGTGATTGCGAGTTGGAGCTGATATAACTTATGTATAGCAATAGTAAGAAGGTTTCACTCTAGGATTAATGAAGAACCTGGTTTACTTTGATAAAACCCTTCCTTATATTTGAAGATTTTTTTCAATTCTCATCAGTTCAAATCCTTTTAAAGCTGCACAGATATGATTTCCATAAGATCTCATCAAAATGTTTAAGATCCAAGCAAAAATACCCGTGATGTGGAGCATAATGTGAAAAAATAAGAGCATCTAATTCAAAATCTTAAGGGGCCGTTTGGTTCAACAAATTAGGTGGCTTATCCTGATTTAAATTATAGGATTAAATCTATCTCATGCGGTGAGGTATTATTAACTAAAAGCGGTATCATTTTTATACCAAAATCTTAGAATAACTTATTCCACCTGGGTGGGATAAGTTATCTAAGTTATAGTCTTGGTTTTAATTAAAATTATATCTTGAAATATCCCGATTTTAAATCAAATGACACCTAAGGCAATATGTCAAGTAGCTTAAGATATTATAAACCTTTTTGGAAACGTTATACATCTGGTGATGACAAAGTGTTGTATTTCTCTAACACTCTTTCGCATGCATGTGTAATTCAATTCTAGGTTCACACATGAGGCTTATAATTTTTTTAAGAAAATATTATTTAAAGATTTTAGATATGAGATGATTATATATTTTAATATGACATTAAAACATATAAGTGTTCCAGGTACGAGTGTCATCGTCGTCCATTATCAAAAGAAAAGAAATTACGTGAGACCCGCACGCAATGGAAGCGTGTTAAGACCATAGAAATACTAATTATGTAAATAAAAATATGCTTTCTAATTAAATACATAATACATTAACAAATTAAATAGCAAAGGTATAATATCATTTGAAGCGAAAAGGTATAGTATTATTTGAGCAACTATATTGAACTAATAATTAAGCTTCACTCTCAAACCAAAAAAGAAGAAGAAGAATTAGCTATATAAATATTCATGGATTATATGTTTCTATTAAAAAATAACTCCGCCCAACACTATAGGAAATAAAATAAATATAAAAATTAGTTATTAACTACACTTGTTAAAAGCAACAAGCATCCAATAATATTAACTTTTTCCAAAAGAAGGTTATCTTAAAGTTGCCCAAACTGATAGTGAATATATTTCATATATATTCACAATATATTCTGAAATTAATATTTAGTGTAATTAATATAAAATAGAGATTTTAATTCTATTAGGACTATAATTGTATACTATATATATATATATATATATATATATAGATATTACATTAATAAGAGAAATTCATCAAGGAGATTTACACCATTCTACATTGTATCAAGAGCCTAAAAAGAATCCTAACCCTATTCGCCCCCCCCCCCTTTCTTCTTCTCTTCCGACTCCAATTACTATCGAAAACAACCGATATACACACTGTATACGGCTGATATACACTTCCTGCCACCATATACTACTCGTATACAGTGATATACAACACATATACAATGATTTATAGCCACCCGTAAGGTGTATACAACTGATATACTATCCATGCCATCATATACTACATGTATATCGCTGGTATACCTCTGATATACGCTGATATACAACTGCCCAGCCCTCTACTCCTACAACCAGCCCCGTATACCTCTGGTATACTACTGAAATATAGCAGTTCTACACCCTTTTATTTCCCTATCTCTCCAGTAGGTAGTATACCCCTGGTATACAGAACTTCTACTCCCTTTTACTTCTCTACCAAGTTTCGAACCCTCATGGCGTCACCCGCAACCCACATATCTTCTTCCGCTTCCTCTTCCTCAACACTCAACGTCATAAATCCAACTCGTGGAAATTGGGCCAACAATACGTGCAGTCCACAACAGGCCCATCAACCGCAATAGTGGACCGACCCACTGCCTTGGCCACTATCCGGTAACTGGGCATGCCCTTCCAGCAGCGTTCCAGAGGCCCAAAAATAGCAATTTCAATGGGCTCAACTGAGGCCCAGCATCTTAGGAGCCCATCCAGCGGCTCGACAGGCAGCCCACAACGGGCCCAACAACCATAGCAGTGGGTCGGCCCACTGCCATGGGCACTATAAGGTAACTGGGCTTGTCCTTCCAACAACGTTCCACATGCCCAAAAACACCAATTTCAGTGAGCTCAGCCGAGGCCCAGCATCCAGGGAGCCCATTTAGCGACTTAAAACACACCAGCTCAGCAGCCCGATGATGCATGCGCCACACCGCACCTCACCAAGAATTATGATAATCTTCTTCAACTGTACAATTTAAATACTCATCAATCGATTATGGTCGGAAATGGTCATCACATTCCAATTCAATGGTTTGACCACACACTAACTCCACCACCGCAACCCCACCGCTCCCTTAAACACGTCCTATATGCCCCTAACATTATCAAGAACCTAATTTATGTTCAAAAATTTGCCACTAATAATTCTGTATCCATTGATTACGACCCGTTTGGTTTTTCTGTAAATGACCTACGTACGGGGAGACTTCTTACGAGATGCAATAATGTGGGGGACCTCTATCATTTTCTATCCACGTCCGCTGCCCATGTCACTCCACCCACCGCTTTAGCTGCTATATCTCCATCAACGTGGCATAGTAGACTTGATCATCCGGGATCTCATGTTTTTTATTATCTTAGAAACCGCAATTTAATTCAATGTAATAAAGGGAAATTTTCCCATAGTTGCTCATCTTGTCATCTAGGGAAATATGTTAGACTTCCATTTATGTCTTCTTTAAGTATTACTTTCTCTCCCTTTAATAATATTCATGCGGATTTATTGACATCTCCTATAGCTAGCAACCTAGGTCATAACTATTATTTGGTATTTTTGGATGACTTTTCTCACTTCCTTTAGGTCTATCAGCTTAAACTTAAGTTTCAAGTTTACTCCAAATTTTGTACATTGGTGAAAACACAATTTGAAAAAGGCATCAAAACGTTTCAATATGATAATGATCGTGAGTTCAATAACTCCCATTTTCATAATTTTTGTGCGGCTAATGGCATGGTTTTTCGTTTCTCCTGCCCCCCATACTTCCCCTCAAAATGGTAAAGCCAAAAGAATTCTCCGCACTATTAACAATATGGTTCGTACCCTTTTTTTTCATGCATATCCCCCTACCTTTTGGGTATATGCATTAAAAATGATACAACACGTTCTAAACATCTTACCTACACGTATGATCCAAAATAGGACACCCACCGAAATTCTCTTCTGTCGGATCCCTTCCTATGATCACCTTCAAATTTTCGGTTGTCTTAGTTACCTAAATCTTGTCTCCATGGTCCCTCACAAATTAGCACCTCGCTCCACTCCTTGCGTTTTCCTAGGTTTCTCATCGAACCATAGAGGGTACTTGTTCTATGAGTTATCCACAGACAAAATCCAAGTCTCACACCATGTCACATTTGATAAGTACATTTTCTCGTTTTGCAACATCTAAAAATTTGGAGTCACTGATTATGGTTTCTTTGATTACTCGGACACCTCCCTCTACTTCAAAATGCACAATATTGGCCAAATACCAACCAGTCACCCACTGCCCCAGTTACGGACCCCACTACCACGACACCCATCCCATCGACCCCACCCGGCCGCATCTTGCTTGACCCGCTCGCCTGCCGCCATTACCGCAACTTCTCACTTAATACACCCATCGCCAAATTTCATTCCCAAACTGCCCAACCCAGTTATAATACTGCTCAGCGCAATACCTCACGACCCATTCCCACCGTCCATCATAGTGACGAAACTGCCCAGCCTAATACCTTACGGCCCAGTCATGCCACTAACCAGCCCAACCAGCAGTCCCCATCTATCGCCCCTACACCCGATCCAGGCCACAACCCACCGTATGAAACACGTGCACAACATGAGATTTTCAAACCAAAAGTACACTTTAATTTGTCCACTCAAACCATTTTCTCGCTACCTAAAAACCTAACCTTATCCAAACTTGACCCGAATTTGGAATGCGACCATACGCGAGGAGTTTAATGCGCTTACTTCACAGTGCACTTGGGATCTTGTTCTGCGATAAGTTCAGAGATAATTGTGCCCTTGAACATCACAAGGCCAGACTTGTGTCAAATGGCACAGGGCAACATGAGAGTGTTGATTGTGGTGAGACTTTCTGTCCATTGGTTAAGCCAACTACCATCCACACGGTTTTGAGCATCGTTATGGAGAAGAATTGGCCTATTCACTAGCTTGACGTGAAGAATATTTTCTCACATATGGATTTGAAAGAAACTGTTTATATGCATCAACCGCCATGATTTGTGCATTCGGAGGCTCCTCAACATGTTTGTCATCTTCGTAAGTCGCTGTATGGGTTGAAACAAGCCCCCAGGGATGGTATGAGTGGTTTGCCACTTACATCATACAGACCGGCTTCGTGTGCAGCAAAAGTGATCATTCATTGTTCATTTTTCATCAAGGTACTGACACAACATACCTTCTATTATATGTGAATTATATTATTCTGATAGCTTCTTAAGATGGCCTGAAGCACGAGATCATTTCTCTACTCAAGTACGAATTTGCTATGACTGATTGGGTAAATTTAGTTATTTTTTGGGGATATCAGTGACCAGATCCACACATGCCATGTTCTTGTGTCAACGTAAGTATGCAGAGGAGATCGTCTACAGGGCTAAAGTGGTAAATTGCAAGATCATGCCCACTCCCGTCGACTCCAAGTCCAAACTCAGTGCGGATGACGGGGATCCAGTCACCGGTCCCTCTCTTTATAGGAGTCTCGCAGGTGCTCTTCAGTATCTCACATTTACTCGGCCAGATATTGCATATGCAGTTCAACAGGTGTTCTTGTTCGTGCACGCTCCTAGGGAGCCTTCCTTTACAACTCTTAAGCTTATCATTCGGTACGTTAAGGGCACTATTGACTATGGACTTCATTTATATCCCTCTGCACCGACTAGATTGCTCTCCTACACAGATGCAGATTGGGCAGGCTGTCTAGACACCCGTCGCTCTATGTCCGGCTATTGTGTATTTTTGAGGGATAATATTATATCGTGGTCTGCCAAGCGGCAAGCCACGCTTCCCGTTCGAGTGCAGAAGTAGAATATCGAGGCGTTGCGAAAGTTGTTGCCGAGCTATGTTGGATCTGAAATCTCCTTCTTGAGCTTCATTGTCACATACGTAAGACATCTTTGATTTACTGTGATAACATAGCTGCCGTCTATTTGTCTCATAACCCGGTTCAGCATCAGCGAACCAAGCATATTAAGATGTATATTCACTTTGTTCGTGAGAAGGTTACAATGGGTCACGTTAGAGTGTTGCATGTTCCTTCTTCATATCAGTACGCATATATCTTCACAAAGGGACTTCCTCGACAACTGTTCCTTGACTTCAGATTCAGTCTCAGCGTCCGACCTCCTCCTGCTTCGACTGAGGGGGTGTGATAGTGAATATATTCTATATGTATTCACAATATATTCTATAATTAATATTTAGTGTAATTAATATAAAATAGAGATCCTAATTCTATTAGGACTACAATTTTATTCTCTCTATATATATTACATTAATAAGAGAAATCCATCAAGGAGATTTGCACCATTCTACACAAACGAGCACATATAGTTTGGTCACTGAAATCTTTCTATCTAAAAGTTTCTATAAATAGGAGAGAAACATGTAGGAATTGTATAAACACATTTAATTTTGGAGTCCATTGATCAAAATGGTTTTCAAGACAAATGTTTTGCTTATAACAATTTGTTTGTCTGTGCTGATGATGATGTCTTTAGAGGTTGATGCCAGGGACATGCCTGCTGGTCCATCATTTCCATTACTCAAATGTAAGTTTCTATCTTATTTCTACTGCTTCTACATTCTCTTGCAGCTCTTTTCTTCTGTGGAAATTAAAGGTTAAAAATAAAAATTGTTTTGTATAAAATAGTGACGGAGCTAGAAGTTTTATGGATAGAAGTCAAAATATAAAGAAGTAAATACATTGAAGATGTTAAAGAAACTCAACATATAATATATACACGTATAATTGCTCATGTATTAGGCAGAAGAACTCTATCAACCGGGTATCAGATGTATGAGTGAAAGAACTGTAATAGACAACATATATCAATTGTATCAGACGAATGTAGGTAGGTATCAAATGTATCAACACATACAGTTACGCGTGTGTTTTATGCATTTACTATAAAATTCGAAACTAGCTACTTTTGACGTTTCATATATATTTTTTAAACTAGCTATGTATCCTAAATACTACGTAAATATTTGCCACATCGAATTTCTTTGGAAGATCTTTAGTTTATATTTTTTATTTTTATAGTTACTCCAAATTTTGTTACCTCCCTAATATTACTGGGAAATGACAAAGTTGCCATTACTGTGGACTGGTTCAACACGTGGTCTAAATTCAGCCAAATATTTAAGTACCTAATTTCTAAATTTTACATCATCCATTTTTCTTTTCGTAATTGGTTTAACCAAAATAAACTTTCTTTTAAATAATCATTAAACTTGTAACATCACCTAAATATTTTCATAATCGGTTGAGTCAAAATCTAAATATCACCCACAAAATATTTCCATCCAACTTTTAGAAGATAGTGTTGGATATGTAAAGCAGTACAGAAAATAAAGAAATATTACAAGTGTTCGAAATGATAAACAAGTAGGTCAATGTTCAGAACTGCCGCAAACTTGTTGAGTCTTGATAACCTGAAATCAAGAAACACTAAATCTGGATTGTTACAACTGTGTGCTGAGTCGAGTGATGACACTCTGTCCTTAAGACAAGATTGCCCCGTATACATGCTTTTACGTTAACGGGCAATAGTCTCCCAAGATAAAATAACATTTTAATCAACACTACAAAGCAAATAGGTTGATTCTGACGAAGAAAACAAATACGAATCGACTTGCTGAAGAAATGGAAAATGAAGGAAGAGTTTTCTGTTTTCGTCCCAATGTTACTGCTCACGTTTTGGAATGTGTTTTACTTTTCTATTTGTCTCTGTGTATATATTTCTGTCTCATTTCTATTCTGTGTCATATATGTTTTTCTGTATGTTCTCTCTCACACAATTGAGCCAAAATGCATCAATATATATAGCAAAAGGGGAGACCTCTCAACTGCTAAGACATGGCTGTTTATGGCCATTGAAGGAGGGTGTAATTCAGCCAAGTAATGGAACTGTAAATATTAAACACTTTGGGGTCCAAAGAGATAATATCATAAGATGCCCAAGACCCAAGACCCACGACCCACGACCCGTGACCTGTGACCTGAGACCCGAGACCAGATACTCGAGCCCGGACCGGACGGGCGGGCGGCGGCGCGCGCGTGGGCTTAGCCTTGAACCCAAGCACATCTAGGTCCTCCCTCCTTTAAACACATGGGATACCCCTTGGGGTCCCAAACCCTTAGCCAATTTAGAGACTTATAAAGAGAGCAATTCTTCTTTTCCCCACTGATGTGATAGATTTGTCCCACACAATATTTTCATGCCTTAAACACCTTACTTCGTGGACTAATATCTCTTTCATTTCTCAACGAAATTTGACGATTCTTGGCCCTACGGTCATCTACTCACTTAGTAGATTATGCACGTGTGAAGAGACAATGCCTCCAACATGCGAAACCCTAGTGTTTAATTCATTAAATATGGGTGGATGCACTTCCCCATTAAAGACAAATTTCCAACAGATAGTGAATCACAAATCACACTCATTGTTCAAAGTTAGATTAGATTTAAAGAAAATAAAAAATAAGAAGACAAAAAAGAAACCAACATGAATGGTACTATTGAGAGTATTAACTATTAAGTAATTCTTATCCTTAATCACACATCTCTTATTCAAGTCTTGAATATGAAATCATCTTTAATATGAATCATTTTGCCACCTGATATAAAGTTTATGTGACATGCATATAAATTTAGCGACCCCAATATGATACCGAATAACACAGTCGAATCTAAATTATTAGTTACAAATTCATATGAACTCATTAACTTTTACCTAAATATATATATATATATATATTAAGACTCTTACTAATTATTTATTGTAAATTTTGTTATTATCATAACATTAACTTGAAATCATGCTAAAATTCTCTAAATTTCAAATCTTGAATTATTCTCTTTTAGATACTCGTTGAGAAAGAAAAAGAATGGAAAAAAGAAGCCCGCTTGAGCAGCTCAATTGGTTTCAAGGGGGATATTTGGAGCAAAGACCAAGGATCGAATCCCGTCAGCGGCAGTGTGGGGGTTTCTTCTTGAAATAAAGGAGAGCCTCTTGTGCGTAGCTTGGTAGTGGTCTAACCTTTGAAATCAATTGAGTCACCATGATTTACATCCTTCACAGACCTGTCGGACCGGGGTGTGGGGCTCCTAGGGTGGGAGATTCCACATTTTGGAGCAAAGAATGGAAAAAAGAAAATTAGAAACAAGGCTAGGTGTCACATTACAATATGGGGGGCGACACAGTCATTTAACATACAAAGTTGTCGTTACGCGGTGTTTGCTCATATTCATATTCTAGAAGTCGTTTTTTTAACAGTAACTGAATGAACACATTATCAGACAAACAAAAAAGCGGCCTTTTTCACTTTGTTTTTTAAATTTTTATCCCATTTTAATTTATGTAACATCATTTAATTTATCATAAAATTTAAAAAATAAAGAAATATTTTTAAAATATATGATTCAAAATAAATATTATATAAATATGTGATTATAAATTATCTTACAAAATTAAATTATTTTTAAATATAAAAAGTTACATTCTTTTCTCTCTCTTAAGCGTAAATTATAAACATGATCCCTTATCTTTTGTGGTAAGTTCAAAATATTTCCTTAAGTATCAATTAAGTATTTTTGATTTCTTAAATTTGCAAAAAATGAGCATTTTTGGTCCTACAAAATATTTATCAAACTTTAGTTATTAAATTTAATCGAACTGTGCTAATAAAAATATTTAACGAAAAACCACATTGAAGGTATAAATTTTGTAGTTTATAGAAGTATTACTTTTGGTCTATTTTATAAGTTTGATGTAACTTCTTGAGGTGCAATTTTTGTTATATTTGATAACTATATTTTTTGTGTCGGGTGTAACTTTTATGTTTAGTTTTTGAAATTTTAACGGAAATTTCTAGAGTTTCTAGTTAATGTTTCTTCACGGTTCCAGTTATATTTGACAAACATGAGTATGATAAATTTTTGATAGAGATCAAAAGTGACATTTTTTGATAAAATTAAAGGATTAAAATTACTAAGCTGATTTTTAAGAGTCTAATTTGAACTTACTACTAAACATAAAGGGACCATATTTGTCATTCTCTCTCTCTCTCTCTCTTAATACCTAAGAATTTCAGCTCTTTCCATGAAAATCTTCCATTAAAATTCTCCATAATTTCTTTCCATTTTCTTCTCATCGGAAAAATCTAGGGTCTGCTTTCGGAGCTCCGGCGGTTTTGTTTTTTCCGGCGGTCGTGATGTTGTCGCTGCAAACCGATCTCCGGAAGTACGATCAGCAGCAACAACAGCTGCTGATCTCTAGGGTTCCGCCGTATGATGGCGGTGGCGTTACCGTCGGCGATCAGAGGATAGATTCGTCTTTTCCGTTTCAGTCGAAGTCCGCATTGCCTTCGGCGAATATCAAGTCTGAGTTGTCTCGTGAAGGTTAGGATTTTTCCTTACACACATACATCATGTACAAATATGTGCATAATATGCATATACATGCACATGTTCTATTTGTTTCATAGACATATTTTTCCTTATGTAAAGTTTTGTTCTTTTTGTTTTTAAGTAATTGAATTTGTTTTGAAGGAATGAATTAGTTCCATAATTGGGACGGTGTATTTCGTTTATGTGTATTTGTTTAATACTCACTTTAATATGAGTAAGATTGATTTTTTTGTAATTTTTTATCTATAAAAACTAAGAAAAAATTGAAGAAGAGAATTAAGCTTAAATTGAGACAGATACATGCTCTATGTATATGTGGATTTGTGAAGACATAATTCTTTTTGCTTGGTTATAGCCTATTGGCTATGCGTTTGTCTTCAATTCGATGTTCTGTGTTTTAAGTTACGAATTGGTTATTTTCGATCTAAATTAACCAGTTAGATGATTTAGAAGGACAGCTTTGAGTATTGCAAGCTTGTAAATTTTTGAATTGTGGAAAAATTAGTAGGTTAATTAATATGTTTAACTAGTCATGTTGATTAGTGGAATCTAGTATTTGTGTTTTCTTTCTTTTTGCTAATGGAACATTTGCGCACTGTGCTGTTGTCCACTTGAGTTTTTAAAGTGTGGAGAAATTAGTAGGAATTTTGTCGAACGAATTGTATACAGCTATTTTTGTTGTATGTATATGTTTGATGTATAGATATATAGATATAGAGAGTGAACGTCCAGAGAGAGATAGAAACAAATTGAGTTAAATGTTCTAGTGAAAGAAAGAGAGAAAAAGATAAACTTTAAGCATATTTTTAAGAAGAGAGTTAATCTTAAATTGAGACAGATACATGTTCTATGTACTGTATATGTGGATTTGTAAAGACAGATTTTTTGCTTGGTTATAGACTATGAATCTGTCTGCAATTAGATGTTCTGTGTTTAAACTTACAAATTGGTTATTTTTGACCTAATTAATTATGTTGAGTAGTTGAATGTAGTGATTTTCCCCCCTTTCTCCTTTTGCTAAAGGAACATGTATGTGCTGTGGTGTTGTCCAATTGAAGTTGCTATGCTCTCATGGTTCTTTTACGTAGCTTATTTAGCTATTGTTTTATTCTTTCCCGTTTGGGTTTTTGGTTGTTACTTTAAGTTATTATATGGAGGAACAAATTAGAAGAATGGATCAATTTATTAAAAAGATGTTATAGCAACTTTATATATATGAACATGACGAACAACTCCCTTGCATATTAACTGTAACTTTTTTTAGGGGGGTGGGGTGGGGTGGGGTGGGGTGTGACAAGCTTCATCCTTTTATCAACAGTGGATTTTGGATGGCACAAGAATTGTAGGTTGACGGACTGATCCTCATCTGCTGAAAATTTTGGTTAATAGTTATGAAAAGGCCCAAGGAAAATAGGCTGCTTTGTGCAGTCTAATGGGTGCGAAAGTATCAAAATAATTGGCAATCGAATCGGGAAAATGCATGAATTAAAACATCAAAGTAAGTGAGTATAATATTTTGAAAATGCATGAATCAGCCGGTCTGAAACTTATTTTTTCCCGGACTCGCCAGTTTCCTATTCAGTCCTGGTATTGACTTGACCTGGAACCTACACTGGGTTGTGATCTATGGATGACTATTGGAACTTCATTTTTGAAAAAGAGTAAAAACATAAACATCGGGTACTACCAAGTGAGAATGAAAAGGAAAGAGCAGCATTTACTGTCTTCCTTGTTTCTTCCGGTCTCAAGAAGAAAACAACCGTGTCAGATGACAATATGTGTATATACAGTGAGATGAGGGAGAAACAAGCCAGTTTTTTTTTTATTCCCACGTGTTATGCAGATAGAATCAGGCTTGTGCAGTCGAATAGTGAGGCATTGTAACAATTTAATGAAAATAGAGATCATTTTGGATTCACAACCATATATAACTGATTCCATATATCATACTTCACTTACCTATTTATAACTGTATCCCCGTCGCATTATCTTATATTTACTAGCATTATCCTATATTTCATTTACGTCAAAAGCAAAGGTACAAAAGAAGTGCCAAAATCTCTCGGGCTTTAAGCACAACACAGTAAAGGATGGGCTTTAACAGCAAAAGGTGCTGATGAAGGAAATAAACTTATATATGTAATGCTACAAAAAAAATTTATATTCGGATTTGCGATTGAAGCTTCGCTGATTGATTGGTTGATACTCTACTTATTATCTATGATGATTTCGATAGATATCTGGAGCACTTTGTCTAAGCTAGACTATTAAAAACTGTTACTAATTCTAAGAGGTACTGCATCTCTTTAGCTTTGGCACAACAGCAAATGAAACAATGTCTAGTAAGTTGGGAAATAGAATGCATTTTGCAGTAGGATTGTGTTTTATAAAATGAAATCTATGCATCTTCTTGATTCTTTTGACATTTCACTTCACACAAAAAAGGATTATGTTACCACAAAATGTGGTATCTTAAGCGAACACCCAACATTGGTGTGGTAGCTGTGAGCTCACAAGAACACCCACTATGGGTGTGCTAACTATATTATTAATCCTTTCCATGTTACATGATACTAACTCTACCTGTTACATGATACCAAGAACCTAAAGAATGTGACACTTTCCGTGCTGCCAAAAAAAGTACTGAATAATTCTTTATAAGATAGGAAAACAGATAAAGGAAAAGGGAGTTATTGATTTGTGGACACATGAATTAGGAGACATTTAACCTAGCATCAATCGATGTATTCAAATAGCTAAGTCTTGATATGTCTTACTGATTGTGTTTTTTTGAGGTCATGCGGTCCAGCTGTCAGTCAAATACTAATAATTTCTCTATCTACTGACGATTGCTAGAACAATTTCTGACATCTCTATTTTATATGCCACAGTCAATGAGGACACTCTTTTAAATCTTGCTCATCAGAACTACAAAGCTGGGAACTATAAACAGGCACTAGAGCATAGCAAAGCAGTTTATGAGAGAAATCCAGGGCGCACTGATAATCTTCTTCTTTTTGGGGCTATATATTATCAGGTGGGATTTCCTAGCACTAATGCTTACATATGCTGTGATTTCTCTGTCTTGCATTTTTTTATGAGATATTTTCTTTGTTGTTCATTTATCTTCGATGTGATTTGCGGATCTGAAGTAAAGCATGTTAAATTTTTTTGTTTTAGTTGCACGATTTTGATATGTGCATCGCAAAAAATGAAGAAGCCCTAAGGATCGATCCACATTTTGCTGAGTGCTATGGAAATATGGCAAATGCATGGAAGGTATGGTTGTGTACTAATTCATCTAGGAGCTGCTTCTTGTGGTTTTGGAGTTGGGCACTGATAAAGTTCTTTTGGTGCAGGAAAAAGGCAATATTGATGTTGCAATACGCTATTATTTAATTGCAATTGAGGTTTGTAAACTTCTTCTGCCTTACCATGACTGTAGCAAGAGCTTTTCTTTTGATGAAGCAAGAGCTTTTCATTTCTGCTCTTCTTACTTTAATTGCATTCTTTCTTTTCTGCTATTGATGATTATGGTTTTATTGCGACGCCATTGTTACTCAGCCTCATGCTTTCAGAATGGGTCACTTGGAAAGAACTTTTGAGGACTTCTGAAATTTTGGAAGCTTGCTTAATTATCCGAGTCTAGCTGTTCAATAAAAGCTGTGGCATAGTCCATGCATGCGGTTTTTAAAATAATAATTTAATAATTGAACATATACATATATGGGTTGCTAAAGACTTCAAAGTGGAGCAACATCACAGAGGAAAGACACGAATAGTTCAGATCCAAGGCAGTTTTCCAGTTCAGGCCTGAATTATTTTAAGTGAATATTGAAACTATGTGGTTATAGGTTCTATAAGGAGAAAGTAGAGAAGTTTCTCTGCGGTTGGGTTGCTTGATTGTATTTCTTGTTTTCTTATTGTATTTGGTTATCTTTTTTATCACGGATAACAAAGTTTGCATAACACGAGAAATCTTATTATGAATCTAATAAACATATCTATTATTGATCTAGTAAAAGGATTATTTTCTGTTTCCACAAGCAAATGGTTATTTGTGTATATGGAATTGAGTTATAAACAATTCATGTATAATGTAAATGGAACCATCTGATAACTTCTACTTGATATATGAATATGTACCGAGTTCGGGAAATTATCAGAAGAATGCAGGTTGAAATTGTGAATAGATAACTTTGTTTAAGGAAGGTGCATCCAGCCTAGACAGTTATCCTTGCCTTTGGGTACTGAAAGCATTTTCCTTTTTTGGTTGAGGGAGGTGGGGTAAGTTTTGGTGTTAGAATTCGTACTCGGGTTTATCACAAAACCTTGGAGCTTATTGCAATTTCTCAACAACCTTTTTGTCTGTTGTATCTATATGTTCATTATCTTTGATTAACTAAAACCTTTTCACTGGTTAAGCTTTCTCCTATAAGATACTTATGGTTTACCAGGTGTATGCTAGGTAATATGACTTTAAATTTTTCGGTTGCAGCTCCGTCCCAATTTTGCGGATGCATGGTCAAATTTAGCCAGTGCATACATGAGGAAAGGAAGGCTGAATGAGGCAGCCCAGTGTTGCCGTCAGGCTCTAGCATTAAATCCACGTTTGGTACTAAAAGAGTAATCTTTTAAAAAATTTATGTATGTGATTCTTTCAATTGTACTTTTTTTTACTAACATTTATTCTTTTATTTTAGGTTGATGCTCACAGCAATCTCGGCAATCTGATGAAAGCACAAGGTTTAGTCCAAGAGGTAAAGGAGAGAATATTTTGGTGACTGACATTGAGTATTGATTTTCGCGTCCGTCTTTTGGATGGTTAGGGGGTGGGGGAGAATTCTTCAACACGCACATAGTGTGATAATTTATTGACTACTGATGTATCTTGTTGTTATGCTTTTGAGTTTCTTTTTCCCCTTTTTTCTTGATATATATATATATGCCGTTGGGTTCCTTTTCACCTTGATTATTTCTTTTTTCTTTTTGGGTAGGCATACAATTGTTATGTTGAAGCACTGCGTATACAACCTGCATTTGCCATAGCATGGTCCAATCTTGCTGGCCTTTTAATGGAGGCAGGCGATCTTAACAGGTCTTTGCAGTACTACAAGGTATGAGTAAGGTGTATTTGGAATTTACTGATCAAGTGTTGGATGTTTTTTGCATCTAAATGCAATAATATTTTATGCCCTTTTTGTGGTTTTATCCCCTCCAGGAAGCAGTCAAGCTAAAACCAAACTTCTCAGATGCATATCTGAATCTAGGAAATGTATACAAGGTAAGCCTTCATGCATTGTGCTAATTGTGTCTGGTGGCTCCAATTGCCTAGACGAGGATATGGAGAAATACAAGCATCTTCTTTGCATTTTCCAGGCTTTGGGAACGCCCCAAGAGGCCATCGTGTGTTATCAGCGTGCGCTCCAAGTACGCCCAGACTATGCCATGGCTTTTGGTGAGTGCCCCGTTTTCAGTCATGCCTTAAATTCAGTGCATGATGCAATATAAAGCTGCCTGTCTCTGGGAGACTCTGTTTAATAGCATTTCTATACTTATAGATGTTTGTGTATGGGATTTATTACAATATGAAGACACAGTTTTTCATCTTCAGTGTGACTTGGCCACTCTAATAGCAATTAACGCCTGAATCTCCTTTCTGCAGGCAACTTAGCTAGTGTGTACTATGAACAAGGAAATATTGAAATGGCAATACTTAACTACAAGAGAGCTATTACATGTGATACTGGATTCTTAGAGGCATATAACAATCTGGTTAGCACTTTCTTTCATCTATTAGATCATAAATTCCCATCTTAAATTTACATTTGTTTCGATAACAATACTATATTCTCTCCACAAAATTTCTGATAGGGTAATGCTCTGAAAGATGCTAGTAGAGTGGAGGAAGCAATTCATTGCTATCGTGTAAGTTGTGTTCCCTTGTTTTCTTGACGCATCCTTTCTTTGGTGTTGCTTTTGTGTTGTTTTCTTAACTTTTCTGACGATTCATGCAGCAATGCCTCGCTCTTCAACCTAACCATCCGCAAGCACTTACTAATTTGGGAAACATTTATATGGAATGGTAAGGTTACTTAGTCACAAAGATTCTCTTCTTAACTCTTTCAATCAAGTAATTCTCAAGAGTTGCCTTTCCTGTTCTCTAGGAACATGATGAGTGCCGCTACACAATGTTATAAAGCGACTTTAGCTGTGACAACAGGGCTCTCAGCTCCTTTTAACAATCTAGCCATAATATACAAGCAACAGGTAAATATTTAAACATTGCTTCTGAAGAATGCTTAATTTTGGAGTTAGTAAAAAGAATTTTTGCTATCAAAAAAATAAAAAAATTTGGAGTTAGTAAAAGAGTCTTCTGGAGGTTTATATACCACATTTAAGATAGCCAGGAGGGATTATTTTAAACAATTACCTGTGCCGTTTCTCTGTCAGTTTTTTTAACTAACATGAACGTTTTCTTCTTATGTGATGTAACTTTCAGGGTAATTATCCAGAAGCCGTATCTTGTTATAATGAGGTACTACGGATTGACCCTATGGCAGCAGATGGACTGGTCAATAGGGGTAACACATACAAAGAGATTGGTAGGGTTAATGAAGCTGTACAAGACTACATGCGAGCTATTGCGATTAGGCCTACCATGGTGGAGGCTCATGCAAATTTGGCTTCAGCTTACAAAGACAGGTATGTCGTTAGGTTTACAAGCTTCAAACGGCTAAGGGTCCCACTTGTTTGTGTTCCTAGCGTCCGCTCTGCTTGTTGGTAATGTTTTGGTTTATTGTGTAGTGGCAATGTCGAAGCAGCTATAAAAAGCTATAGACAAGCTTTGATGCTACGTCCTGACTTCCCCGAAGCAACTTGTAATCTTCTCCACACGTTACAGGTACATTGTTAATTGCCACTGTCAGAGTTCATGCTCTATAGTGTCTAGCTACTGAGAATTTGATTAGCATGAAGTAAAATAACCTCTCTAATGAACTATACTTCTGCAGTTCATTAGTATTTGTCTACTTTGTATGAGGCGCACAATTCATGTCATGCTCTGTTTGCTTAATTTTGATCTTAAGCTTTTTATTAGTACTTCTGTATTTACCTTTTTTGCAAAGAAATTTTATATTTGTCAAGCATTAATTTAGCAAGCGACTCTTTAAAACTGCATGTGCATCAGCGAGAACATATGATTGGTTTCATCAAATAAAATGTGTTTTCTAGGTTAGTGACCGGGTCTTTTAGACTTAATTTATAGCTTCACGGTAGATGACTGTTTGATTGGGTTCTAACTCTTGCATACTTAATTGTCTTCTTTGTATTTTTTGATGATTTACATCCCATGACAATAGGTATTTATACAACAAGTCCTACGACTAAATAAGGAAAGAGAATATTACATAATCAATACAATATCAAACAATATCAAATTACTCCTATAATTATGCTAGGAAATCAATCCATATCAATCAACACTCCCCCTCAAGTTGGTGCAAAAGATGTCACACATGCCCAACTTGCAAACTAGTGTATGGAAAGTCTGTTTGTTGAGGCCTTTGGTAAACACATTAGCTAGCTGCTTTTCTGATGACACATGGAACAAACTCAAGACACCACTCATAACTTTTTCTTTGATGAAGTGTCGATCAATTTCAACATGCTTTGTTCAGTCATGCTGTACTGGATTATAAGCTATACTGATTGCAGCCTTGTCACAATACAAGGAAATCTTTCCTTTTTCAGACAATCTCAATTCCTCTAATAGCTTTCGTAACCATAAAAGTTCACAAACACTGTGCCATAGCTCTATATTCTGCCTCCGCACTTGATCTAGCAACAACACTTTGCTTTTTTGCTTCTCCAAGTGACCAGGTTTCCTCCTACGAGTGTACAGTAACCTAATGTAGATCTTCTGTCATCTAGAGATCCTGCCCAATCCGCATCTGTAAAGGCTTCTATTTTGAGGTGACATGTCTGGAGAAAAGTAAACCTTTCCCTGGCGCAGACTTCAGATACTGCAAAATGCGAAAGACAACTTGCATATGAGGATCTCGAGGATCATGCATGAACTGACTCACCAGGCTGGAGAGGAGTAGAGTCCAGCAACATTGAGCTCCAAAATAGAGTTTCAGGCTGGAGAGGAGTAGAGTCCAGCAACATTGAGCTCCAAAATAGAGTTTCTATTCAAATCCCTACTCAACACGGTGCCTTAAGGAGAATCCGAAGCCGGTTGCTAGCGGAAGTAGTGCGACAAAGAGTAAAGCGGAGCATTCACAAAGAAATGGTGTAAGCAGAAGGGAAGGCGCAACGGTTAGCGACTGCCCGATGAGTGATCCCTCTCTTATTTTCCCTTTTTTGTTGAGTTGAAAGGATACAATAAGCCCGTCAGACTGAATAGGCTATGTCTGGTCTAGTGTGAGAGAGATAAATGAGTCTTTCAACCAGCCTCTAATATCTCTCTTTATCAATTGATTTTCCAACTCCACTGGGTGATTCTGTTGGCTTGCAACTTGTCATACCAGTTTCTTTCAAGAGGTCTAGAATATACTTTTTTTGGGAAATAAAGATTTCTCTATTTGATCTAGCAACCTCAATACCCAAGAAGTATTGCAAGTTTCCAAGATTCTTCTTGAGCCAACAACTTCTTCAATCGGGTCATTTCCTCCTTGTCATGTCCGGTCATTACTATGTCATCAACATAGACTATGAGAAGAGTGAATTTACTCTTTTGATGTCTTATGAAGAGGGTGTGATTAGCATTGCTTTGTTGGTAATCGAAAGAGATCATTGCTTTGCAGAATCTGTCAAACCAAGCTCTGGGAGACTGCTTCAGTCCATACAAGGCTTTCTTCGGTCTGCATACCTTTTCTTGACTTTATTCATTACCAAAACTAGGAGAAATCTCCATAGACACCTCTTCTTCTAAGTCTTCACGAAGAAATGCATTTTTCACATCAAATTGCTGTAAGTCCCAATCAAGATTAGTTGCACAAGACAAAAGAATTCTAATGGTGTTCATTTTTGCAATAGGGGCAAATGTCTCTTGATAATCCACTCCTTAAGTCTGAGTGAATCCCTTAACCACTAATCTCGCTTTGAATCTTTCTATCGAACAATCAGCTTTATCTTTCATAGTGAAGACCCATTTGCAACCAACCAGCTTTTTGTCGGGAGGTGATGTGACAAGTTTCCAAGTTTCCTTCTTTGATAAGGCCTTCATTTCTTCAAGCACAACTTGCTTCCATTTGGAATCTGCAAAAGCTTTCCTCCAATTTTGGGGAATAGACACAGAAGAAATAGACAAGGCAAAGGCTCTATAGGAGGGATACAAAGATATATAAGAGACAAAGTTAGATAAGGGGTGTTTGGCGCAAGATCGGACTCCTTTCGCTATGAGCAATAGGCAAATCTAACTCATTAGGAAATGTAGATAACTCACCAGAGAAAGAAGATTCGGCTTCGTCAGATTGCATGATAGATTCTTCTGCTTTTTCTACTCTTTCTCCTCGAGTAAGTTATCAAATCAGGCATATCTAAACGACCAACAGTCTCCCCCTAAATTCTTTCTCCGATTTCATTTTCTCTTGTTTCAACAATGGAATTAGGAAAAGCCATCTCCTCTTCTTTATAATTCTCCCCTTGAAGTGATGGTGTAATACTGAAATAGAGCTCAGATTCTCGAAAGATAATATCCATGCTGATAAAGGGTCTCCAGGAAGGAGGGTGATAACATTTGTACCCTTTGTGTTGGAGAATACCTAATAGAGACATACTTAAGAGCTCTAGGATCAAGTTTGCCGGAGTTCCTAGTGTGAACAAAGCGCACACACCCAAATACCTTTGGAGGAACAATATAATCATTCTTAACCTTTAAATAAGATAGGCAGCCACTAGAACGACACCCCCAGTGTGTTTTTGGTAAATCCATGGTAAACAGAAGAGATCTTGCCACTACTAACAAGTGTATTTTTTCTTTCGGCAACCCCATTTTGTGCACTAGTATAAGGTTAACTAGTTTGATAGACTATCCAAAAGACTCCAAATAAGCTCCAACAGTTTTATCCATGTAATCTGTGCCATTGTCAGTTTGAAAGATTTTTATCTTAGCTTCAAACCGAGTACAAATCATTTTATGGAATGACTAGAAACAGGAGAAAACTTCACTTTTGGCCTTTAACAAGTACACCCACGTCATCCTAGTGCAACAATCAATAGAAGTAACAAACCATCGACCACCGGACAAAAAATGTTTTAGTAGGATCCATACAGCAGAATGAATGGTCGAAACAGGAATTGTACTTTTATTATTACTCAAAGGATAAGAGTTTTTAGTATGATTGACATATTCACAAGCATCACAAAACAAGGAGTCAAACTCGATGCTAGAAAACAAACTAGGATATAACTTCTTTAAAGCAAAAAAAGATGGGTGCCCAACCGTCTATGCCACTGTATTATTTCCTGGTTGACATCCTTATTTCTTACAAAAAAGGCCTGTCTAGAATTTCGAGTTCCATTGATCAAATATAAGCCATCATGCAATCTACCACTGCCAATCTTCTTCCCTGTTTGAAGGTCCTGTAAAGCACAATAATTAGGAAAGAATTTGACACTACAGTTTAGTTCTTTGGTGATAACGCTAACATATAATAGGTTAACAGGAAAGTTAGAAAAATGAAGAATGGATGATAATGTAATATCAAGGATACAAACGAGTAACCTGTTACAGAGACTGGGGTTAGGGAGCCATTGGCTATTCGGGCATAATTCCCTTTGGGACTAGGAGAGTAGTTTTGAAAACCTTTAGAAGAGCCTGTCATGTGTCTATTCGCACTAGAATCAATAATCCAAGAATCAAGCTGAGCATTAAAAGCAATACCTGACTGCACATAATTGGAACGGACAACATTAGAAGAGTTAAGTTTGTTCAGAAGACGGACATGTGAGATATCTCGGCTAGAGAGCATTGATTTCTCCTTTCGTTCTTCTGAAGGCGAAGCAAGAAGGAAAAAGACATTCATTTCAAAACTATGAGGTGAGAAGAAAATGTTGATCTTCATCCGGGGACAAAGTCTCTCCAGAAGTAGTAGTGTCTCTGGATGTCTTCACATTTTCTGCAATATTAGCCTGACCCCTTGATGGACCTACACACTTTCCTCCACGACCTCTAGTCGGTCTACCATGTAGTTCTCAACATGTGTCTCTTGTATGCTTTGATCTGCCACAATAATCACAAAGCAAGTGATCTTTATCAGAAGTGATTGCCTTTGGTTGCTCATGAGACACAACTAACCCAGGCTTCTCAATTTGTGCAGTATGAAGCATGACCCCTCTTCGGCTCTCTTCCTGTTGAACATAGGAATATGCATCCTCAAGAGAAAGAAAAAGAAAAATAATCTGAGCGAGAACTTGAACCCTGATCTGATCATACTCTTGGTTCAAACTGGCCAGAAAATCAGACTCGGTCCTTTTCAACCCGTCTTTGAAAGAGAACTGCATCATCGATACACTTCGCTTGGAGATCCTGATAGTAGTCAATCTCCTGCCATAACCCACGTAGCTCGGAATAATAATCAGTGACATTTCCCCTGCGAGAGTAAGTGCACTAATTCCAGATCTTTTCAGTAGTATCAAGCAATAAATACTGTTTAGAAATTTGAGGCTGTATAGTATTCAACAAGAGAGTTATCAGAATCCCATTGACCATAGCCAGCATCGTGCTTTCTTTTCTCCGGTAATATTACCAAGCAACTTCCTAGATTTAATAAAGTTGCAGACCTTGACCAAGCAAGATACGTACCAGCCCCATCTAGTTTTACAGCACTGATTTGTAAAAGTGGGTGATTTTCCACTGCTTTTGTATCCCCCATAATTTGAACAAACAAAGATCCAAAAAAATATTTTTAGACGTGTTCCAAGAAGAAATACCACCTCACAAATAGATGCCGAGGGTCACCACTGTCGAACAAAGAAAGTGATCTTGAAAAATTGCCGGAAAAACACTGCAGATCTACCTGAACAGTGGCTGCCACGCCGGAACTATCACTTCCGGTGGTCGGGAAAAAAAATGGTATGGGATGGGTCTGAAAAATCAGACGACCCAGCAAAGAAAAAAAATCCGAATAAGTCGCCGGAAAAAGGTACACGCGCCGGCGCATGAGGCGGGGGCGTCGGTGACAGGCGGCTTCTGGTGACCCTTTGAGGCGCGTGGGTAGGTTTCTGGTGTTGGGTCGAAAAATGCAGATCTACCGATCTGTGGTGCTGGTTTTTGTATATAACTGGCGGAAGGTGGCGATCTAGCTTCGGACAAAAGCTTTGCCTGAAAATATTTATAGAAAAGGGAGAAAAACTCAACCTATTGAACCCTAATGCTGCAAAGGGAGGAAACTCACCTCAAAAGGACAGCGATGGCTCTGATACCATGAAGATTTAAGAATGAGTCTTCTTTGTATTTCTTGATGATTTACATCCCATGACAATGAGTATTTATACAATAAGTCCTACGACTAAATAAGGAAACAAAATATTACATAATCAATACAATATCAATGCAATATCAAAGTACTCCTATAATTATGCTAGGAAATCAATCCATATCAATCAACAATATTTCATTGTGTGCAGTGTGTGTGTGATTGGGATAACCGGGAGAAGATGTTTATTGAAGTTGAGGGGATACTTAGAAGACAGATTAAGGTATTACAGCTACTTGCCGAACTGTTACATGTTTTCTTTGTAGACTATTTCTTCATCCTGTAATACTGAGTCTGCTTTACTTGATGTTGTGACCTACTCATATTTGGCAACCTCCTTTAGATGTCCGTTATCCCAAGCGTTCAGCCTTTCCATGCAATTGCTTACCCTCTTGATCCAATACTTGCTCTAGATATCAGGTGAGGAATTTTCTTTTAGATTAATCACAAAATTGATGTGAGGTTGGAACTGACTTTCTTTTGCTTGTACAGTCGCAAGTATGCCCAGCACTGCTCTGTGAGAGCAGCTCGCCACTCACTTCCTCCTTTCACTCATCCACCACCGCTGCCAATAAAGGGAGGTGGCAGGACTGGTAGGCTGAGGGTTGGGTAAGTTCCTATGAGCTGATAAATATTTGCTTGCTTTTCCTCTAGGTTGACATCTGCTGGAGTTTTTTCATAAATATTTCTACCTAGTAATAATTTTCTTAAATGTGTCTAGATATGTGAGCAGTGATTTCGGCAACCACCCACTATCACATCTAATGGGTTCAGTTTTTGGGATGCATGACAAAGGGAATGTTGAGGTTCAGAGATGTTACTTTTCCTTGTCTTTTGCACTGTTCACGACTTTGTCTCTTGTTCGTACTAAATCTGCAAGTACTTCTTTCCTTAGGTGTTCTGCTATGCCTTAAGTCCAAATGATGGTACAGAGTGGAGGATTCGCACCCAGACAGAAGCTGAGCATTTTATTGATGTATCGTCCTTGACATCTGATGTGATAGCAAGGATGATTAATGAGGATCAAATACAGATACTTATCAATCTCAATGGTTATACCAAGGTACAGATCGGACACGATCCTGATTAATCCTAATTGGGTTTATATTTGTTTTGCTAGTGTTGTTTGTGTGTGCCCAACCCACACTTGGGGCCCAATTGCTAGGCCCATTAACATAAGAAAAGAACGGAAAGGAGCTGCCTTTATTGGAAATGGTCCACAATAAACAAATAAATCAATGATTTCTGTTCCTTCTTACTTAGGTTAGTTGTGGACATGAATGCAAACTCAAATACTCCCAATGAGAATTTGGTTAGCCATAGCCTTCCATTTGCTGTTTGAGCAATGAGTATTATAAGGAGGTTGCCCAACTAAAACAGGTCTCATGAGGTGCACATTTGTTGGTGTATATTACTATATTCTATATTCGTTGTTTCAAGCAAATACATGTCACATCTTTCACCTTTTCAAATTTCCTGATTAATGTGCACATGTTTTGCTTTGCCCTCTATCCTGAAAGGTGTTTTTAGGATGACTTCATTTATCTAATGTATCATCTTTGACTTTGGAATGATGTGTTGCAGGGAGCAAGAAATGAGATATTTGCCATGCAGCCAGCTCCAATTCAGGTTTCGTACATGGGGTTCCCTGGAACCACGGGGGCAACGTACATAGATTATTTGGTTACAGACGAGGTAAGTTGGTGGTGAAACCTTTGATATTATATTTGCTGTTAACTTTTGCTCTCTATGGGGCCCTTGAGTGTAATTTCCTTGTATGCAGTTTGTTTCACCTATGAAGTACACACATATTTACTCAGAGAAGCTTGTACATCTCCCCCATTGCTATTTTGTCAACGATTACAAGCAAGTAAGTTTTCCTTGCTGTTTCTGAGATTTATAACAATCTTGTTTCATTAAATCAATCACTGAATCAATTATGCCTCAAGCCCAATTTCTTAGTTGCTACATGCGTTGATTCATCTTTTCGCTCTGCGTAGGTCATTAGTTTCCAATATTTGATAATATTTAGTTATTTATGTATTTAATCGTGAATAAAAATCTTAGCAGTTCAAAAATAAAAAGATCTGAGCTGTTATGTTGAACTCTTCTAGATTTGTTATATTTTTCACTGCTGATGAGTCTCTTGCTGCTGTTCTTTGTAGAA
Organism: Anisodus acutangulus; assembly: GCA_029783415.1. NCBI lineage: Eukaryota > Viridiplantae > Streptophyta > Magnoliopsida > Solanales > Solanaceae > Anisodus > Anisodus acutangulus. The sequence continues at coordinate 5,357,588 of CM056509.1, forward strand.
AAACTGTGATGTGCTAGATCCAAATGTCCAACCGAAGCGCTCAGATTATGGACTGCCCGAGGATAAATTTATATTTGCATGTTTTAATCAGCTTTACAAGATGGATCCTGAGATTTTTATTACATGGTCGTTACTTGGACTGATTTAAATTGGTCAAACTGTTACCTTCACAAGCACTTGCTATAAACTTGTTGACTTGGTATGTGCAGGTGCAATATCCTTAAGCGTGTACCGAACAGTGCTCTTTGGCTTCTCAGATTTCCAGCTGCAGGGGAGATGAGGCTCCGTGCACGTAAGTATTTTCTTCCACACTGCATTTCTCTAATCTTCTCTTGCGAGTCTTTTGAAACTTCAGATCTAGGAATATATGTTTATTGGATTATGAAAAGTCTCCTTAATTCAGCTCGCTTATTACAGATGCTGCTGCACAAGGCCTGCAACCAGACCAAATTATTTTTACAGATGTTGCGATGAAACAAGAGCACATCAGGCGGAGCAGCTTGGCTGATCTTTTCCTTGACACGTAAGAAGATCAAAAACATTCAGCATCTTGCCTTTTAAGAATCTAGTTCCATTCATCTCATGTTCTTAAATTTTGGGTTTTTTATACTTGTAGGCCACTGTGCAATGCACATACCACTGGAACGGATGTTCTTTGGGCTGGTCTTCCAATGATAACGCTTCCCCTTGAGAAAATGGCTACTAGAGTTGCTGGTTCCCTTTGTTTGGCGACAGGACTTGGAGATGAGATGATTGTCAGCAGGTATGTGAAATATATGTATGCAATGCAGCCAGATGAAGAGCGGTGCCTACTAATTTAGATGGTTAATGACAGTCTAAAGAACGACTGAGTCGTGCAGTAAGGTCACCGTGACATACTGTTCCCTGTAAAGTAGTCATATCTCCTTAGTATGTATTTTCTCAGAAACATCTGTTTCTTGATAATTCTGAGAGACGAAGAAATTCCTTCTCTAGAAATCAGAGACTTTTTGTTGTGCATGGGATTGCCGTGGATATCCAAATTGGTGACCTTTTGGCAAACTTACTTCCTCATCAATTGATTTTAACCACTGTATCCGCGGTGTTCCTTTTTTGTTTGTTTTAACTCAAGACAGTCATTAAGGATCTTTCATAATTTTGTTCTGCCTGTAAAAAAATGCATTAGGACATCTGCATAATCCTAGTTTGAACCAAATAAAGTTGCAGGTTTCTAAGGTACATTGATTTTCATGTTGAATCAGAGAAAAGGGCCGTCTTACTTTTTCTTTTCCTTAATTCTATTCCTTTTGGTTCATGAATTTGATTTCCTTTAAATTTTGCAGTATGAAAGAATATGAGGAGAAGGCGGTGTCATTAGCACTAAATCGTCCAAAGCTTCAAGATCTCACCAATAGGCTCAAGGCTGTGCGCATGAGCTGCCCTTTATTTGATACAACACGTTGGGTGAGTAATCATACACATCAAATTTACTTTACTGAACGACCTTCTTGCTATATTACTGGACTCTCCAGAATATCGCTGGGTGCATGTTGGAACCTCCAAAAGTAGTACATTTTTGGCGAGTCCGAGCAACACAACCTTCTTGATTCCGGTGCTTTGAGTGGACATGAGCTCATTCTTTCTCCTTGCATTTTCAGGTGAGGAATCTGGAGCGTTCTTACTTTAAGATGTGGAATCTCTACTGCTCCGGACAGCATCCTCAGCCCTTCAAAGTGACTGAGAATGACTCAGAATTTCCTTTTGACTGCTAATATAGGGAAGGAAGTGAACAAGGAGTGTAGATAAACTGAGAGGAATATAAATTGCTATTTATATAGTAGAATAGATTACCGTATTTAGGTGTTTGTTGAAATGTGATTTAAGTCGCAACTCTTTAAGATATATCCATTCATGGTCACTGGAAACTCTCAATGAAAGTTTGTTAGTTGCTCAAGTGCAAGTGAATGCCAAGACTCAGGACTTGTCAATGTCCATTTTGGTTTGAATGTGGAGATGCACAAGACCGGAGGGGGAACGGTGATGGGTAGATTGTAAAGATCAAATTGGGTGGTCAAGGAGATGTCAAGATAGGTGAATGATTGTTCTCTATTGTGTATGTCTCAATTCATCAGCCTGTCTTTTGACATTTTCTGCTGATTTTTATGCAGACGTCCAGTGCACTTAGTAAATGAACACATTGTGTTTCATTCCTTAATTTTTGTCGAAATATTTTTCTGTTCTGTGGCAGTGCCCATCGTCCAATGTTGTCCGTTACCCGGTTTAGTTGGCCGAGATAGTTTGTTTCCTTGTTTGCTTTACCTGTGCAAATTCTAAGCACAAATCAACCACGGGAAATGGTTTCTTGTTCTATTGGTGGTTGTGGAGCTATTTCGAGCGACTGGAAAACTGTCGTTCAAAATTGTCCTTAACGTTCCTATTGTTTTCAGCAGTTATTGGAAGTGACGAATATATGGTTTTTCCAAAACAGGGTCCTGAGTTATAAGAAGCTACATGGCGAAACAAATGTCTTGAGTTGCTTGAGGATGAAAAATGATATGGGAGCTTACATGTCAAAATTGTTCGTGATGGTTGCTGCTCTTATATTGGCCAAATGTTATTCAAAAAGTACTTTCGACAAAAAATATTTTTCAAAATAAGTAGATTCTGAAAGCTTGGTTAAACAGGTTATTAATCACATTAGCGATATAAGAACTTGTAAAGTGCTTCAAGATATTACAACTGACTACTAAGTATAAATGATTTTTTCTTACAGTTGGGGTCATATCTAATCGGATAAAAAACGAGAACTTACGGGAACATTCTTCGGTATTTTAACAATGAATTAACATGGTAAGTGGTAGTTCATATTCTCAGAAGCACTTTTGGTATATTTTATGTATTTAAATTATGTTAAGAGATGTTTTTTTCTTAAATTCTGCACCCAACAAAAGATTTTCTACAGATCGAGCTATAAGAAGTGGTAGGTTTTGTTGCTAAAGCTGAAACTTGACGCGTGTGAACTTGGTATGTTATGCGAGCTCATATTATGCGTCTTTTATGTCTGAACAAAGGTAACAAAATAAAATAGATTAATGGCCGAAACAATATAAACATATTTTATTAGCGAATATTTTCAGAATATTCTTCGTATATTTTGTAATTATGATAGATGTATATTTAAGGTAACTTAAGATTCTAATTGTATTAGGAATCAACCTTTTATAAGGTAAGTTAGGATTCGTACCATATTAGGAATCAACCTTGTACAGCTATATATATTGTGAATAATGAAAGGAATCCCCAAGGGAAATTATTCCATCTTTCATGGTATCAAGAGCCTAAAACCTAAATCCCTTCTCTTCCTCATTCTCGGCCGAAATCAGCATTTTTTTTTATTTCACAGAAAAAAAAATAAAAAATTCTTGTTTCTTCCTCCCATTCTCGGCCAAACCAGAAAATTCCCTTCCCTCGGCAGGCGGCAACCATGTCTTCCCCCACAAATTCCGTTTCATCCACTGGCACACTTGACAACCCCTCTTAACGTTCAATATCTTCTTTTCATCCGGCATTCGTCGTTAACAACATCAATAATTTTATCCCTATAATTCTTGACCAAGAAGACTGTCAATATTCCACGTGGATGAAACTATTCTACATTCATGCATGTGCATACAACGTGCTCGATCACATTGACGAATCTGTTCCTCGTCCCACCGATGTTACAGACTCAATCTGGCGTCGTCTTGACGCCATAGTCAAACAATGGATCTACGACACCATCTCCAAAGATCTGTTATGCACTATCATGAAAACAGGTGCTACGGCACGTGAACTTTGGGTCCGGCTAGAAGAAATCTTTTAGGACAATAAAAATACTCTGGCTGTGTATTTGGAAGAGCAATTCAACAATACCCGCCTCGAGAATTTTAACAACATGTCCGAATATTGTAAGCAACTGAAACTCATAACCGATCAACTATCCAACGTTGGGACTTCTGTTTCAGAAACCAAGATGGTGCTTCAACTTGTTGCGGGTTTACCGAAAGGTGAATATGACACACTCGCAACAATGATTCAACAAGCCGACCCTCTCCCAAGTTTCAACAAGACACGTTCACAACTATTGTTGGAAAAAACTAGACGTGCTAAACAAGAAGAACATAATCAAAAGGCGTTAGCCGTTGACGGGATGGCAACACCTACTACCAAGAAGAACTAAAGAAGCTCCAAAGAAGAAGAATAAAGAAGAATAAAGCAGAAGAGCAGAGCGCGAGGTCGTGGGCGGCAGAGGTCGCAACAACAAAGGCAAGGGCCGTGGAAAGGGTTAACGCAACCAAAGGATCGGACAGCCCAACCATCGGACAAAGAATAAAGAATGGTCCAACCAAAGAAGCAGAAGGGCCCAACCAGCCAGAATCGGGCCTCGCCAGCATGCCCGCACTGACCGGGCAGGGCCCTGGGCCTCAGCAGCCTTGGTCGATCGGGCCTCGGGCCTCGCTCAGCCACCACTGTGCAGCCCACCAAAGAGCAAAGAAAGCTCCACTGACAGAAGTCCAAAGAAGAAGAAGAATCGCAGCAGCCCATTGCAGCCCAAAGAAGAAGAAGACCGCAGCACTGCCCCGACTGATTTGGGCCAGGCATACACCACCGTGCACCTTCAACAACCCGACGACAATTGATACATGGACACCGGAGCCACATCTCACCTCACCAGGTCGTCAGGTAACCTATCTCAACTACGTCGGTTAAAGTGTCCTCAATTTATTACTGTCGGCAATGGTCATCGCATTCTAATTGAAGGTTACGATAACACACACACCAAACATCCACACCAACCTTTCTCCCTAAACCATGTCCTACACACACCTAACATCATTAAAAACTTAATCTCTGTTAGAAAATTCACTAGCAATAATTTTGTGTCTGTCGAATTTGACACTTTTGGTTTTTCTGTGAAGGAACTCAATACGGGGAAAATTCTTACACGCTGCAATAGTGTGGGAGACCTCTACCCATTCACTCAATCTTCCGCTGTCAGACCGCAAGCACCTCTATCCCTTGCGGTGATCTCTCCCTCAACTTGGCACAACAGACTCGGACACCCCGGAGACCCAGTTTTTACTTTTCTTAGGACTTCTAAGCGTATTCAATGTAATAATGAGAAAATTGCCCAACACTGTTTTTTCTTGTCCACTAGGCAAACATACTCGTCTTCCCTTTATGTCATCAAACAATGTTACATTTTCTCCCTTTCATATTGTTCATGCTGATTTGTGGACATCTCCGATTGCTAGCTCTTTGAGTCATAAATTCTATCTAGTATTCTTGGATGATTTTTCACATTTTGTCTGGATTTTCCCACTGAAATTCAAATATGAAGTTTTTGCAAAATTCTTCGAGTTTTAAAAATTCATTAAGACACAATTTGAAAAACCTATTAAATTATTCCAATGTGATAATGGACGTGAATGTAATAATTCGGCATTTCACCATTTCTGTTCTAAACAAGGCATGTTTTTCCGTTTTTCTTGTCCCTATACTTCTTCCCAAAACGGAAAGGCTGAAAGAATTATACGTACCATCAATAACATGGTCCGCACACTTCTGTTTCATGCCTGCCTACCACCGCCTTTTTGGGTCTATGCTGTCAAAATGGTAGAATCCCTTCTAAATATTTTACCAACTAGCACACTCCAAAACAAAACCCCTACAGAAATCTTATACCGTAGGCAGCCATCATATGATCACCTACGTATTTTTGGATGCTTATGCTATCCCAAAATAGCCTCCACTGCACCCCACAAACTTGCCCCTCACACTCTTCCATGTGTCTTCTTTGGTCTATCTCCTAATCATCGGGGCTACTTGTGCTATGACATTGCTACTCGCAAAATCATCGTCTCCTGTCACGTCACCTTTAACGAGACAACCTTTCCTTTTTCAAATCTCCAGAAATTTTAGACCACCGATTACATCTTTCTTGATGAACCAAGTCTGTCCCCGGTCATCCAAAATTTATACCAACAAAGAACCCACTGCTCCGGCTAGCCTCACCACTCGTCCCAAGACCACCCCACCAGCTCCTCAAGCCACCTCACCCCTCTCAGCCGAGTCACCCGCACCACCAACGACATCGCCGCCTCAAGACTCCAAAGAACTACCCCCAGTTCAGAGGTTTCAGTGCCAACCAAAGAAGACAAAAACAACCATCTGAATCGCCGCCATCGTCCAGTAACTGACCAAAGAACTCACATCCCCGACCCACCACCACAGCCCTCACATCGCATGGAGACTCGTGCACAACACGGGATATTCAAACCCAAGGTTCAATTCAATCTCTCCACACAAATCTAATCACTCATTCAAAAAAATCCAAAACTAGCAAAACTGGACCCAAATTGGAATGCGGCCATGTGCGAGGAATTTAACGCTTTAACCAAGCAGAACACTTGGGATTTGGTACCTAGACCAGCTGGTGTGAATATTATCTGGTGTATGTGGCTATTTCGTCACAAGTTCAGAAACAGTGGTGACTTAGAGAGGTATAAGGCAAGACTAGTTGCCAATGACACTAATCCGTAGGAGGGTATTGATTGTGGTGAGACATTCAGTCCGGTTGTTAAACCAGCCACTATTCGGACTGTTCTCAGTATTGCTATGGGCATGCATTGGCCGATTCATGAGCTTGATGTCAAGAATACATTTCTTCACGGGGATTTGAAAGAGACTGTGTACATGCATCAGCCTCCTGGCTTTGTTCATCCGGCAGCTCCACAGTTTGTGTGTCATCTGAGGAAGTCATTGTATGGATTGAAACAGGCACCCCGCGCTTGGTATGATCGGTTCGCCAGGTATCTTCTACAGATTGGTTTTGTATGTAGCAGGTGTGATACATCTCTCTTCACTTTTCACCGAGGTAGCAGCACTGCATATTTGCTATTATATGTCGATGACATTGTTCTTACTGCCTCATCTGACGGGTTGAAGAATGAAATCATTGCTATACTCAAAACTGAGTTTGCTATGACTGACTTGGGCAAGTTAAGTTATTTTTTGGGTATATCGGTGACAAGATCTGCAGCCACTATGTTCCTGTGTCAGTGTAAGTATGCAGAAGAGATAGTGTACAAGGCCAAGATGGAAAATTGTAAAATTATGCCAACTCCGGTGGACTCAAAATCCAAGCTTAGTGCCAATGACGGTGCGCCAGTTTCTGATCCCACTCTGTATCGGAGTCTAGCAGGTGCTTTTCAGTATCTTACATTCACTAGGCCTGATATTGTATATGCCGTTCAGCAGGTGTGTCTGTTCATGCACGACCCCCGAGAGTCCCATTTTGCCGCCCTCAAACGTATTATCAGATATGTTAAGGGCACACTAGACTTTGGTTTACATCTATACCCCTCTTCCCTAACCAAGTTACTAGCTTACACAGATGCAAATTGGGCAGGATGCCCCGACACACGTCGCTCCACCTCAGGATACTGTGTATTTCTTGGGGATAATCTTATCTCATGGTCCGCCAAGTGGCAGGCCACGCTATCCCGTTCGAGTACTGAAGCAGAATATCGCGGAGTTGCTAATGTCGTCGCTGAGATCTGTTGGCTCCGAAATCTTCTTTTGGAGCTCCAGTGTCCATTACGCAAGGCGTCTATAGTCTATTGTGACAACATATCTGCTATCTATATGTCTCATAATCCAGTCCAACATCAGCGGACCAAGCATATTGAGATGGATATCCACTTTGTGCGAGAGAAGGTTGCCCGTGGTCAGGTCAAAATTTTACACGTGCCTTCCTCTTATCAGTATGCAGACATTTTCACAAAGGGACTACCGCGACAGCTCTTCACCGACTTCCGATCCAGCCTTAGCATTTGGCCTCCTCCCGCTCCGTCTGAGGGGGAGTATTAGCGAATATTCTCAGAATATTCTCCGTATATTTTGTAATTATGATAGATGTATATTTAAGGTAACTTAGGATTCTAATTGTATTAGGAATCAACCTTTGTAAGGTAAGTTAGGATTCGTACCATATTAGGAATCAACCTTGTACATCTATATATATTGTGAATAATGAAAGGAATCCCTAAGGGAAATTATTCCATCTTTCATATTTGACTATGATAGCAACAACAACAAGAAGAAACCATGTGTTATTCCACAAGTGAGGTAAATAAGATAGGATGTACGCAGATCTTATTCCTATATTTATAAGATAGAGAAGAAAATAAGATTGTCTCCAATAGATCCCCGGCTCAAAAGTAATTGACTATTATGACAAAAAACAGAAATTGATATTCATATGATTAGAGACTGATGTAGCTATAAGTCTATAACTATGGGTTTAATTGAACCCCTAATTTTCGGTGAGGAGTATATATTTATGAGTAAATATTTACAAATATATACTAAAATTGTAATAATTAGTAAACATGAACCCATACTTTAAAAATATAGTGGTTCAATGCTAAAAATTGAACCCCTAAAATTCAAATTTTAGATTCGCCTCTTCATAATGCATATGGTGCATCTCACGGCTTAATTTGGACGTGGAACATTATTAATTGAATATCTTGCTAAGCTACAAACTCTTGAATATAAACATCTACCAATTGTTTGATATGAACAACAACCACCATGACTTTTTGGTGCCGATAATCAAATTATCGATATTGCACTATGGAGATTTGCAGTATATCAAACTTTTAGATGTTCTTTTTAATTGTAATAGTCTTGCGCTTTTGTCAAATAAATGTGGGACGAAGAACACGTACAATTACCTGTTCTTGATGTTGAATTCCTAAAATAAAACAAACCATGTAAATGAAAATAACTACAATAACTTTAAAAAATAAAACATGTTATCTACTACAATACCTAATGTCCTAAAAATTCTTTATACTTATGGAATACGATAAATATGATTTAATCTAATTTAAATTTTTGTTGAACGTTGTGCATTGTTTGCCTATTAATGTGCCTGATGTGGCTTGGTGCATGTATGTGGGCCAGCTTTCACTCATTGGTTGCACCTTTTTATTAAGAAACTCCACAGTACTTATTTGCTTGACAATTGGTCTTTCTGGCTGTTAATGCCGTTTGAGTTTCTTCTATTCCACCCCCACCCCACCCCCTTTTCACCTGATATATGTCTTTTGAGTTTCTTTTTTTGGGTTGGCATACAGGTACTTAAGTTGAGGCACTGTAAACTGCATTCCAAAATTTATGAACTCAAAATTCTAGCTCCACTCTGCAGATATACAACCTAAATTCACCATTGCATGCATAGTCCAATCTTGCTGTCCTTGTGGAGAGAGATGATCTTATCAGGGCCTTGAAGTGCTACAAAGTATGAATAATTAACTTTTAATTATAATGTATAATACTCCCTCGGTCCCAATCATATGACACCATTTGACTTGATACGGAGTTTAAGAAAGAAATGAATACTTTTGAAATGTGTGGTTCAAAATAAGACTTATATAAATGTGTGGTTGTAAATCATTTCATAAAGTTAAATTGTTTCTAAATATAGAAATATGATATTCTTTTTGGGACATGCCAAAAAAAATGGTGTCACATAAATTGGCACAGAGGGAGTATATACTTTAGTTTACTCTGGTTATGTTTTTGGATGTGTAGTTTACTCTGGTGTTTTTGGATGTGTACTTTTGCATCTACATACATTGTTTCTTTGTTATTTTATGACATGCCCTCTTTTTGTGGTTCAATCCCCTCCGGGAAGCAGTCAAAATAAAACCAAACTTCTCAGATGCTTATCTGGCATAGGAAATGTATACAAGGTAAGCCCTCTTGCATTGTGCCAATAAGGTCCAACCAGTACAAGCAGTAACAGAGTCAGAATTTGCACTAACGAGACTCAAAATATAAAAGTAAATATACAAAGGAGGGATTCATCATCCACTATATACATCAAAAAATAATTTTGACCTTGTATATATTATAATACTATATAAGTGTAATTTTCAGTCGAAGGGGATTTTTAATGACCTCTCTTGCGCCCGCCCACTCCTGTCCGTGCATACAAGTGCTTGGACAATGATATGGAGAAACATAAATATAAGCGTCTTCTTTGAATTTTCCAGGATTTAGGAATGTCCTCGAATGCCATACAGTGTTATCTGTAGGGTTTTGTTGGGTTCAAAACACATAAGTAAGGTACAACGGAAGTTTAAAATTTTGTTTCTTACTTACCCCAACAACTTTTCTGGTATGGTTATACAACAATCAAACCTGTAACATAAAGCATAATACTTACAGGTTATAGTATCTGAAATCTTTATCTACTATGGGGTTGACACGCGGTTGCCCTTTCGACTGCAAGCTCCAAGCTTCAATGTACTTCTCTTTCGGAAAGCTAGGAAATCCGACAGAGGTTTGAGAGAGTTTTAATTCCAAGTCTCTAAGGCTTAGAATGATAATATGAAATTGGTGTGTGAATAATGAAGAGAATGCCACTATTTATAGGTAAAAATTAGGTCAAACCGGATTAGGGTTTGACCTTGGGCCTGGCCCAAAAATTGAGGCAGAGCTGCCGCAGCCCTAGTGTATGGGCGCCGCGGCGCTCGACGTGCTTCTGCACTGTCTCGATTTATTTTTTGCGCATTCTTAATTAAATCCAAAATCCAATTTTGACTTAATTAAAATAATCATTATTCATTTAAATATCTTGATTCTAAATTGAATATTTAATTACTAACTCAATAAATCCTTAGATAGAAAGGACAATCGACATAGTGTGACTCTACATGCCTTCTCATATCAACATTAATCAAATTAAGATCTATGCGGAACTCCTAGACGCTGCCGCAAGACGAACTCAATATGTGAAGTACGTTTACGCGGATCCAGTAAACTTAACCTTTATGTGGTAAGATAAAATCCTTTCATTCACGACACACCCGATCAAACTTAAGATTTGTCAAGTGTCTATCCAAATGGCTTAATCATTGTATCTCATCTATATTAGTTGACGACTAAACCATATTCTAAATATGTCTATTGCGTTGGCCACCGACTTAGTCAACCTAATATCAATGAGAATTCGAGTGTTCTCTCGAATATACATTCGAGGAATGAATCCTAATCTTGGCTCAACTACCACCTTTAATCCACATTATAATGTACCCAATACAAGTCGTATCTCAACCTATAAGGTATTTGAGCTTAGGACGGGATCAAAGTACATTACTTTGTAGACAAGACGCGTATTGACCTCAAGTCTATGGACTTCTATCTCCCACACGCTGATCATACTTTAGACAAGTATAACAAATAATATATCAGCATGATATACCACTACTTCCAAAGTATCCATATGTCCATTACGAGTAGCCATTACTTGTAGCAGGTGAGACATACTACATCATCTAAGGATGTGATGCAGACCACATGTCGACTTATCACATATCTTCGATATCTCATTCTCGATGATCATTAGTCGAGGCTATTTAAGTGTTACGTTATAATATTAATATCTCATACTATTAATAACAGCGTAACCTCCAGGGATGCATATTATAGAATATTACAAACAATAAATTAATAATTCAATAATTGCAAATGCCAAAATATTAATCTCCATTAATAATAATACGAATGTGTATAAAGTACATTTGTCCTAATACAGATTGTCTCTAGGACATAAATATACTTTCAATCTCCCACTTGGCCTAGAGCCAATCTCCAACATATCTAATGCCCATATTCTCAAAATGACCATTATGCTTGACTAAGCTTAATGGTTTAGTGAATGGGTCAGCTAGATTATCGTCTGTGAGGACATAATCTAATCTAATCTCTTCAGTCTCCATCATCTCCCTGAGTATGTGGTACTTTCTTGGTACATGCTTGTTTATATTGGTTGATCCTGGTTCCTTAGCTTGCGCAATCGCACCAGTGTTGTCACAATAAATCATTATTGGACAAGTGGCACTTGGAACAACCCCTAGTTCCTTCAGGAACTCAGATATCACTACAACTTCTTTAGCTTCCGATCCAACAATGTACTCAACTTCTGTTGTCGAATTAGCAGTTGTAGCTTGTTTGGAACTTTTTCAGCTTACTGCTCCACCATTGTAAATGAATGTGTACCCAGACTGAGATTTGTAGTCATCAACATCCGTCTGGAAGCTAGCATCAGTGTACCCAGTAGTAGCTAGCTTTTCTTCACCACCATAGATTAAGAAGTAATCTTTAGTTCGTCTAAGATACTTAAGAATACTCTTGATTGCCTTCAAGTGTTCTTCCCCAGGATTTTACTGGAATTTGCAAGTCATACTAAGTGCAAAGGTCACATCTGGCCTAGTACAGGTTATGACATACATGATCGATCCTATAGACGAAGCATATGGAATCCTTCTCTTTCATTTAAGTTATATAGTATTAGAAGGACTATCCTTCTTAGATAACTTGATGCCTTGTCACATAGGTAGACCGCCTTTCTTGGAATTTTCCATAGAAAAACGTCTAAACACTTTGTCTATGTAGACTGATTGTGACAGCCCCAACAATCTATTAGGTCTATCTCTATATAGAGGTGGGCATATATAGGTTTATATCAGTTTTGTATCCGAAAAATATGAACTGAATAAAAATCATTTTTTTAAAAAAAACCGAATACAACTTTTTTGAAAAATAAAAACCGATATGTTCGGTTTATATCCCCGAACGTATCAGATTACATCAGTTTTTTCTAGTGGGCCGAGTCGGGGAATTTTTTTATTTTTTTTAAAAAAATTGAATTTCCAAAACTGAAGTTGACATTCACACCTACACTATCATGAAATTTCGACATTGAAATCTATTGTGTATCGTGAGATTTTTACTAAAGAAAAAGGAAAATTAGAAATCGATTTGGGGGAAAATACAAATTGATTGGAAAAAAACAGACGTATTTCTAAAAATTGGCTGCGCCAAAAGGCGGTTTGACCGGCCCCATCTCGAAAAAATACGCAAAATAAAAAAATCAATCGGGTAAAACGGACATCCGAGCGCAGAGTTATGACCATTTAAAGTTTTACCAAATTACAACTACTTTCTCTCCATACATTTTATGTCAATGCTTCCGTGATATGTTAATCAAGTTCATGCCGCATGCGACTTCCATAAAAACTTCATAGATTGGCTTCAATGACTATGATTCAAGAGATTGTAGTAGCCTAAAATAAAAAATAAAAAAATTAAATATTTAATTCACTTTTTCGGTTCGGTTCGTATCTAAAATAAAAAAATTGAACCGAATCATTAAATCCTGATTCGGTTCGGTTTTTCAAAAAATTGATTTTTTTAAAAAAAAAATCTAACCAAATTTCGATTCGGTTCGGTTTTTTCGGTTCTCCGGGTTTTCTGCCCACCCCTATCTCTATAGATCCTAATTCCCATAATGTAGCAGGCTTCACCTAAATCCTTCATCATGAAGGTACTTGACAACCACTCCTTGACTGACTGCAAGAGAGTCTTATTGTTTTCCATTATTAATATCATCTACATATATGATAATGAAGGCAATACTCCATCCTTGCATTTACTATAAACACATGGATCCTCTTTTCTTCTGACGAAATCAAATGACTTGATAGCCTTGTCAAAACAAATGTTCCAACTCCTCGAGGCTTGCTCAAGACCATAAATGGACTTTTGTAGCTTGCATACAACATTTGGTTTGGACTCAAGTGAAAAATCCTCAGGTTGTTTCATATACACTTTCTCAACTAGATTACCATTAAGGAAAACCGTTTTGACCTCCATCTGCCAAATGTCATACTCATAATATGCAACTATTGCAAGCAAAATCCGAATGGACTTAATCTTAGCAACATATGAAAAAGTTTCATCATAATCGACCACAGGCTGTTGATTATAACCTTTAGACACCAGTCTTGCTTTATAAGTATGTACCTTGTCATATGCATCAATCTTCTTCTTGAAGAGCCATTTGCATCATATGGATCTAACCCTTGTTGGCAAATAAACCAAGTTCCAAACTTGATTTATGTACATCGAGTCCATCTCAGATTTCATGGCTTCTTGCCATCTCTGCGAATCAATGTCTAACATAGCTTCGCTGTAGGTTGTAGGTTCATTGTCATCAGGAATATCTATCTCATTGTGTGTTTCAACAAGAAAATTAAGTCTTTCAGGTGGACGATGAGTCCTAGTGGTCCTACGGAGTTGATTATTCTGCGTTTCAGTGTTTGTTGCATTCTGATTGTGAGAAGGTCTTTGTGTGTTGGACAAGCCATCACCTTGAGAGCTTTCAAGAATGTCAGTTTCATGTATTTCCTGAATGAAATGATGTACAACAATTGTATCATCTTCCATTGGTTGTGTATGAGAGTCTTGCATTTCTGCACTATCTCTCACAACACTCCCAATGGCTGAAGGGCGTACTTTAAGTACCAAATATTCACCAGATACTCCCACTGAATCCTTGTTTAGGTCATTCGACAAGGGTTCATCTTCTGTGTTATCCTGTGGTTCTTGAATTTCTTCAAGTTCTATCTCTGTGCAGCTATGTTCCTTGTAGACATATTCTTTTTCAAGGAAAGTTGCGTTCCTGGAAAAAATGACCTTATGTTCTCCGGGAAGATAGACCTAGTATCCCTTAGTTTCATTTGGATACCCCACGAAGTAACATTTATCACTTTTATATTCCAACTTGTCAGTGAGCATCTTCTTAACATATGCAGGGCACCCCCGTGGTCTCATATGTTTAAGAGCTGGCTTCTTGCCACACCATATCTCATAGGGTATCTTTTCTACTGACTTGGAAGGAACCCTGTTCAGAACATATATAGAGGTTTGTATAGCATGTCCCCAAAGGTATGTAGGTAGAGTTGAGGAGCTCATCATCGATCGAACCATATCCAATAAGGTTCGGTTTCTCCTTTCGGCAACACTATTCATCTGTGGTGTTCTAAGAGGTGTCCATTTTGATTGGACTCCATGTAGCTTTAAGTAATGTAGAAAATCCTTGCTCAAGTATTCACCTCCTCGATCCGATTGAAGGGTCTTGATACTTGTTGCAAGTTGCTTCTCTACTTCCGACTTGTACTTTTTAAACTTCTCAAAAGCCTCAAATTTGTGTCTCATAAGATACACATATATATACCTTGTGAAGTCTTCAGTAAAAATGATGAAGTATGGGAAGCCTCCTTTAGCTTGAGTCGAGAATGACCCACATACATCAGTATGGACCAACTCAAGCACCTCTTTGGCTCGACACCTTTCCCAAAAAGTGGTTTATTGGTCATCTTTCCTCTCAAGCAAGATTCGCAGTTACCATAAGACTCCAAGTCAAATGGTTTGAGGTAGTCTAACTTCATCAACCTTGCTATCCTTGATTCGTTGACATGACCAAGTCTGCAGTGCCATAGGTAGGTAGAGTTTCTATTACTGATCTTGGCTCATTTATTTTGTACCTTTAATATCTCTCGACTACAATTTAGTGTATATAATCCATCCACAAGAGGAGCAGCTCCATATATAATATTATCAAAAGACAATACTTGACTGCCATTATAAATATACGAGGAAAAACCCTCCATGTCCAAAACTGGGATAGAAATAATATTCCTCGTTAACAAGGGTACATAGAAGCAATCATTCAACACTAAACAATAGCCAGAAGGTAAATTTAATCTATAAGTCCCTACGCGCTCAACATCCACTCGTGCTCCGTTTCCAACGCGTAGGTCTACCTCCCTTGGTCCAACCTTCCTGTTATCAGTTAGCCCCTGCACATTTGTACAAATGTGTGAGCCACAAGCGGTATCCAATACCCATGATTGAGAGTTATTTATAGACATATTTATTTTAATGACGTACATACCTTGTCCACCAAAAGCAGAAGCACCTGGTGCTTTTCCTCCTCCTGGTGCTGTGCAGTCCTTCTTCCAATGCCCCTTTTTATGGTAGTTGAGGCATTCATCCTTAACCGGATTTACCTTCTTCTTCACACCTCCCTTAAGCTTCATAGCTGAGGGCGCAGCGACTACTTTGCCCTTCTTCTTCTGCCATTCCTTTCCTTTCGGCTTGGGTCGACTAGAAGAGCTCACTATGAGCACAACTTTACCTTTGGAAGTGGAAGACTCAAAGGTCTTGAGCATGTTGTGCAGCTCAGGCAGAGTCGCCTTCGTTCCATTCATATTGAAATTCACTATGAAGTTCTCAAAAGAATGAGGGAGAGACTTCAGGATGAGGGTGGTAGCGACATTCTTCTCAAGCTTGGTTCCAATTGACACAAGCCTCTCTATCAGCCCTATCATCTTCAACACATGCTGCGAGACCTGTCCCCCTTCATTGAGCTTACACTTAAAGAGTTCTATCAGTAACTCATATTCCATAGTTTGGGATTGTGAGTCATAGAGACTCTTCAAGTGTTCGAGCATCTCAATGGGTCCCATGTTCTCATGTTGTCTCTGAAGTTCCATAGACATGGAATACAACTTCACGCACTGCGCTGAAGTGGCATCATCTAGGTGTTTCCGGTAAGCATCCTTATCAAAAGAGGCATATTCAGCAGAGTCTGTCGCAGGGACTGTTGGGAACACCGTGTCTAACACATATTCTATTTTTTCTTGTCTCAGCACTATTCGCAAATTCCTTCGCCAGTCAAGGTAGTTCAGTCCAGTAAGTTTGTTCATCTCAATAAACATTTTAACGATAAGCTCGACATCTTTAATAATCTGAAGTGTTAGATAGACTGGAAATCAAACTCAAAATCTATTTCCTATTATACACATTCCTTTAGGCTAATCAACATGACCTTTTGTTTAATTAGCTCCCACTATTTTAACATACTTCTACTACCCCATGGTAGAATACAAACCTATTTTAATTGAGGTCATAATGGGCCAAGATCGAAGCCTATGATATCTCCGCGTTTGCTTTGGCTGATAATTTCAATAACACATCTTGGTAGGTTCTAAACCAATTGCAAAACTTATTTGCAACTCTTGGTTGATCAAATATTACATTTAATCTTACGTCCTTATATTAGTCCGACACTTTGGCGCCAAGACTTGTCAAAGCAAGTCAACCCCATTACACGACTGCGTTTATGTATCTAAGCAAATTTGGCCTTTGTGAGCAAATACTTTGGTGTAAATACTCACAAAAGTTTATCGTTTACCTTTACATTAAAACACATCTATGAAAGAGTCTGGGTCCTAGTAGACTTAGAGCAAATGCTTTGGCATAAATACTCGTATCGCCAAAAAGGATTTTGCACTCTAACAATTATAATGGACGACGCGTTTTAATTTAGACTTGTATTTAAAATTTTGGGAAACATTTTAATTCAAGGTTTTAACTAAGATAAACTCTTTTACGCCATATCCAATATGACATCTTAACATCATGCAAAACTAATGACACATATAGTTGGGAAGCGTCAACCCAATATACATGATATTAGATGGTTTAACCAAATATTGGGCGCTGCCTGCCCAGACAGTTATAGAGGACGTTATTCTAGAAATGTAAATGACAAACATTTTGACATTTAGCACATAAAAAGTATACTTATTAATTGGGGCCGCAACGCTAATCATTAGATCCATGGCGCCATCGGTGCGTAAGCCTTTCGCCGCAAAATGCATTAGCGCCGCGGCACGCAGAGGCGAAACATTTCGCTCGCAAATGCATTAGCGCCGCGGCGCTCCACCATGGAGCCGCGACGCCTATAGTCCAGTGAGTCCAAGTTTTGAAACGAAGCATTAGCGCTGCGGCGCTCCACCATGGATCCGCGGCGCCGCATTGAAACCCTAGCAAGCACCGCGGTGCCCTACCATAGGGCCGCAACGCCGATGTCCTGACAAACGTTTTTGTGTTAATTTTTCAAAATCGTTCAACCCCTAAATCCAATTTAGGGATCAATTCACTGGTCCTTTATCATCACCCACCATTATCAATAACACCCATATCGACCATCGTCCGTTCTTACCCATTCTTAGCCGTGCACCGTGCAATGACCCGGACAACACACTTCTGGCTTAGTTCGAGTTAGAGCGGAATGACTTCCTCGAGTTAGCGTAGGAGATAGTTTAGGGTGATATCAAAAGGTCAACATTCGTTCAAGACATGTAGGATTTCAAGAAAACTTGTTTTAATCCAATTTTATGTTTAACCCATATTATTACTGTATTAAATTGTTATATAACCATTGAACCAGCATGGGCTCTAATACCACTGTGGGATTTTGTTGGGTTCAAAACACATAAGTAAGGCACAACAGAAGTTTTAAATTTTATTTCTTACTTACCCAATAACTTTTCTGGTATGGTTATACAATAATCATACCTGTAACATAAAGCATAATACTTACATGTTATAGTAACTGGAATTTTTATCTACTATGGGGTTGACATGCGGTTGCCCTTTCGACTGCAAACTCCAAGCTTCAATGTACTTCTCTTTCGAAAAGCTAGGAAATCCGGCAGAGGTTCGAGAGAGTTTTAATTCTAGGTCTCTAGGGCTTAGAATGATAATCTGAAATTTGTGTGTGAGTAATGAAGAGAATGTCACTATTTATAGGTGAAAATTAGGTCAAATCGGATTAGGATTTGACCTTGGACCTGACCCAAAAATTGAGGCAGAGCCGCGGCGGCCCTAGGGTATGGGCGCCGTGGCGCTCGACGTGCTCCTGCACTGTCTCGATTTATTTTCTGCGTATTCTTAATTGAATCCAAAATCCAATTTTGACTTAATTAAAATAATCATTATTCATTTAAATATCTCGATTTTAAATCAAACATTTAATTAGTCTCTCAATATATCTTTAGATCGAAAGGACAATCGACATAGTGTGACTCTACATGCCTTCTCATATCGATATTAATCAAATTAAGGTCTACGCGGAACTCCTAGACAGCGCCGCAAGGAACTCAATATGTCAAGTACATTTACGCGAATCCAGTAAACTTAACCTTTATATGGCAAGATAAAATCCTTTCATTCACGACACACCCGA
Source organism: Anisodus acutangulus (assembly GCA_029783415.1). Taxonomy (NCBI): domain Eukaryota; kingdom Viridiplantae; phylum Streptophyta; class Magnoliopsida; order Solanales; family Solanaceae; genus Anisodus; species Anisodus acutangulus. Next base: position 5,376,561 of record CM056509.1, read on the forward strand.
TCAAGCTTAAGATTTATCAAGTGTCTATCCAAATGGCTTAATCATTGTATCTCATCTATATTAGTTGACGACTAGACCATATTCTAAATATGTCTATTGCGTTGGCCAACGACTTAGTCAACCTAATATCATTGAGAATCTGAGTGTTCTCTCGAATATACATTCGAAGAATGAATCCTAATCTTGGCTCATCTACCACCTTTAATCCACATTGTAATGTACCCAATACAAGCCGTATCTCAACCTATAAGGCATTTGAACTTAGGACGGGATCAAAGTACATTACTTTGTAGACAAGGCGCGTATTGACCTCAAGTCTAAGGACTTCTATCTCCCACATGCCGATCATACTTTAGACAAGTATAACAAACAATATATCAGCACGTTATACCAATACTTCCAAAGTATCCATTTGTCCATCACGAGTAGCCATTACTCGTAGCAGGTGAGACATACTACATCCTCTAAGGATGTGATGCAGTCCACATATTGACTTATCACATATCATCGATATCTCATTCTCGATGATCATTAGTCGAGGCTATTTAAGAGTTACGTTATAATATTAATAACTAACACTATTAATAACAGCGTAACCTCCAGGGATGCATATTATAGAATATTACAAACAATCAATTAATAATTCAATAATTGCAAATGCCAAAATATTAATCTCCATTAATAATAATACGAATATGTATAAAGTACTTTGTCCTAATACAGATTGTCTCTAGGACATAAATATACTTTCATTATCAACACACACTCTAAGCGCTACCAGACTATGCAATTGCTTTTGGTAAGACTCCATTTTCACTCTATCGAGTACCACAACGGCTGTGGGAAGGGAAATTGGACTTTTTATATGTGTTTGGCAATCCTCAACTCTTGAGCTAGCTTTTAGAGTTGAGTTAAGCTAATACATTAATACCTGAGTTTCCTTTCATCTCTGCAGACTACTTGGCTGATGTATACTATAAACAAGGAAATCTGGAAATGGCAATACGTAATTATAGGAGAGCTATTGCCCGTGATGCTGAATTCTTTCAGGCGTATAACAATCTGGTACGTAGTTCATAAAATTCCTATCCTATATTAACAAGTATTTCTATATGCTCCCTATAATGTTGCTTATAATGTAATGCTCTAAAAGATGCTGGTAGATTGCCGGAAGAAATTCATTGCTATCATGTAAGTTATATTCCTTTATTGGTTGGTCATATGCTTTAGTATACTACAAAAAAAATCACTGAAAGTAGCTATGAACTTCGTCGATGATCTGTCGCTAAATTGCTCATAGCTAAAAGAATTTGTTGACAATCCTTCGCTAATCATGATTAGCTTCGAATTTTGTTGTTTAGCTACAATTTTTGTCCGTCGCTAATTCCTTTTGTCTTAGTAGTATGTAACTTATTTTTTGTTACTTTTATGTTGTTCTCTCAACTTTTTTGATGGACCGGCAGGGTTTTGCTTAATCTTAACTATTTCAATCTAGTAGTGTTTTTTAAGATCCTATTGCTACTGTCTAGGAACATGAGTGCCGCTGCACAATGTTTCAAAGCGAGTTTAGCTGTCACAACAGGGCTTTCAACTCCTGTAGGAAATCAATTCCATGATTTTATTTCATTCCCAAGTTTACAATATATACAACTCTAAACAATCAATCTTGGCTATCTCTAAGGATATACTAATTAATATAATTGATCTAATCAATCCTAATTCTATGATACTAATTTACAATCATTCTAAAATATATGATTACAATATTCATGATTTAGTCCCATAATTATCTTAACAATCCCCCGCAATCTTAGCGGGAGGTTCTCGTATGCTGAGACTGTCCCTGAAATCATCAAATAGTACGCGCGGAAGAATTTGGTGAAAATATCGGCAATCTGATAACGGGATGATACATGAAGAACACGAACATGTCCACGTGCAACCTTTTCTCGGACAAATAATATATCCATTTCTATGTGTTTTGTGCGTTGATGCTGGACAGAATACCCGGATAAGTATATCGCACTCACATTATCACAATAAACCACAGTTACCTTTTCAATTAGACAATGGAGCTCTAAAAGAATATTATGGAGCCAACATGATTCATCAACCACATTGGCTACCCCTTGGTATTCTGCTTCAGCGTTCGATCGAGACATCGTTGGTTGTTGTTTGGATGACCATGAAATAAGGTTATCTCCCAAAAATACATAATAACTAGAGGTGAAAAGTCATGTGTCCGGGCAATCACCCCAATCCGCATCTGTATAAGACGAGAGACTCGAAATGGAGGACTTATACAAATGTAGCCCAAAATGAAGAGTACCATTGACGGCTCCATACTCACCTCACCTCAGGCGAACGGTGTTGCGGAACGCAAGAACCACACGTTGAAGGAAATGATGAATTCCTTGCTCATCAATTCCGATCTTTCCCAAAATATGTGGGGAGAAGCCGTCCTTACCGCTAATAGGATTCTTAATACAATCCCTAATAAGGGTAAGGACAAGACTCCATATGAATCATGGAAGGGAAAGAAAACCACCTATAAATATTTAAAGGTGTGGGCTTGTTTGGCAAATGTCGAAGTGCCCAAGCCAAAACAGGTCAAGATTGGGCATAAGACTGTAGATTGTATTTTCATCGGAAATGCAAATACCAGTAGTGCTTATCGCTTCTTAGTGCATAAGTCAGATATTTCAGATATCCACGGGGGTACAATCATGGAATCAAGAAATGCTCAATTCTTTGAGGATACTTCTCCTAGAAAGGAAAAAGACATAACCTCTCACAAATGAAGTTATGAACAAAGCTCTCAAGAACCAGGAGTCATTGACTGCCCAGATCTACATGGTCCAGATCTAGTGGACTTCGAAGTGGCTGAATATTTGGAATCTAGAGTTCCAGATTCTCAGAACTTGGAGACTCCAGAGATAGAACCGAGGCGAAGTAAAAGGGCCAAGAAGGATAAATCATTCGATCCTGACTTTGTAGCTTATATGGTTGATGATGAACTAAGGACAATTGTTGAACCATTGTCAACTCCAGAGGCACCGCTTTGGAAAGAAGCTATTGAGAGTGAAATAAACTCCATCCTGCATAACCATACTTGGGAGTTGGTTGATCTTCCTCCGGGAAATAAACCATTGGGTTGTAAATGGATACTCAAACGGAAGTATAAAGCAAATGGGTCTATAGATAAGTACAAGACCAGGTTGGTAGTCAAGGGCTATCGGCAGAAGGAAGGCCTTGACTATTTTGACACGTACTCCCCGGTGTCTAGGATGACGTCCATACGAGTATTCATTAAGATCGCAACGTTGCGTGACCTTAAGATACATCAAATGGATGTCAAGACAACCTTCCTAAATGGTGATTTGGAAGAAGAAATCTATATGGAACAACCTTAGGGGTATGTGGTTCCATGGCAAGAGAAGAAAGTCTGTCGACTTGTCAAATCTCTGTACGGGCTGAAACAAGCTCCGAAGCAATGACACGAAAAATTTGATAGTACTCTACTATCGAAGGGTTTCTCCATTAATGAATGTGATAAATGTATCTACACGAAAGGTAACTCTGACTCGTTCGTCATGATATGCCTGTATGCAGATGACATGTTGATCACAGAGAGCAATCCTAGCTTGATCCTAGAGACTAAGAAGATGTTGAAACAATGTTTCGACATGAAGGATATGAGTATCACATATGTCATCTTAGGGATAAAGATATCTAAGATGTCTGACGGACTGGTCTTATCTCAGTCTCACTACATCGATGATGTGTTGAGAAAGTTTGAGATGTTTGACAGTTCGTCTATGAAGTCACCACTGGATAGAAATCAAAAGCTTGATAAAAATCGTGGTGCACCTGTATGCCAGGAGCAATATGCACATGTGATTGGGAGTTTGATGTACATAACAAACTGCACCCTACCTGATATTGCTTGTGCAGTCAACAAGTTGGCTAGGTTTACCCGTAATCTGAGTAATGATCATTAGAAGGCATTGAATCGGGTACTACGATACCTGAAATATATGCTAACTTACTGGATGCATTATTCGAGATATCCAGCTGTACTAGAGGGGTACAGTGATGCAAATTGGATATCTGATATAGAGAACACAAAGTCCACCAGTGTGTATGTATTTACAATTGGTGGTGGGGCTATGTTTTGGAAATCCTCTAAGCAAACTTGCATAGCCCGATCCACGATGGGATCAGAGTTTATCGCTTTAGATAAAGCAGGAGAAGAAGTTGAGTGGCTTCACGACTTCTTAGAGGATGTTTCTTGTTGGAACAAACCCTTACCTTCTGCAATGATCCACTGCGACAGTCAGTCGGCTCTAGGAATGGCACTGAGTTCTATGTACAATGGAAAGTCTCGTCATATTCGGCGGAGATATACGACCGTTAGGCAGCTGATCACCACGGGTATAATATTAATTGATTACATAAAATCAAATGATAACATAGCGGACCCGCTGAAGGGTTTACCCAAAGATCAGATATTCTGCTTGTCTAGGGGAATGGGCTTAAAACCCAAGCTATAAGGACCAATGCGGTGGTAACCCAACCTTACTGACTGGAGATCCCAAGAATTAGGTTCAATGGGAAAACTAAGCTGTAAAGGTTCAGTTGAGTGCTTCGGTGGAAGCATGAGCACTTCAGATAGTGATTTCTATAAAGAAACATCAATCCAAAGTCGTTCCCGTGAGAGACATTAAGTGCTATCTACATTGTGGGTAAATGTTAAGTTTCAAAACCTTTAATGATCATCAACGATTGAGGTTAGGTTTGGGGAAACTTTTAATGATTCTTAACACTTGTAAAGTGGGGTATAGCAGGATACCTTGTAGGAGACAACCTATTTAAGTGCGAGGACAGGCAGCCTCAAATGAACGCACTTAAGAATCCACGAAGTGTCCACGGCCACAACGGACAAAACATTATGAAGAACAGAGTAAGGGAAGTTGTTATGTTGGTACCGTTGACTTGGCTTACACTAAACACTGACGGTTCAAGACATTACGTTCACCGCGCAGTAAGTAAGTCCGATGGTATTCAACTATGAAAGGTTCAAAGCTGAAGCTACCTCTCTTGATGCAACATCAGTCCGCTGAAAGATTGCTGGAAATAGGCACCTTGTGAGTGCGCCAAAATCTCTTTCAAGAGGGGATTGTTGGAAATTTACTAATGTGGAATTAAGTTTATCCCATTATTTATGACTCGAACAATTGGGACCTCACACGTCGGAAACGTCGTTTTCACACACGTGTACACGTAGTGCCAAGTATCACAAATTTCATTAGTGAAAGAGATATTGGCACGTAAGTAATACGTTTGAGACATAGAATGATGGATGGTTATTGGACAAATGACAAGTATTCCACGTTGGTAAACGAAGGAAGAAGTGTATGAAGTATAAGATGAAACAAGTCGGAAATCGCCGTGGAGCCGCGAAGGACCGCGACGCAGCCCCATCGGAGCCGAGGCGCCGGAGCACCGCGACGCTAATTGGGAGTTCAGCCACTGGAGCCGAGGCACTGCGACACTAATTCACAGAGCTGCGGCGCTTCGGAAGCAGAATGCTGCGACGGAAAGATGGAAAGTTCTGACTTTTGGGCTGGTTTTGGAGCATTGAATCTCCATTATTTGGCACATGAATTCAACCATTATTTGGCTGAATGTAACCCCTCAATAAGTGTCATTACATGGCTATTGAAGGCCATTAGTTTCCTAGTTGAGGGATCATCTCCTTACACTATAAATTGAGGCCTTTGGCTCAATTGTTCAACACTTAGAAACACTTACAGAATTTTCTGAAATCTTCTTCTTCTTCTCTAGCAAGTTTACTATATTCAAAGTTCTTCAAGAGTAACACTTGAGTTTCCTTTGCTCATTTGTTAAGTTGTTGTTGTATCTTGGGAGACTATTGCCCGACAACGTAAAATGATATATACGGGGCAATCTTGTCTTAAAGGCAGAGTCATCATTTGACTCAGCAAATCACAAGGAGTTTGTAATCGTTCTTATTTCCAATTTGTTGTAATATTTAGTTTATCCTTTCTAGCAATTTACAATATTTACTTACTTTCCGTTTTTTGTAATTGTTGTAACCCACAAGATCCACCAGAGGATGATATGAAACTGAAGCTCTACCAAGGCAACCGAGAAAGGCAAGAAGGGCCCAAAATTGAAACCCAATCACCTCATTTCCTTTTTTTTTTCCTTCCTGTTTTAATTATTATACAATTAAACTTGGTTGGTAATGAGAAATTCAAGATCTTATTCTTTTTTCTTGATAAGTCATTTTTTCCTGCAAGGGTATTAGAGAAGAAAAAAAATCACGGGTACTACATTTGGAGTCTCGTCCAGTTGAATATCACTTCTTTCGTTGCAAAACAGTAACACAAAATAAAAACGAATATGACTCCAAATTCACAAAATAATACGTGCCTTCTTTCCTGCTTTCTTTCGACCCGATTTTCTCCTAGGTTTTTTGTTAGGTCTTTAGTATGAGGCAACATAAACTCAAGAGGAGTCGATTCGATCAAACGAAGGAGTTGTTCATTGACTTGGACCAAGTACTAACGCAACTCACAAAAATACTACTAATACTAGTAATCAAATGAGGTGAACCGAAAATATTTTCACCAGCTGCAATATTCAATGCTGAGTAAATGAAGTTGAGGTTAACTAACAATGAAATGTAGTGCCCATTGGCATGACACCAAATGCCTCATCAGCATAATCAGACTAAAGCTATCCATAGGTGCCAAGAGAAGTATGAAGTAGAGGTATTTGATGTTAAATATACACTTACCATAAGTAGTGTATATCACGGTATTTTGGAGATACAGCCCGTGATATACCTCACGGTTTAGTGCAAGATTTTGTTGTAATATTTTAGTGTAAATATAATATTAATTAATATTGTATACTTACCATAATTGTAGGATTCTTGTAATACGAGAATAGAGTTTTGAGAGTAGAATATGAATATGATTTCTATTATAAAAATTGTAAATTGTATATATACTCTTTCATTAATGAGAATAATCAAGAGATTATTTCTTTCATGATATCAGAAGTCTAGGTCAACTATTTCCTCTCCAAATATTTCATCTCGTTTCACGAATTCCGAGAGTCTATCCTCGGTTTCCGATCCCAAATTCTCTATTCCAAATCCCTCAATCACCTATTGTTCTTTCGTTATGTCTACATCAAAGAACACGTTTCACCCTGCCCTTGTTACATCAAGAATCACATCCCTCTTATTCTTGAAATAGAAAATGTCCAATATGCGACGTGGGCCGAACTATTCAAAATTCACGCACGCACGCTCACATCAAGTCATCTATCATATAATCCCCGCGACTTCTGAGGATACGGAGGTGCTTAAACGCGAGGATGATCCTAAGTTGTGGACGACTCTTGATGCCACCGTTCTTCAGTGGATTTACTCTACTATCTCTATCGACCTGTTGTAGACAATTATTAAGTCGGACGCTACGACGATGGCTGCTTGGGATAGGCTGCGTGACATATTCCAAGATAATCAAAATTTCAGAGTTGTTACCCTTGAGCAGGAATTTTCCCACGTCAACATGGGAAATTTCCCGAACGTTTCAGCGCATTGAAAGAGGTTGAAAGAATTGGCGGACCAACTCCGTGAAGTTGTTGCGCCCGTTAGCGAAGATCGTCTTGCCCTACAGATGGTTGCTAGACTATCTGACGCCTACAGTGGCGTTGGAACCCTCCTTCGTCAAAGTAATCTTCTCTCGAAGTTCTATCAAGCTCGCTCTATGCTTACTTTGGAAGAAGCCGATTTGGCTAAGAAAACGACTACTAGTGCTAGTATTGTGGTCATGATGACGTCCTCCATCAATTCTCAAGGTTTCATTGATAATTCGAGCTTAAACCGTGCTCACGGGGGCGACAAAAATAGTCGTAAAAGTAATGGCAAAAATCGCGGCGGCAACAACGGTCGCGGCAGGAACAGCAACACCGCCGGCGGGAACAACATCGACGTCGGGAGTGGACCTCGGAACAGTGGCAGTGGGCCGCAGGCAGCCTGGTCCCAGCCTTGGGCTCCTTGGCCCAACTTCCACCATTTTTACGGAAATCCAGCCACTGGCCAGTGGCCCCAACAACAGTTTCGGCCCAATACCACTTGGGCTAGTGGTAGCAGGTGTGCTTGGGCCCCGGCCTCTGCAGGCCCATCATGCAGCGGACCCCACTTAAATCAGCATTGAAGCCGCTATGCACACACTTGGTTTAACTCCCCCGGACCCGAATTGGTACATGGACACCGGAGCCACCACCCATATGACATCCGATCAAGATACTCTCTCGTCTTATTCCAATTTGAGCAACAGTCGTGGCATAATTATTGGTAATGGTAATTCAATTCCGATTTGTGGTTATGGTCATAAAACTTTGTCTCCCCCCATCCACCTCTTATCTTGAAAAATACCTTTTCTGCCCCTCAATTGATTAAAAATTTGGTGTCTGTCCGTAAATTCACCACTGGTAATTCCATTTATGTTGAATTTGATCCGTTTGGGTTTTCTATGAAGGATTTCAAGACGGGAATTCCTCTCATGATGTGTGATAGTATGAGAGATCTTTATCCTATCACGTCAAGTTCCGGTCTCTCGAGCCAAGCCTTGCCATCAACTTTTGCAGTCTTCGCTCCTTCCTTATGGCATGCTCGTCTAGGTCATCCGGGGTCGTCTATTTGGTCTTCCTTAGATAAAAATAATTTTATTTCTTATAAGGGTACGCGTAGTACTCCGAGTTGTCAATCTTGTCCTTTAGAAAAATTGTTAGGTTGCCATTTGTAGACTCTAATTCTCATACTTTAATGTTATTTGACATTATTCATAGCGATTTATGGATATTTCATGTTCTCAGTTCTTTGGGTCATCGTTATTATGTTCTATTTCTGGATGATTATTCTAATTTTTATGTACTTTTCCGATAGCGAAAAAATGTCACGTTTTTCCAATTTCTTAAAATTTAGTGCATTCATTAGAACCCAATTCGAAGGGGAAATAAAAAACATTCAATGTGATAATGGCAAATAATATGAAAATGGGGTGTTTCGGGAGTTTTGTACTAATAATGAAATCAATTTTCATTGTTCTTGTCCTCATACGTCTTCACAAAATGGGAAAGCCGAACGCAAAATTCGTACCATTAATAACATTGTCCGAACTTTATTGATTCATGCTTCCGTACCCCTTCTTTTTGGTATCATGCGCTACAAATGACTACATATCTCCTTAACATACTTCCTATCACATGCTTGACGTATTCATCCCCTCTTCATATTTTATATAATAAGACTCCTTCGTATTCCCATCTTAAGGTCTTTGGTTGCTTGTGCTATCCACTATTTCCGTCCATCTTAGTGCAAGATTTTGTTGTAATATTTTAGTGTAAATATAATATTAATTAATATTGTACACTTACCATAATTGTAAAATTCTTGTAATATTAAAATAGGATTTTGACAGTAGAATAGGAATAAGATTTCTATTATAAAAAATTATAAATTATATATATACTCTTTCATTAATGAGAATAATGAGAGATTATTTTTTTCATTTGCGAATCAAAGCACTCCTTTGATCTAGTATATGAACTAGACCAATACTCAGGATAGGGCCAACAACATTACGCACCATGACATATCTTGAACTAATAAACTCATATTCATCTTCAAGATTTTTCTTCGAACTCTTATATTGTGATAACAGGCAACCGGTAGTCTCGCAAATCTAGATGATTGTCCTGCACAGTGATTTCTACGTGATGAGCCATGTTGGCCCATGTAAAAGTTATGGTCGAACATTAAATTTGCTTGATGGGTTTTATTTAAATAAAATTATGCTATTGCCATCTATTACATGATAATAAGTGCCTAACTAATCCTACTTCATCCTGCCGCGTACGGCACATACAAGAGGAAAATGCTCCCATGCGAGATCATTTCATAGGATCAAAAGTGAGAGTGATGGAGAATCCAATTTTTGATCTGATGCCATCGTAGTCTCGCAAATCTAGGTGATTGGTATAAAATAATATATATAAAAATATAGAAAATGTTGAAATTTTGATATAAAATAATATATAACACTTAAAAAAACAATAAAAGATCTTTCTGGTTAAAACAAGATAAGCTTTAGGCTAAACTATGGAGGATTTTATGTTGCCCAACCATTGAATTCTGAGTCCGTCACTGGCTAATGGGGTTGGAATTCTGAAGAAAAAATACCATGTAATTAAATAATCTACTGAATTATTAACTGTAGCTCCTCGTTTACAACAAAAGTAAATATAAAACACTAAAACAACAATTTACCACCATAATTTATCTATAACATAGTATCAATCATCCGTCATTATTGCGTCACATAGTACGACAAGTGACCCAAAATAGGTTACAAAAGCAAAGGCTACAAACAAAGGACTTTAAAATTAGGTTGACATCATTGTAAGCAGTACCACCTGCAAGTTCCAATCTTTAGCCACTAATTTAACTTTCAACCACTATCTCCTTAGCGAATGAAAAATTAAGCAATTGTTTTCTTTTCTACCAGCTTTGACAACCAAAACAACATCTAACATTTTCAGAGTACCAAAGGAAGTAGTCACTAATAACATAAGCGCGTTTAAAATAACTTAATTTCATTTGCTTTCTTAAATTTCATACCCTATCAAGTTAAGACACATGCAAATATACGAAAGGAATAGTAATTAAACATTACATCAAGTGAACCAAAATTGGTTACAAACAAAAGGTTACAAAATAAAGAACCCCAAGACAAAAAGACTTCAAATTTTGATTAACATCTTTTTAAGCATTAGCACCAGCAAGTTCCAACCTTTAACCACTTTTTTAACTTTTAGTCACTATTTTAACTTTTAGCCAATAACTATCTTAGTAGCAGGGGAAGGAGAAGGAGAAAAAGTGAGCTATTGTTTCTTCTTTTCCCAAGCTTTAATAATCAAAACAGCAAAATCATTTTCGAAGCACGAGAGAAAGTAGTAACAGAAATATGGTTATAATTACAAAATTCAAATAATTTTTTTGTACATCAATATTTAGTTTAGAATCACAAAATTTAAGAATCTCATATATTTCTTAAATATAGTTTACCGTCAAATGAAGAAACATACAATGACACTAAAAAGTATAACATATAATCATTCGTTGATTATTGCATCACATAATACAAGTGAGCCAAAATAGGCTACAAAAGAAAAGGTTACAAAATAAAGGACTTCCCCCCAACCCACCCCAAAAAAAAAAACCCTTCAAAATCAGATTAGCATCACTTTAAGCATTAGCACTTTCAGCAAATTTTAACTTATAACCACTTTAGTAGCAGTTTTAACTTTTAGCTACTAACTCACTTAGTAGCAGGGGAAGGGGAAGGAGAAAAATTAAGCAATTGTTTCTTCTTTTCCCAAGCTTTAACAACCAAAATAGCATCAAACATTTTGGGAGCACCAGATGAAGTAGTGGCGGATATTTTAAGGTAATATTTAATACCAGATACAACTTGTTTTTCCGCTTCAACAACTTGAGAAAAACTCAACAACCCATTATTATTATTTTGTTTTTGCAAATTTCTGTTGTACTCTTCAACACAGTATTTTCCCAAATCTTGAATTTCTTTATTTGTTTTGACATCTTTGATTTGTGTTCTTCCACCTAATGCATTTGATGGGGTTGAAGAAAATAATGTGTAGATGAAGAAAAAGAGAAATATTAAAGAGAGAATTTTTGCCATTGGAAACAAAGGAGAGTAAAAACTTTTTTTTATTATTATGACAAGAAAGGAAGAAGGGGTGGAAGTTATATAAGGGATTTTTGGTGTGGGGTGGGGCGTGGGGACACGTAATAGGGTGGTGGCAAGTGGCAACACGTACGTGATGCCGCGTTTTTGTGAAACAGACGATAGAAAAGAGGACCAAACAGTCTCTCGCTCTACTTGTTTGTTTGTTAAATAATTTTAGGATTTAATATATATTCATCGACAATTAAAAAAAATTCTGCATTAATAGAATATTTTAATCGATTTGAGTAAAGATAAAGTTATCTCCGTGTGATCTATATGTCACGGGTTCGAGTCGTTATTAGGTTCGACTATCTACATCACACTCCTTGAAGTGTGACCCTTCCTCAGACCTTACTAACGTTGGATGCTTTGTGCACAGGGCTGCCCGATTATTGTTATGACATCCACGATCGAGATAATATTATTGCGAAAATTGGCGAAACAAGCAACTATTATTAAGAATTTCATCTTTAGACCAAACACAAGTAAGAGACGTGAAATACTATAGAGAGAAAATGTACTTAATGTGTAGGTTAAAAACGTATCAGAAAGGTTAACCAAGAAGGAAAAGCTGAGTTGATAGATGACTCACTTTCTTTAAGACAAAATTGCCTCGTAATTGGACAATAGTCTCCCAAGATAAAACAACAACAACAAACAATACAAAGCTAGTAAGGTTGATTCCGATGAAGAAAAAGAATATTGAACATATTGTAAAGAGAAGAGAGGATTTTTTGGTTTTGTTTAGTTTTTTTTTCTCCTATCTTTGAACTGAATAGTAATGTTCAATTTATAGGTGAAGAAGAGGGCGGATTCTGATTGTTGAAGTCAAATCCGTTGGCTGGTGTTGTTTGCAGAAGATAGAGATGTTGCAACGTTTCTGAAATCTTCATGGACCAAAGTGTAAATAAGAAATATTTCAGGGACCAAAAGAGAATTCCGGAAGAAAGCCCACAACCCACAAACGAGGTCCGACCCTGACCGACCTGCACTGACCGAAAGGCAAAGCGAATGACGGCGCGCGTGGGGCTTATCCCCGAACCCATGCTCACCTAGGTCCTCCCCCTTCTTAAAACTTGGATCACCCCTTGGGGCCCAAACCCTCACTCAAAACTATAGTTAATATAGTCCTCAATCCTTTCATTATCAACCGATGTGGGAGTTCTATTATTTGGACAAACCAATCCATCTATTTGTGTCTTAAACACCTTACTTTGTGCATGAATATATTTTTCATTCCTCAACGAAATTTGACGATACTTGGCACAATATCATCTACTCATTTAGTATATTAGGCATGAGCGAAGAAATGATGTTTCCGACATGCGGGGCCCATGTATTTAAGTCATTAAAGATGGAAAAAACTCAATCCCATATAGTTAAATTTCCAACAATCTCCTCTTGAAAAAGAATTGGTGCACACGAGGTGCCAAAGTTCAGCAATCTTTCAGCGGAAAGATATTGTATTAGGAGAGGTAGCTTTTGGCTTTGAATCTTCCTTAGTTGATTACCATCGAATTTACCTACTGCGAGGTGAACATGATGTTTTGAACCGTCAGTGTTTAGTGTAAACCAAGACAATGATATCAACACAATAACTCCTCTTATTCAGTTCTTCTTATAGTGTTGTCCGTTGTGGCCATGGACAACTCTTGGATTCTTAAGTGTGTACATTTGAAGTGGCATGTCTTCACACTTAAATTGGTGATCTCCTATAAGGTATCCTTCTATACCCCACTTGCAAGTATTAGAAATCATTAAAAGTTTTTAGGAACTTATCCTTTATCATTTATGCAGGTAGCACTTAATGTCTATCGCGGGAACAACCTTGGAATTATATTTATTTAAAGAATAATAATCTGAAGTGCTCTTACTTCAAGTGAAGCGCTAAAACTGAACCTCTACAATTTAGTTTTCCCATTGAACCAAAATTCTTGAGATTTCCAGTCAGTAAGGTTGGGTTACCACCTTAAAGATTCTTATTGTTTGAGTTTTAAGATCATTCCCCTAGACAGACAGAATATTTGATTTTTGGGTAGGCCTTTAGTTAATGGATCCGCTATGTTATCCTTTGATTTGACGTAATCAATGGAAATGACACCCGTAGTGATCAAATGACTAACAGTCTTATGTCTCCGATGAATATGTCTATACTTACCGTTGTACATACTATTCCGTGTCCTTCCTAAAGCCGATTGGCTGTCACAATGAATCATCACCGAACGTACGTGTTTATCCCAACAAGGGATATCCTCTAAGAAGTCGTGAAGTCATTCTGATTCTTCTCCTGCTTTATCCAAAGCAATAAACTTTGATTTCATCGTGGATCGGGCGATGCATGTTTTCTTAGAGGACTTCCAAGACACAGCCCCACCACCAATTGTAAAAATATACCGACTCGTGGATTTGATGTTTTTTTATGTTCGATATCCAGTTTGCATCACCGTATCCTTCCAACACGGCTGGATATCTAGAATAATATAATCCGTAAGTCAACGAATATTTCAGATATCGTAGTATCCGATTTAACGCCTTCTAGTGATCAATTCCAGGATTACGAGTAAACCTAGCTAATTTATTTGACTGGATAAGCGATATCGGGTCGGGTGCAGTTTGTAATGTACATTAAACTACCAATGACCTGCGCATATTGCTCTTAGGATACGGGTGCACCACGATTCTTATCAATTCTATGATTCATATCCATTGGTGACTTCATAGGGGGACTGTCAAATACATTAAATTTCCTCAAAACATCTTCAATGTAATGAGATTGAGATAAGACTAGCCCGTTATATGTCTTAGAAATCTTAATTCCTAAGATTACATCTGCAATACCCATATCTTTCATGTCGAAACATTGTTTCAACATATTCTTGGCTTCCAGGATCAAGTTTAGACTACTTCCGGTGATGAGCATGTCATCTACGTAAAGGCATATAATGATAAATGCGTCAGAGTTCCCTTTGATATAGATACATTTATCACATTCATTTATGGAGAAACCTTTTGATAATAAAGTATTATCAAACTTTTCATGCCATTATTTCGGGGCTTGTTTGAGTCTGTACAGAGACTTAACAAGTCGACATACTTTCTTTTCTTGTCCTGGAACCATATACCCCTCAGGTTGTTCCATGTATATTTCCTCTTCCAACTCTCCGTTTAGAAAGAACGTCTTAACATCCATTTGATGTATCTCAAGGTCACGCAAAGCTGCAATGACTATGAGTACCCTTATGGACGTTAATCTAGACACAGAGGAGTATGTGTCGAAGTAATTGAAGCATTTCTTTTATCTGTAGCCTTTAACTACTAATCTTGCCTTATACTTGTCAATAGTTCCATCTGCTTTGTACTTTCTTTTGAGTATCCACTTACAACCCAAAGGTTTGCTTCCCGGAGGAAGATCAACCATTTCCCGAGTATAATTTTGCATGATGGAATCTATTTCGCTTTCTATAGATTCTTTCCACAACGGTGTTTCTAGAGTTGACAATGCTTCCTTAATTGTCATCAGTTCATTTTCAATCATATAGGTTAGAAAATCTGGACCAAGGGTTTTGTCCTTTTTGGCCATTTTGCTCTGTCTTGGTTCAACCTCTGGAACCCCTAAGTTATGTAAATCTGAAACATTAAGTTTCAGATAGTCAGTAGCTTCTGAGTCCTGTAGATCTGAAACGTCTAGTTCCGGATAATCAGAAACTCCCGGGTCTTGTTGATTTTGAGCATTTTGTTCATAACTTCGTTTGCGCGAAATTATTTCTTTTTCTTTTTGAGAAAAGATCTGTTCAAAGAATTCAACATTCCTTAATTTCATGATCGTACCCTCATGAATATCTGATATCTCTGACTTATACACAAAGAAGTGATAAGTGCTACTGTTATTTGCATATCCGATGAATATGTAATCTACAGTCTTATGCCCAATTTTGACCTGTTTTGGTTTAGGTACTTCGACCTTTGCCAAACAGGGCCACACTTCCAAATATTTGTAAGTGAATTTCTTTCCTTTTCTGATTCATATGGAGTTTTATCCTTACGCTTATGCGGAACTCTATTGAGAATTGTATTAGCAGTAAGAATCTATTCGCCCCATATGTTTTGGGCTAAATCGGAATTGATAAGTAAGCATTCATCATTTCCTTTAACGTACGATTTTTGCGCTCGATAATACCGTTAGACTGAGGCGAGTAAGGAACGGTCGTTTGATGAACAATGCCGAATTAAGCACAGTATTCTTCAAACGATGCTACGTATTCTCCCCCTCTATGACTACTAATTGCCTTAATCCGTAGGTTTAGTTGATTTTCAACTTCTGCTTTGTAACGTTTAAATACTTCAAAGACCTTATCTTTACTTTTTTACAAGTAAACATAACAATACCTTGTACTATCATCAATGAAAGTCACAAAGTACTTGTTCCCCCCTCTAGTTTGCACAAACTTTAAATCACATATGTCGGTGTGAATAAGTTCTAGAGGAGCGATGTTTCTTTCCACTGAATGGAAAGATGATTTGGTTAATTTTGCCTCTACGCACACCTGTCATTTATGTTGAGGGTTTATGTTGAATGAAGAAACAATTCCAACTTTACTAACTTTTGAATGGATTTATAGTTAACGTGTCATAGTTTGTGATGCCATAAATTAGAGGATTCAAACAATTAGGTAGAAGGCTTTATTTCATTAGATGAACATATTACAGACATAGTATTCATTTTGAAGAGGTCGTCACATGCGAAGCCCCTTCCTACAAATATACCATTCTTAGTTATTACAAATTTGTTAGACACAAAAACCAGTCTAAAGCCAGCCTTGACCAACAGTGGACCTGAAATCAAGTTCTTGCGGATGTCAGAGACGTGCATCACTTCCTTCAGAGTAAGCTCTTTGCCTGAAGTCATTTTGAGGACAACATTTCCAACCCCTTGCACTTCAGAGGTAGTGTCGTTGCCCATGAACAACTTTTTGCCCGTGATTGGGGCGTAAGAAGAGAATGCACTTTGGTCAGAATAAATGTGACGGGTTGAACCCGTGTCTATCCACCATTGCCTTGGATTCTCCACCGGATTTTCCTCCAGCACTACAGCTGAGAAATCCACAATTATGTCGTCAAGGTTCGAAGGACCACCCTCGTCTTGTACAACGTTAGCCTTGGCCTTTTCCTTATGCTCTCGCTTCAGTTTGCGGCACTATTTGATCACATGGCCAGGCTTTCCACAGCGATGGCATCTTCTTTTGAACCTCTCCATTGGCTGGCTTTTGCCGTCTTTCTGAAACTTGCGCTTTTTGTTAGCGTTTCCCTTCGAATCAATCAGATTCGCTTTTGCCTCCATTGGCTACTTTCCCTTAGATATATCCCTTTTATTGTCCTCGTGTATTTGCAACTTGATGGTAAGGTCTTCAAACCACATTTCTGTTATCTTTATTTTGAGATAACTCATGAACTCGTTCCATGAGGGAGGCAATTTCTCAATCAAAGACGCAACCAGAAACTGCTCATTTGGCTTCATTCCTTCCAAATCCAGATGATGAAGAATCATTTGAAACTCCTGGATTTGGGACATCACTGATTTACCATCCACCATTTAAAATTTCAGAAACTTTCCAACGATGAATTTCTTAGTACCCGCATCTCGTGCGTTGTACTTTTTCTCAAATTTTTCCCACAACTCCTTTATCGTCTTCACAGTGCAATACACAGTATATAGTGTATCCGACAGACCATTCAGAATGCGGTATTTGCACATGAAATCACTATGATTCTAGGCATCCAGTGTTAACTTCAAGGCATTTGTGACCTGGATATCTTCGCCCACTTCAGTCATTGTGTTAGACTGAGTGTTTATTGCATCCCCACCAGAAGGAGGATCTTCTGTCAGAAAGTGTGACATGTTCAACGTAGTAAGATAGAACATCTTTTGTTGCCATCTCTTGAAATTGGTACCCAGAAACTTTTCTGGGCATTCACTTTGGAAACTGGCAGGAGCAGAACCATTGGCAATGGTTGAAGAAGATATCTTTTGAACACTTAGAAATATAAATTTTGTCTTAAGCTGTAGGTTAAAAGCGTATCAGAAAGGTTAATCAAGAAGGAAAATCTGAGTCGAGAGATGACTTTTTTTCTTTAAGACAAAATTACCCCGTATAGATTCTTTTACGGTATTGGACAATAGTCTCCCAAGATAAAACAACAACAACCAACAATACAAAGCTAGTAAGGTTGATTCCGGCGAAGAAAAAGAATATTGAATAGATTGCAAAGAGAGGAGAGTATTTTCTGGGTTTGTTTAGCTTTTTTCTCCTATCTTTGAACTGAACAGTAATGTTCAGTTTATAGGTGAAGAAGAGGACGGATTCTGACAGTTGAAGTCAAATTCGTTGGCTGGTGCCGTTTGGAGAAGATAGAGTCGTTGCAATATTTCTGAAATCTTCAGGGCCCAAAGTGTAAATAAGAAACATTTCAGGGATCAAAAGAGAATTTAGGAAGAAAGCCCATAGCCCACAGCCCGAGACCCATCCCGGACCGGACCAGGCGGGCGGCGGCGCGCCTGGGGCTTAGCCCCGAACCCAAGCTCACATAGATCCTCCCCTTCTTAAAACTTGGGTCACCACTTGGGGTCCAAACCCTCACTCAAAACTATAGTTAATATAGTCTTCAATCCTTCCATATACAACTGATGTGAGAGTTCTATTATTTGGGCAAACCAATTCATCTATTTGTATCTTAAACACCTTACTTTGTACATCAATATCTCTTTCATTCCTCAACGAAATTTGACGATACTTGGCACACTATCATCTACTCATTTAGTATATTCGACACGTGCGAAGAAATGGTGTTTCCGACATGCGGGGCCCATGTGTTTAAGTCATTAAAGATGGAAAAACTCAATCTCATATAGTTAAATTTCCAACCTAATGAAAATGTGATTTTCATATCATTCGGCATTATGGAACGTAGGGGCTCGATCTTAAGCCTTAAATAGAGTCTCATTATTACATGTTCTTTTAAAATCTCCCCTAAGACACATATTTTTATCAGCCGGAGAATTTCAACAATTTCCATTGAATGATTAATGGGTCCGGATTCTAAAATAATAATGTTTTGGAATAAGTATGAGTAATCAAATGAAATAAAGCGCTTCGATAAGACCTCATATCTAGAGCTAACAATCATATAATTATAACTCTATTGAGACATTGTGAAATAGGATAAATGTCTCTTAATGTCTTGGTGAGCAAGAGCTAAAGTTGCGTCTAATAATATTGTTATTAGTCCTCTAAATGAGATTAAATATATTATGTAAGGTATAATTCTGAAAAGATAGGCTGGCAGACTTTTAAAGAAAGAATATGCATGATACCTCGCGCAAATCTCATGAGAGGAAAGTAAAAACTTTATAAAATACAATATAAGTTGACATGATAAGCGCATATTTATCTTTGATAATAATGTAGCCAAAGAGAAAAATCTGTAAAATTTATTGGGTCAAATTGGACAACACATATCATGAACTTGGGATATTGAAAAATATTTTATCACGAGAAAGCATAGACATCAAAGTTCTTGATAATTCTCATTTGCCTATTTAATCATTGTTAAGAGAACCCACTTTCGTTTTATTACATTGGCTTGAAAAGAATCAATATTTGAGTCATCAAACTAGTTTGGAATTGAGGTGTGGTACTATTAATTATGACTTGCGTAATTGCTATAGTTCGCGCGATTAATTATATGCTAATGGAGATTAGCTATTGAGGCTTCATGAAAGTTGAGACATTTTTTCACAGTCAAGGAAACGATAAAAAAAATAACGATGATATATTGATATGTCTCAGTAAATATTGTTGGAAATTTGTCTTTGGCGGGGAGGTGCGTCCATCCATATTTAATGAATTAAACACTAGTGTTCCGCATGTTGGAAGCTTTGTGTCTTCACACGTACATAATCTACTAAGTGAGTAGATGACCGTAGGGCCAAGAATCGTCAAATTTCGTTGAGAAATGAAAGAGATATTGGTCCACGAAGTAAAGTGTTTGAGGCATGGAAATATGGTGTGGGACAAATCTACCACATCGGTGGGAAAATGAAGAATTGCTCTCTTTATATGTCTCTAAATTGGCTAAGGGTTTGGGGACCCCAAGGGGTATCTCATGTGTTTAAAGGAGGGAGGACCTAGATGTGCTTGGGTTCAAGGCTAAGCGCGCCGCCGCCGCCCTTCCAGTCCGGTCACGGGCCATGGGTTGATATTATCTCTTTGGATCCCAAATTATTTAATATTTACAATTTGGTCCCTGGAGTTTCTGGACCTCTAAAATGCCATTAACAACCTTGTTTTTGTTTTTAGCAGTTAAAGAGTCCCTCTCTCATGTTATATATTGATGCTTTTTAGCTCAATTGTGGAACACACATATACGAAAAACATAGAACATATACACAGTAAAAGAGAGACAAAAATATATAAACAGAAGAGTAATACACAGTCCTCCAAAGATAATGGCATTACTGCCATATTATACATATTTGGCTTGTTGTCCCTTTGGTTTTATGTGTGAAATAATGCTCATATGTTTTGGCCATCTCTATACTATGGATGGCTAAAAGTGTGGACAAGGGCAATTTGCAAATGTCATTCATTTGTCATTTCTTCTTTAATTAATTAATTTTGGATGTTGTATGGATTTGTTGTGTCTCATTACCTCGTCTCTTAGGTCATTATGTTGACTTTCATGACCACAATAGTTAGGTACACATTACTAAATTAAAGTTTTACCTGTAGGTTTGAGTACTTTGTTAATGGCATTACTGCCATATTATACATAATTTTAATCCACTTGAGTGACTTACCATATATACAATCATGCTGCTCCCCTTCTCCTTCTCCTTTATAAGTTGTGGCCTAATATCCAAAGTGTTTGGCCCAGTGGCCAATACATTAGGGTATTGCTGTCTGAGGTTCCGTGTTCAGTCCTCGATCGGAGAGTGGAAGCGTGTTCCCCAAAAAATCCCTCCATACGCGTAGGCCAAGCGGTGTATACTAATCCGTAGGGCCAGTAGGAGGTGGGGTTTCTGGGTATGGGGCCGTAATGCGGTGGGACCAGTCACTTTAAAAGTTTACCCTACCTTAGTTTTGTCCGCAGCACTCAATTGGTTTTAAGGGGGATATTTGGAGCAAAGACCAAGGATCGAATCCCGTCAGCGGCAGTGTGGGGGTTTCTTCTTGAAATAAAGGAGGGCCCCTTGTGCGCAGCGTGGTAGTGGTCTAACCTTTGAAATCAATTGAGTCACCGTGATTTACCTCCTTCACAGACCTGTCGGACCGGGGTGTGGGGGCTCCTGGGGTGGGAGATTCCACCTTTTGGAGCAAAGTTGTGGCCTAATACTTGGAACAACTTGGTTGACATATTCGGCAACTTGAAATATATTAAATTTTCAACTTTCAGATATTCTTTTTTTTTTTTAAATCTCCTTTAACAATTAGCTTATCCTCTCCATGGGGTCAACATCTTAAAATATTATTCTATTATTTTAAACAGGCAGTAGTAATTGAAAAAACAAACTAGCAATTATCCAAATTCAACTGTGTCATCAAAGAATTTTAAGTGTTATCCACAATAGGTTTTGCTAGGCAAGCTAAGGTGTTTTTTTCTTAAAACTAAAACCCACTATGGATGAGATTTGTAAACTAATTGATGAACACTCCTTAATAATGTTTTGCCAAGTATAAGTATCTATAAAAGAAATATTTATGGATTTGAGTTGCTATCTAAGTGCTTGTCCTTAAAGATAAAACTTTATTTACCCCTTTAGACAATAACTTTCAACAAAATTGATGTGTTTAGGTCAAGAACTACGACTTTTTAATTGGTTTTAATTTATAAAACTATTTTTAAAAAAAAAGTAAAATCTAAAAGGTAAGCACATATAATTTCTCGAAATCCGAAACGAGTTAGAAATCAATTATATGA
Organism: Anisodus acutangulus; assembly: GCA_029783415.1. NCBI lineage: Eukaryota > Viridiplantae > Streptophyta > Magnoliopsida > Solanales > Solanaceae > Anisodus > Anisodus acutangulus. The sequence goes on from CM056509.1 coordinate 5,398,391, forward strand.
ATTTAGAATTAATCTCGGCTTCATTGTGTAAGAAGGATATTATATATATATATATATGGGATGACAGGAAACAGCTGAGGAATCACGGGTCTTGGACAGTGATTTGCAAATTCAATAAACGTCATTTTTTTCCTGTCATTTTCATTCAATTTTGTTTTGCAATTCAATTCAATTCAATTCTTTGTTTTCCACACAATATCCGGTAGAGTCCAATTAAATTTGAATTCGCTTCATGAAATTTTATTAGTACGGAGTTGTGTTTGTTTCACTCTTTCTCGTTCGTCATTTTTCCTTTTCTTTTTATTTTTCACCCGATGTTAATAGTGTATTGGAACCGGCCTAAATTAGGATTCGCGTTAGGAAATTCCACGTTGACGGATAAAACGTTCTCTAACAAACGTAACTTTGTACCAATAGGGTTCGAATCCGAAATCTTTAATTAAGAATGAAGGAGTACTTACCACTCCATTGCAATTCTTATTGGTGTATCATTTTACTTCTACACTTCACTTTGTATTTGACTCTTTTTTCCCCCTAAGGAACTCCTAACGTCTTTTTAATCGATACAATAATTATTACGATGAGTATGCTTTACCCCGCTATATATATAAATTTTTGCTAATCATGTTATTCTATTTAAACTCATTTAAAAGGTTCAAAGTTGCCCTATTGATCTGTGAGATGATTTTTTCACAAGAGTCAATTTGGAAATGTGAACTCTATTATTATCACCACAGAATCCAAATTTCAGAGGTATGGGAAAAATGTGAAAGATAACATAAAAGTTAGCCAAGAAGACAAAATACTGTTCCTTCAGGCCTAATTGCAACTGACACATAAAATGCATATTGTTTTTCAATATTAGCAGCGGTGAGGAGAATCGTTGCCGATTGCTTCTTTGTGCATATCAATAATACCATTACATTAGAACCAATCCAATTGAATGTTCACCCTTAATAAAAACTGACAGAAGGAGGCAATATACACGCAGCAAACGTGTATATCGAGTGAATATAGTTTTTGTATAAAACTTATCATAGATAAAGAATTGTTGTATAAGTGTAATTAGGATTTAATATTATAGTAGGAATAAGATTTTCTATATTTAGAAATTGTATATTGTATATAAATACCTCTTCATTAATGAAAATAATCAAAGGACTATATTCTTTCATGGTATCAGAAGTCTAGGGCAAAAATACCTTCTCCCAAAACACCTTCTGCAACCCGACTTTTCTCAGAAACCGAGAACTCCTTCTCGGCCGACGGCCAATTTTGTGTTCTCTTCTCCCAATTTTTTTTCCGAATCCATAATACTCCTCTTATTTTCTCTTCATGTCTACCTCAAAGATCACGTTTCATCATGCCCTTACTGTTTCCAACATCAAGAACCACATCCCTATCGTTTTTGAGATGGAAAACGTTTAATATGCGGCGTGTGCATAATTATTCAAAGTTCACGCACGCTCGCATCAAGTCCTTCATCACATCATCCCCTCGGTAACCGGCAAAGAGAAGATGCCTACCCCCGAGGATGACCCTGCGTTATGGACAACCTTTGATGATACCGTTCTCCAGTGGATTTATTCCACTATCTCTACGGACCTCTTACAGACGATTATTGAACCCGACGCCACGATGATGGAAACTTGGAATAGGTTGCGTGATATTTTTCAAGATAACAAAAATTCTCGGGATGTCACTCTTGAGCAGGATTTTCCCATGTCCACATAGAGGATTTTCTGAACGTCTCAACCTATTGTAAAAGGCTGAATGAATTGACGGATCAACTCAGAAACGTTGGTGCACCCATCAACAATGATCATCTTGTTCTTCAGATAGTTGCAGGCCTATCTGAGACCTATAATGGCGTTGGGACGCTGCTTCGTCAAAGTAATCCTCTCCCACCTTTTTACCAAGCCCGTTCCATGCTCACTTTAGATGAAGCAGGTTTGGCGAAAAAGGCGGCTACCGGTGCAAATTCTGTCATGATGATGGCTACTTCAGCAGACCATCACTCATTCTCTGAATATTCTGGTCAAAATCGTAACAACGGTGGCGACAAAAAAGGTCAAAATTATAAAAATAATGACAAGAACCGCGACAGCGGTCGCGGCGGTACCGGTAATCGAAATATTGGCGGCGAAAATATCGGTGGTTGGAATAGTGGGCCACAGACCAACTGGCAGCAGTCGTGGGCCTACTGGCTGTGGGGTTGGGCTAGTGGCCAATGCCCCAATTTCCTGATTCCAGTCGACCAATTTCGATTCGAAATTCGGTTCGATTCTCTTTGGGCGTGGCGTAGTCTGCTGGGCCTCGGCCTCAAGGCCGCTCAGCGGGCCCGGCCGGTCCCAATGCCTACATATATTGAGGCCGCAATGCATACACTCGGCTTAAATCCCCCGATCACAAATTGGTACATGGACACCAGAGCCCCTTCTCACATGACTTTCGCGCAAGTTCAGAATTTGCTATGAAAGACTTGGGGCCCTTGAGCTATTTTTTTGGCATAGCAGTCACTCGTCATGCAGGTGGACTATTTTTATCGCAGAAAAAATATGCGGTGGAGATTATTGAGATAGCTGACATGTCATCTTGTAAGTCTACTTCTGCTCCGGCTGATACCAAACCGAAGCTGAGTGCTACGTCTAGCACAACATACGAGGATCTCACCCACTATCGTAGTCTTGCAGGGGTTCTTCAGTATCTTACGTTCACGAGACCAGTTATTACTTATGTAGTTCATCAAATGTGTTTATTTATGCATGATCAGCGGATTGTGAACATGCATGCGCTCAAACGCATTATACGATACATACATGACACACTTGATTATGGATTGCATTTATATTCGTCAGTCATTTCTACTCTCGTGTCTATACAGATGCTGATTGGGGTGAATGTCCTGATACTAGACGCTCGACATCTGGTTATTGTATGTTTCTTGGTGATAACTTGGTCTCTTGGTCCGCAAAACGCCAAGCTACATTATTGCGATCCAGTGCGGAGGCCGAGTATCGAGAAGTAGTCAATGTGGTGTCTGAATCATGTTGGATGCGTAATCATCTACTAGAACTTCACTTTCCTATTCAAAAAGCTACCTTGGTTTACTGTGATAATGTTAGTGCAGTCTATCTTTCTGGGAATCCGATCCAACATCAACGCACTAAACATATCGAGATGGATATTCACTTTGTTCGTGAAAAAAGTAGCTCGTGGACAAGTACGCGTCTTGCATGTCCCTTCCAGGTACCAAATTGATGACATCTTTACTAAGGGTCTTCCCTCGGTTCTATTTGAAGATTTTCGGGACAGTCTCAGCATACGACAACCGCCCGCTATGACTGTGGGGGTGTGATAGAAGGAGTCAATATACACGCAGCAAATGTGTATATCTAGTGAATACCGATTTTGTATAAAACTTACCATAGATGAATTCTTGTACAAGTGTAATTAGGATTTAGTATTATAGTAGGAATATAATTTTATATATTTAGAGATTGTATATTGTATATAAATACATTTTCATTAATGAAAATAATCAAGGGACTATATTCTTTCAAAAACAACTCTCATCATAGGATATCTCGGCCCTCCCATTGATGAAAAACATAATGAAATGCGATATTTGGTATGAAAATTGCAAAATCCCATCAACTATTAAATATTTAAATGCAAGTTATGTCCGAAGCCATTAGACCGAGGACACGTATACCAGACATCACATATCGCGTTGAGAAACGGAGAAGTGCATTTTAACATTTCATTTGGAAAGGGTGATCCATATTTTCAAACTAAGTAAATTGACTAATAAAAAAAATCAGTTGGGGTGGAAAACTTTCTAACTATTAAAGGTTTTGGCATAGCATAAGAGTATTAGATTTTAAGTAAGTTCTACAAACTTTGTATGATCTGAAAAACAAAGTAGAACCACAAAAGATAAATAAAAGAAATATTTTTCTTCGAAAGCCTCACCTTACCCACTTAAGGCCCATATAATGGCCAAGGAGTAGCGGGCCAACCTCTGTTGCACCGACCCATTTGCCAGGTACGCGTGAAGGGCGGGTGGGGCCGGTGAGAAACAACTACATCTTAGGTTATTCCCTTGATCCTTGCGACATGTATTATAGACAAATTTGATGTATATGTTAGAGAAACTATATTGAGGTGAATTCAAGATTTAAAATTAGCGAATTTAAATTTTAATTGAAATTAGTAATAACGTCAAGTAAACAACAACTAAGTCAAGCAAAAACTACTTGCATTCAGAGGGATTTGTTCACTATTAAAGTTGTGTCAATATGTTGCTCTTCATTACAAATTTAGGGTTAATAACGTGAAAGTTATCCATTGTGATGCTCAAACGTGGATATTTTGCAAACAGTTACATAATTAGACCATGTAAAGTTGATAATGTGAAACCAAATACACTTATAATCATAAGGCCCAAAATCACATAGAAACCCATTTAGAAGAAATTGCACGATTTTCCCTGCAAATGATCGAGTCTTTAATGTTTGCCCTTCAAATGGGTTGGTTTTAAATTTTTGTCCTTCGCAATCGAACTTATGCCTAGCGAGGTATAAGTTCTTTGAGAGCGCAAAACATACCTTGTAAGATATTATAATGCACAATTATAAACTTATACCTCGCAAAAAAGTTCATTGCCTTGAGAGACAAAAATTAAAGACTAGACGAGCCAAAAGTGCAAATGACTTTCATACGGTAGGACAATGTGAAGCCCAATAAACTTGTAAAGCTCAGTCCATTGAGATGCCCATTTTTTACATGGTGTAAGGTGAAATAAAAGGTATCAAAATTTTCAATGCATTTCAGTGATACTAAGAGAAGTTGGAAAAATTATAACCTTCAAAAGCTAAAAGGGATTTCTCCAACCTCTCTCTACTTCTTCTTCAACACCGCCTTAATGACCGACCGGAAAAGTGAAATCCAAGCTAATCCAATCCCACCAAAACCTCTAGATATTACACCACCAAATCCCAATTCGTACGAAAAAGTGGGCAACTGTAAAAATATTTTACTCTCTTCCAATAACATAAATAATGTTATTGACATATGTTTGATAGAATAATTTTCCTTAGGAATTTATTTCATTAATTACAATATATATATATAGTTGTACAGAAGTTGAGTCCTAATACAGTAAGAATCATAACTTACCTTATCGGTTGATTCCTAATACAATAAGAATCTTAAGTTACCTTAAATATACATCTATCAAAATTACAATATATACTGTGAATATTCGGAGAATATTAAGCTAATAATCCCCTCGACGGAGCGGGAGGCGAAACGCTAAGAATTTGGATCGGAAAATCGGTGAAGAAAGTGTCTCAGTAGTCCCTTTGTGAAAATATCTGCATACTGATAGGAGGAAGGCACGTGTAGTATTTTGACTTGACCAAGGGCGACCTTCTCTCGTACAAAGTGGATATCCATCTCAATATGCTTGGTTCGCTGATGTTGGACCGGATTGTGAGACATGTAGATGGCGGATATGTTGTCACAATAGACTATATTCGCATTGGACACTAGAGCTTCAAAAGAAGATTTCGGAGCCAACAGAGCTCAACAACGACATTAGCAACTCCGAGATACTCTGTTTCAGCACTCGAACAGGATAGCGTGGCCTGCCGCTTGGCTGACCATGAAATAAGATTATCCCCAAGAAATACACAGTAGCCTGAGGTGGAGCGACGTGTGTCTGGGCATCCTGCCCAATCTGCATCCGTGTAAGAGATCAACTTGTTTGGGGCAGAGGGGTAGAGATGTAGTCCAAAGTCCAGTGTGCCCTGAACGTATCTGATAATACGTTTGATGGCGGAAAAATGAGACTCTAGAGGGTCGTGCATAAACAGACACACTTGCTGAACGACATATGCAATATCAGGCCTAGTGAATGTAAGATACTGAAGGGCACCTGCAAGACTCCGATATAGAGTGGGATCAGAAACTGGCGCACAGTCATTAGCATTGAGCTTGGATTTCGAGTCAACTAGTGTTGGCATAATTTTACAATTTGCCATCTTAGCCCGATATACTATCTCTTCTGCATATTTACGCTGACACAAAAACATAGTAGCTGCAGATCTGGTCACTGATATACCCAAAAAATAACTCAGCTTGCCCAAGTCAGTCATGACAAATTCAGTTTTGAGTAGAGCAATGATTTCATTTTTCAAACCGTCGGATGAGGCAGTAAGAACAATGTCATCCACATATAAGAGCAAATAAGCAGTACTGCTACCTTGATGAAAAGTGAAGATTTCGATTGGGGTTTTGTTTTGGAGAGTGATGGTTGGTAAAATGTTAAGGAGGTATTCTACCATTTTGACAGTGTACACCCAGAATGACGGTGGAAGACTGGCATGAAAGAGAAGGGTACGTACCATGTTATTGATGGTTCGGATAATTCTTTCAGCTTTGCCGTTTTGGGAGGAAGTGTAGGGACAGGAAAAACGGAAAATCATGCCTTGTTTAGAGCATAAATTGTGAAATGGCGAATTATTAAATTCACGTCTATTATCACATTAAAAAGATTTTATAGCTTTTTCAAATTATATTTTAATGAATTTTTGAAATTCAAAGAATTTGGCAAACACTTCAGATTTGAATTTCAGTGGGTAAATTCAGACAAAATGTGAAAAATCATCTAAAAATACTAGATAAAATTTGTGACCTAAAGAACTAACAACTGGAGATGTCTACAAATCAGCATGAACAATATCAAATGGAGAAAAAGTAACACTGTTGGATGACATAAATGGAAGACGAGTATGTTTGCCGAGCGGGCAAGAAACACAGTGTTGGGCATGTTTTCCATTATTACATTGAATACGTTTAGTAGTCCTAAGAAAAGTAAAAACAGGGTCTCCGGGGTGTCCGAGTCTGTTGTGCCAAGTTGAGGGAGAGATCGCCGCAAGGGATATAGGTGTTTGCGGTCTGACAGCGGAAGATTGAGTAAAAGGGTAGAGGTCTCCCACACTATTACAGCGCGTAAGAATTTTTCCCGTATTGAGTTCCTTCACAGAAAAACCAAAATGGTCAAATTCGACAGACACAGAATTATGACAAGTGAATTTTCTAACAGAGATTAAGTTTTTAATGATGTTAGGGGTGTATAGGACGTGGTTTAGAGAGAAAGGCGGGTGTAGGTGTTTGGTGTGTGTGTTACTGTAACCTTCAATTGAATGCGATGACCATTGCCGACAGTAATAAATTGAGGACACTTTAACCGGAGTAGCTGAGATAAGTTACCTGACGACCGGGTGAGGTGAGATGTGGCTCCTCTGTCCCTGTACCAATTTTCGTCGGGCTGTTGAAGGTTCACAGTGTTGTAGGCCTGGCCCAAATCAGTGGGGGCAGGTGCGATTCTTCTTTGGATCGAGATCATTGGGCTTGATCTTCTTCTTCTTTGGGCTGTCGGTGGTGGCGAGCCCAATAGGCCAGTCCACCATGCGGGCTGCTGGAACTGGGCCCTTGCAGTTGGGTATGGGCATGCAGGTGAGGCCCAGTTCTGCTGGTTGGGCCAAACTGGCTATTGTCCGGCCCACTGGAAATAGGCAGAATTTGAGCCTGGCTGCTGGTTGCGTTGGCCCTTGCCGCGGCCCTTGCCTTTGTTATTGTTTCCGCGGCCTCTGTCGCCACGACCTCCGCTGCGGGACTGCTGTTGTTGGTGGTCATGCGGTGGTGGCGGGGTGGTGTTGGTCGCCGGTGATACCATCCCTTCAACGGCTAACACCTTTTGATTATGCTCCTCTTGTTTAGCACGTCGGGTTTCTTCCAACAATAGTTGTGAACGTGTCTTGGTGAAACTAGGTAGTGGGTCGGCCTGTTGAATCATCGTTGCAAGTGTATCGTATTCACCTTTCGGTCGACCAACAACTAATTGAAGTACTATCTTGGTTTCAGAAACAGATGTCCCGACGTTGGAAAGTTGGTCGACTATGAGTTTCAATTGTTTGCAATATTCAGACATGTTGTTAAAATTCTCGAGGCGCGTATTGTTGAATTGTTCTTCCAAATACACGGCCCGAGTATTTTTGTTGTCTTGAAATATTTCTTTCAACAGTACCCAAAGTTCGCGTGCCGTGGCACCTGTTTTCATGATAGTACACAACAAGTCCTTTGAGATGGTGCCGTATATCCACTGTTTGACGATGGCGTCAACGCGACGCCATGTTGATTCGGCAATATCGGTGGGATGAGGAACATAGTCATCAATATGGTCGAGCACGTTGTACGCACATGCATGATTATAGAACAGTTCTGTCCACATAGAATATTGGCTGTCTTCTTGATCAAGAATTATAAGGATAGAGTTCTTGATGTTTGTAACGGCGAAAGCCGGGTGAAAAGAAGACGATGATCGTTGAGAGGAGTTGTCAAAAGTGCTAGTGGAGGAACCAAAATTTGTGGAGGAAGACATGGTAGCTGTCGGTGTGCTGTCGACCGAAGGGAAAAATTGAAAGGGGGGGGGGTCGGCGGCTGTTTTTGAGAGAGAGGAGAGTAGGAATTAGGTTTAGGCTCTTGGTACCATGTTTGATAGAATAATTTCCCTTAGGGATTTTTTTCATTAATCACAATTAGACCTGTCCATAGGGTCGGGGACCGGCCCGGCCCGGCCCGAAAAAAACAGGGCCAGGGTCAGCTTTTAGCTGACCCGAGAGCCACTCGACCGAGCAGGTCGTGGTCGGGCAGTCGAAAATTACCCGTCCGACCTGACCGGCCCGACCGACCCCACCGACCGACCTCGGCCCGACCCCGACCCGCATATTTTTTTAATATAATTTATATTATTTTTCCTTCATTAATATTTATTTTGTACTTATATATATTTTTGTCATTAATAAGTGATATAATGCCTGTTTATATATATATATATATATCTAATCTACATTTTGCTCGACATAAAATAAGATAAAAACAGTGATTATTAATTATATATTTATATTATTAGTCATTTTGTTAATATCATGGAAGCATAATGTAGGGAGATAAAGTAGTTGTAAATTGGTGAAACTTTAAATGGTCATAACTCTGCGCTCGGATGTCCGTTTTATCCAAAAATTTTTTGATTTTGCATATTTTTTCGAGACAGGGACGGTCAAACCGCCATAAGGCGGTTTGGCGCAGCCAATTTTTAGAAAAACGTCAGTTTTTCCAATCAATTTGTGTTTTCCCCAAATCGATTTCCAATTCTCTTTTTCTTTAGTCAAGATTTCACGATATACAATACATTTCAACGTCGAAATTTCGTGGTAAAGTAGGGGTTAATACCAATTTCAGTTTTGAAAATTCAATTTAAAAAAAAAAAAAATCTCGACCCGACCCGAGCCCGACCACGCCAAAAAAATCATCGGTCGTGGGCGACCCGTGACCGTAGGGTCCCAGAAGGGTCGTGGCAGGTCGGAATTTTAAAAAAAATATAGGGTCAGGGTCGGGCCAGGGTCGGGGAAGGAGGAAAAAAAAAGCCACCCGACCCGGCCCTGACCCGGCCCGACCCGACCTTTGGACAGGTCTAATCACAATATATATATATATAGTTGTACAGAGGTTGAGTTCTAATAGAGTAAGAATCCTAACTTACCTTAATCGGTTGATTCCTAATACAATAAGAATCCTAAATTACCTTAAATATACATCTATCATAATTACAATATATACTGTGAATATTCGGAGAATATTCGCTAATAACATAGATATGGTCCAGTGAGCACATCGGATATGAAATGGAAACATGAACAAAAGATTGTGTATGAATGTGAGTGTTTTCTTTGTACAAGATGTGGTCGTTTAGGCCATGCTCACTCACCAGCAAGACCGATAGTTAACCTAACTCCAAACTACTCCTAAAATCCCTAGTCAGTCAACAGAAAAGGAGTGGGAGACAGTGCACGCAGAGATCTGTTAAACAACAAGTAGAGGAGAAAAAATAGATTCACAAATGCCCCACAACTCTGAACAAGTGCTCTCTAGATCTAAATATGCAGTAGTGTTAACACCAACTATGAGACCATTCCAGTTGCCCAACCAAGAGAGCAACAACTCCTTGAACCCCACATGCAACCACTCTCCAATGACTAATCCTACCAGTTTCATAGTTTGGAACATTAGGGGTGCAAATAGTGATCCCTTTAGGAGAAATTTCACAGAACTGATCAACACTCATAAGCCTTTTTTAGTAGCTCTTCTTGAAACAAAAATGGCTTGTCATCCGCCTTGTAGCTAAAGATATAAAAGAAAACTTCTAAAATTCCAAATTCCGAATGAGCATTAAAAAAGAAAAAGATAGAAGAGGCCAGCTAGTGCGATAAGCATGGAGCTTTAGCTACTATAATAACTTGGCTCTTTGTTGGTCTAACAGAATCGTCACCTAGTTAATTATGAGAATTAGAAAAATCATTTATTTTAACGTTAGTCTTCTTCAAAACATTTTGAAAAGTACCAAAATTTGGGTAAGAGTTCTGCTGATTTTCCGGAGAAGGAGTTAGACACCTCTAAAGGAATCCGCACAATGCGGTTGACCTACGAATTTTAAAATTATAGCTAAAAAATATATATTTGCTCAAATAATATGTTTAAAAAGGATATATGTATAAAGTTTTGAAAGAGAGCATATTCAACTATGGCTAGTTTTAAAAAGGGTATATCTCGTTTAGAAAATGAGTCCATGGAAGTTTTGTTAAAAATCATTTATAGCATTTAATTATGTCCTTATTAATTCTACAACTTAGCTCATTCTTTAAGGATATCTTTATATGTCCTTAGACATTGATTAATTAGTTTAATCCAACTTCCAAGTTAATAAACTTCTTTTGTTATAACTATAGAAATCTCTTAAATTATTCTAACAAGTTCGGGCCCTTTGGACCAAAGTCAAAATATCGAAAATCGTTCTAACAATGTTAGCATCACGTTCCTACTCGAGCTTTATCCAATGTTTGTTCCAAAGTTGATTTTACATACAACATACAAATACAATTAGCAGAAAATAAATAAAGCGGCTGGATTGGCTTAAACTCGTCTCCGGCCTTTGGACCTTTTTGTTGCATCTGGCTTATACTTTGGGCCTCTAGCCCAATTCCTTCGCTGCTGCTAACTAATGATGACGCTGTTAGGCCGACTCTTGAAAGAAGATATTATGTTGGGCCAAACCCAAGACAGAATGTGGGTGATGAAATCCATGTCGGCCCATTTCATGCATCAAAGTGAAAGAAAAGGAATTAACATTTATATAATTTCCATCAATAATAATTACATTAGTCTAATCAGAATACTGATTCACTTTAATTCAAATAGAGCTTAGGCTTCTGAACCTCAAACTAAAAGGCATATCCAAAGCTTAACTACCAAACATATATTAGAACTTTCTAAGTTAACAAAAGACAATTTAAATTATAACAGTATGTGCATAATCTCATGTTAGCTACTTAAGTAAAACCTACATAACAATTAAGCCTATTGGCGGAATGGCTTGGGAGGTCCCTTTACTTGTCTAGGCTTGTCATCCCGGTACCTATACTCAGAACTTTGCCAACGGAACCCTTCTATCATTCAAAATAGTGCATTTTAAACCCCTTTAAGGGTTAAATGATGAGATTTGTCGGCTCTTAGATTTACCACATGCCCGGTAACACATGCTCGCTCATATCCCATGAAAACCTGCAAAACAATGTAGGGTTGAATCACGTATGGTGTAAATCTATGTATATATATATATATATGTATCTCTAGATGCATCCCAAGGGGGGAAAACATAACAAAATAAAGTGCCGAAAATATTAGCTTTCTTAATGTTAATTGTCACGATCTGAACTGATTCTGGATTGCATGTTAAATCCAGTTCATGCCGAGAACATTGTAGCTTATCGGAGGAGAAAAAGAGAGTATTTGTGGGAGTTTTTCTTATATTTTTTGTCTAACTAATACAAGGCACAATGTGCATTTATTTATACAATTGGAAAGTAAAGAAATTGCACACTTAACATCCTCACTACTCTAACAAACTCTAACAACTCTTAACTACCTTCTCAACTACATAACTAACCAACTCTTAATACTAAATATGTGAGCCTGCATTCTGTGCTGCTACTTCTGCACTCTCCACTTCAACACCCCCCTCCCCGCAAGCTAGGTGCTAAGAATAGATTCTTCAAACCTAGCTTGGATAATAGATAGGTGTGATGGCCTTGTAACAGACATTTGGTTAGCACATCTGCAGGTTGTTCAGTAGTAGCAATGTGCAAAATAGACACCAACCCTTGTTGTACCTTCTTCCGGATAAAATGACAATCAATATCTATATGCTTTGTACGCTAATGGAAAAATGGATTAGCAGCAATATGGATGGCAGACCTGCTATCACAATATACAGGAATAGGCAGCCTCAGACATACATTGAGCTTTGCAAATAAACCAGAAATCCATACCACTTCAGCCACAACAGATGTCAGGCTTCTGCACTCAGCTTCTGATGAACTTTTGGATATTGTGTGTTGCTTCTTAGACTTCCAAGAAATAAGAGAAGACCCAAAAAACACAAGATATCTTGTAACTGATCTTCTAGTGTTGGGGCATGAAGCCCGATCATCATCACAATAGGCAGACAGGATATTAGAATCCCCAGTAGGCATGAAGATGCCCAAACCTGGTGCATGTTTTACATACCTGACTACTCTTTCTGCTGCCAGCTTATGTGTGAGACCTTTGGTGCTTGCATAAATTGACTCAAATATTGTACTGCAAAGGTTATATCTGGTCTGGTGTTGGTCAGATACAATATTCTTCCAATGAGTCTCTGATAACTGCTAGAGTCATCCAAAAGAGGGTCATCAATCACATTCCCAGTGCCACTATTAACAACTGCAACATTATTCAGATATTGATCAAACAAAGCAGAAGTTAACTTTACATTTAATTCCATTGGTGAACTAGCAGGTTTGGCTCCTGTCAATTCCATATCTGCAATCAACTCCAGTGAATACTTTCTCTGGTGCATCACAATACCACTCTTATTTCTAGTAAATTCAAACCCCAAAAAATACCTCAGCTCCCCCAAATCCTTAATCTTAAAGTGTTGTTGTAGTATAGCTTTAGTTTCTCCAATAAGTTTTTCATCATTCCCAGTTATAAGTAGATCATCTGCATAGATCAACACTATTACTATCTTGTCCTTCTTTGTGAGTAGTGAATAATCTAAATGGCTTTGTGTGAACCCAGAAGACATCAATGCAATAGTTAATTCAATATTCCACTGCCTTGAGTCTTGCTTGAGTCCATATAGTGACTTGAGCAATCTACAGACCTTCTCTTGCTTATGTGTAAAACCATGTGGCAGACTCATGTATACTTCTTTATTAAGATCTTCTTGCAAAAAGGCATTAAACACATCCATTTGGTGCACAATTCATTCCTTTGCAGCAGCAACTGAAATAATTGACCTTACTATCACCATCTTCACCACAGGAGAGAACGTATCTTGATAGTCAATCCCTTCCTTCTGATTATAGCTTTTTTCCACTAGCCTTGCTTTAAACCTTTCCACTTCACCTATGGCCTTGTACTTGATCTTATATATCCATTTGTAGCCTATGACTCTTTTGTTACTTGGCAAGTCAACCACTTCCCAAGTCTTATTGTCTTCTAAGGCCTAAATTTCAGCCTTCATGGCTTCTATCCATCTCTTATCCTTTGTTGCTTCATAATATTATTATGGCTCATACTCTTATGAGATTTTAGCTATAAAACTCTGATAAAATGTAGATAATCCAACATAATTAACAACATCTGATAATGGATATGGGCAGGTTTTAACACACATTGACTCTGCTATAGGATGAATAAAATCCTTCATCCAGGTAGGAGGTCTTCTATCCTTGGTTGATCTTCTAGTCTCTGATAGTGCCTAGTGTCAGCCAAATATTGTGCCATAACCTCAGATTGCCCACATGGTGATAACACGTCTTCTGTATGTAGAGGATCTACAGAACTTGCCTCATCATCAGGAGTCACCTCCAATACATCATCAGTGTGCACCCTTGTTTCTCTAGAATCAACAATACTCTCAGAAGCAGCCTTCTCATCATTAACATGTATATCAGAAACAGGAAAATGACCATTATATGAACCTCCAATATATGACTCAACACCACTTTCCATGTTCTGTTCAAAAGGAAATATGTCTTCATAGAAAGTCACATCTCTACTCATAAAAATAGTCATGTTAGCTAAGTCAAGCATCTTATACCTTTTTTGTCTAGCTGCATAACCAAGCAATACTGCTTTGGTGGCTCCAACATCAAATTTGTCCCTCTTGACCAAATTAGTAGCTTAACATAAACACTCTATGACGTTCATGTGAGACAAATAAGGTGCTTTCTTAAACAGCTTTTCATAGGGTGATATATCTTCTATGACAACAGAAGGAATTCTATTAATCACATAGACTGTTGTTTCCACACAGTCTCCCCAAAATCTTGTTGGTAGATGTCTTTGGAACTTGATGGCCCTGGCAATCTCCAAGATGTGTTTGTGCCTCCTTTCCACCACCTCATTCTGTTGTGGAGTATATGGACATGAGCTCTGATGTATGATCCCATGCTGACTAAACAATTCAGAACAACCAATATTAAAGAGACCATTATCTGTTCTAACATATTTAACACTCATATTAAACTGTGTTCTGATTTCTACAAGCAAATTTTTAAGAATAGTGGTCACATCAGACTTAACATATAACAGAAACACCCAAGTCCATCTGGTGTAATCATCCATAACTATGAGAAAACACCTCATGACATTAAAGGTGGGAACTTTATAAGGTCCCCCATACATCAAGATGCAATAACTGAAAAGCAATATCTGTTCTACTGACACAAACATGAAATGTCTTTCTAGTTTGCCTAGCCATAGGATAAATATCACAATGCCTTATTGTAAAACTGGATTTGTTTCCAAAACCATATATTTTCTTGAGTATACTCATTGGAACATGTCCCAACTTCTTATGCCATAGTTCTACTTGTAATTCAGCTTTTGTAAATGCAGTTGACAAATATACTTGAGCTTCTGTCATCTTAGAATATCTCTTTCCTGACTCTAGCATGTATAGACCATCAACCTCCTTACCAATCTCCTTCACCTTCCCAGTGAAGAGATCATGTAGAACAAAGAAATCAGGAAAAAAACTTGCACAACAGTTTAATTCCCTGGACAACTTTGAAACTGAGAGAAGATTAAATTTAAAACTTGGCACACATAACACATGCTTAATAAGATCACCTCATCCCAATCTGCAACTCCATGTCTGTGTAATTGTTGATGTATCACCAATAGGCAATTGTACATGACATGCATTGTCTATGAAATCATTTTTTTTCATATTATTATCACTTACCATATGATTAGTTGCTCATGAATCAACTATCCAACTGGGACTAGTCTTCTTATTGAACACATGATTACATGCCATGTGAACTTTAGGCATTGGTGCATTGACATGATGCACACCAACATCAGTTTGCTGATTAAGCATTGTAAGTATCCTTTCATATTTATCTAGAGTGCATGACCTTAACATAAGATTGAGTTGATCATGTTGCTCATGGGATAGCTGCCTCAATCCTTCTATATATCTCTGATTTGACTGACCAAAATTCTATGGATGTGAACCATCACCCTCTCCAGGTTGAAAACATGTCATAGCCACATTGACTTTCTTCTTCCCCTTGAAGTCATGAGGATAACCTATGAGTCTATTTCAATTATCCCTCACATGTCCCTTATTTTTGCAGTAATCACATTACATCAACTTATAGCATGTTTCCCTAGTATGTCCCTACATCTGACAGAAATCACAAAATGCATGTTGAGGATATGACTTCTTTTGCTTGTTTTGAGAGGATCTACCAAAAAGAGCTATAGACTCAGAAGATTTTCCTACCCCGGTGTACTTCCCAGTAATCAGTTTCTGACTCTCATCCTATGCAATCACTGCATATGTTTGATTTACACTAGGAGTGGGTGACACTAGAAGAATATGACTCCTTGCCTGATTGAAATTATCATTTAATCAACTCTAGCAATTTTTGATTTGTTAGATGTTCTAAATACTCTCTAGGACTATCACAATCACATGTTGGTGGAGGGATGATTGAGTCAATTTCATCCCATATATCCTTCATCCTTGAGTAATAGTTGGACACTGGTGAAATGCCTTGATGCAACATGGCAAGCTCCTTCTTAAGTTGATATACTCTAGATAGATTGATTTTATCAAATCGTTCCTTCAAATCCTTCCATACTGCATATGCAGTAGATCTATATAGTATGCCACTAAGCAGATTCTTATTTACATTCCTCATAATCCATGAAATTACCATCGCATTACATCGATCACATTATTTCATTTGATTAGCACCATATGTATCTCGTTTAATTGTTCCATCAATAAAGCCAGTTTTTTTTGTTAATAGAGTCAATTTCATAGCTCTACTCCACAAAGTATAGTTCTCCATTCCTACTAACTGTATTTCTACTTGTACTGCACCAGGTGTGTCTGAAGCACTCAGAAACAGTGGATGGTTATAATCGACTATGTTCGAAGTTGAATTCTAACTTTTATCGGCAATCAACGAAGCAATTGGTGATGTGTTCTCCATGATTCTCAAAACAATGTTATACTACTATAATGATTCAGAAATAAAACTAATTTACACAACTCACAAATTCAAAAAAAATAGCTCAGATCTTTGCACAATGAATCCCTCGATTTTCTGCTACAATCTTGCTAGAAAATCCCTCGATTCACTTTGCACGAGCTCTGATACCATGTTAGTTATCACGATCTGAACTGATTCTGGATTGCATATGCAATCCAGTTCATGCCGAGAACAATGTAGCTTATCGGAGGAGAAGAAGAAGAGAGTATTTGTGGGAGCTTTTCTTATATTTTTTGTCTAACTAATGAAAGGCACAATGTGGACTTATTTATACAATTGGAAAGTAAGGAAATTGCACACTTAACATCCTCACTACTCTAATAAATACTCTAACAAACTCTAACAACAATAAACCACCTTCTCAACTACATAACTAACCAACTCTTAATACTAAATATGTGAGCCTGCATTTTGTGATGATGCTTCTGCACTCTTCACTTCAACACTTAAAGATTGTTGTTCCTTCCAAATTAATTGATTTACGTTAAGTAGGTACTTATGGTGATGGTTTACTTTTGCGGACTACCGTTCCACATGTTTAGTGTTTAACAAAAAAATATATTGAATTCTCAAATATTTATATAAAACATCATACCTTCTGACACATACTTTGAACATTCCAAAGCTTTAGTGACACCCCAATGCAAGTCTTGCTTCGCTGCATGCACAAGATTATCGGATAATATGTGTTATACTATTAGTTCGAGTCATCCATGCACATCACATTTTTCGTTCGCTATTGAAGATCATATAATATTTTGACGAGGCCTTGTTTTATAGATCAAGATTATGCAATATCCTAAGTTTAAATTATATAAAAAAAATCTACTTTCACAAACACCCATCCAATCCCACTCTAAACAAAATGTTGAAAAACAAATTGTTGTATTCATAACATATGTGCCTTATATTTTTAATAGAATATTTTCCGAATATTATTTCATTAATTGTATATCTCTTATTTTAGGTAGAATTGTACTTCTATTGTAATTAGGTCTCCTATTTTAGGTAGAATTATATTTCCTATTGTAATTAGGTTGATTAGTTACCTAGTGTAAATATTCTTATACTACTATATATATTGTACATTATTGATGAATACAATCAAGGAACATATTCCTTTATGGTATCAGTAGCCTAAAAATACCTCCACCGCCGCCGACCATAGCTCTCGGTCGCCACCCCCACGGAACCCTAGTTTTTTTTGCAGCCATTCTCTCTCCCTTCTCCTCATAAATTTCATCTTCCATGGCTAACAAAACGAAATTTCATCCTGCACTTGCAGTAAACAACATCAAAAACTTTCTCCCTATCACCCTTGAGATGGAAAATGATCAATACTCCTCATGGGCTGAGCTTTTTAAGATCAGTTGTCGTGTTTACGAAGTTATCGACTACATCATCCATCCTACACTGAAGTCCACAAACCTACCCTCGGCTTCGACTTCTGATAATGCGCTCTGGTCTCGTTTGGACGCAGGAGTCCTCCAGTGGATATACGACACAATCTCTAATAATTTGTTGCACACCATCATTGAGACCGATGCCACTGCCTGCCAAACGTGGAAACACTGAAAAGTATTTTTCACGACAACAAAACTCAACGAGCATTATACCTTGAAAATCAGTTCAAGGACGTTCATCAGGACGATTTCCCAAACGTGTCTGCATATTGTCAAGAACTCAAGATGCTTGCCAACCAACTCTCCAACGTCGGCGCACCAGTCACTAATCAACGATTAGTCATGCAACTTATTGCAGGCTTGAACGAATCCTATGATGGCGTTGCCACCATCCTTCAGTAATGCACGTTGTTACCTCCATTTTATGAGGCCCATTGGAAGCTTATTCTTGAGGAAACCCAGAAAATCAAGCGCAACACCACTCAGGCTAGAATTGTTGATGCCGCCCTCACCCCTACCATCGGGCCCTCCGTCGACGGCGTGGCCTCCAACTCCGGCAACCAGAATCACCGGCCCGAGGACCCGCATCCACCCGCAACAACCGCTGGAGCAGGCAGTCTGGCAAGGGTCGTGACAGATGGAATTCTGGCAACAATGGCGACGGGAAGGGGCAGTCCCCGCTGGTAGGAAATAGCCAACAGCCTCTGTCGTGGGCTGCCTACCCATCGTGGGCTGCGTGGGCCCCACCGTCATGGTCATCTCCTCCTAGCTCGTATCTGACATCCTTTTAGACTCCACCTCAAAACCGACATGCCCACCCTGGCATACTCGGCCCACGTCCCCAATAGGCCTACACAGCACAGGTCTCCCCGCCCTCAACTTATGCACCGACTGACATTGAGGCAGCTATGAATACAATATCACTAAACGCTTCAGACAAAAAATGGTATATGGACACAGACACCATATCTCACATGACGGAATCACAAAGTACTCTCTCATCTTATTCCAATTTGAGTAATTTAAATTGAAATATTATTGTTGGTCGTGGACAAGGCATTCCCATTCGCAGTTTTGATCATTCATCTTTATCCCCACCACATCCACCACTAATATTCAAAAATGTCCTACATGCCTCTAAACTCATTAAGAATCTAATCTTTGTGCGACGTTTCACAACTGATAATAATATCTCCCTTGACTTTGATCCTTTTGGTTTTATGTGAAGGATATTACGATAGGGAGACAAATAATGATATGTGACAGCACCGGAGATATCTACCCTATTTCAAATGCCGTCAACAATCTAGCCTTAGTTTCATCAACCTTTGCTGCTATTTCGTCTTTCTTGTGACACTCTAGATTATGACATCCGGGAGATTCTGTTTTACGCTTCCTTAGAAAAAATAATTTTATTAATTGCAACCGTATTTCTAGGACTCCTATATGTGAATCCTGCGTTTTTGGGAAATATGTTAAATTACCATTTTCTGTATCCACAAATTGAACTTTACTACCTTTTGATATCATACATAATGATTTGTGGACGTCTCCTATTTTAAGTACGGTTGGCCATCGATATTATGTGTTATTTTTGGATAATTATTCCAACTTTCTATGGACTTTTCCAATTGGCAATAAATCCCAGATCTACCCCATTTTTTCCTCATTTAGTGCTCTCGAAAAAATATAATTTGAAAAGAGCATTAAATGTTTTCAATGTGACAATGGTAAGGAATTCAATAATAATCAATTCAAGCAGTTTTTCTCCAATAACGGTCTTACCTTTCGCTTTTCCTACCCTCACACATCCTCCCAAAATGTTAAGGCCAAACGGAAAATCTGAACTATAAACAACCTAATTTGTGCCCTACTTGCCCAAGCCTCAATTCCCCCTCAATTCTATCATTACACACTCTTCATGGCCACCTATCTCCTAAACATAATCCCAAACAAGTCTCTAGTTCAACGGTCGCCCACTAAGTTCTGTTTCGTAGGAACCCCTCCTACCAATACTTATGCATCTTTGGATGTCTTTGTTATCCTCTCTATCCGACCACTCACAAACTCCAACTCCGGTCTTCCCCGTGTGTGTTTCTGGGTTACACCGCCAATCATCGTGGTTATTCGTGCTATGATTTGTCAAACCGTAAAATTATTATTTCACGTCATGTCCTATTTGATTAGTCTCAATTCCGCTTTGTCTCCCTAAACTCTCCACCTCAGCATTCCTACGACTTCCTAGATGATGGCCAGAGCCCTCTTTTAATTCATCATTTACATAGTCCCCCCTCCCCCGGGACAGTCTGGGACACACTGCCCACCCGGTTCTGCCGACGGTGGCCTGAAACAGCCCACCTCAGGGTGATTCCGCAGCCACCTCTCAGCAAAACGAGCATTGGCCATCTAGTACTGTTACCCCTGCCCTTCATCTTCTTCCCGGCAGTCCTGCGACACACCCGTCTCCCATCTCGCATCTCGAGACACGCTCTTGGACTATAAAAACCTGTTCCATGCACGAAATTCATAAACCAAAATGGTGGTTTAACCTATCCATTTCAGTTGTCCCTTTCCATGTCCTTCGAAATCTGAAGGATGTCTTATCTGACCCTAATTGGAAAGCCGCAATGATTGACAAATATAATGCTCTTATTAATAATAAGACGTGGGACCTAGTATCCCGTGCACCTGATGCTAACATTATTCGTTCTATGTAGATTTTTAGACATAAAAAGAAATATGATGGTTTTTTTAGAGGTACAAGACTTGTCTTGTAGGTGATGGCAGATCTCAACGGGTGAGAGTGGACTGTGATAAAATGTTCAGCCCGGTCGTAAAGCCCGCAACCATCTGGACCATCCTCAGCATTTCTCTATCCATGTCTTGTCCCATTCATCAGCTTGATGTCAAGAATACCTTCTTACATGGGAATTTTCATAAAATCGTATATATGCATCAGCCTATGGGTTTCAGGGATCATAATTATCTGGATTATGTGTGTCTGTTGCAGAAATCGCTCTATGGACTGAAACATGCTCATTGAGTATGGTACCAACGGTTCACCGATTATGTCTCTTCTATCATTTTTTCACACAGCAGATCCGATCATTCCTTGTTCATCTACAACAAGGGTACAAACATGGCTTACCTATTATTATATGTTGATGACATCATCCTTACCACATCATCTGATGCTCTCCACCGGTCCATTATGTCTCTCATTTTCTCTGAGTTTGCTATGAAGGATTTGGGGCCCCTGAGTTATTTCTTGGGCATCTCTGTCACTCGATATTCTGGCGGCCTATTTATGTGTCAGAAGAAGTACACCGAATAGATCCTTGATTGTGCAGGCAGGACATCTTGCAAACCATCCCACACGCCGGTAGACACAAATTCCAAGCTCAGCGCTGATTCCGGCCTCTATATTCAGACCCAACTCACTATCGTAGCCTGGATGGGGCCCTACAATACCTCACATTCACGAGACCTGACATACCATATGTCGTGCAACAAATCTACCTACACATGCACAATCTGACGGAAGCACACATGCATGCCATGAAACATAGTTTTAGATACGTCTGAGGTACACTTCACTTTGGATTACATCTATACAGGTCCTCGCTCACTGGTCTCACTTCTTATTCTGATGCTGACTGGGGTGGATATCCTGACATCTGATGCTCCACATCTGGTTACTGTATTTTTCTCGGAGATAACCTATTGTCTTGGTCTTCCAAAAGGCAACATACACTATTCTGATCTAGTGCCGAAGTAGAGTACAAAGGTGTCGCCAACGTCGTCTCTGAGTCTTGTTGGATCCATAACCATCTACTTGAGCTTCACTGCCTGATTCAAAAGGCAACACTGGTCTACTGTGATAATATTAGTGTGATATATCTTTCCGGCAATACCGTCCAACATCAGCGCTAAACACATTGAGATGGACATTCATTTCGTTCGCAAAAAAGTGGCTCGTGGTCAAGTTCGTGTCCTTCATGTTCCTTCCAGATATCAGATTGCCGACATCTTCACCAAAGGACTTCCGCGCATACTATTTGATGATTTTTGAGTCAGTCTCAATGTTCGTGAACCTCCCGCTTCGACTGCATGAGTGTAATAGAATATTTTCCGAATATTCTTTCATTAATTGTATATCTCTTATTTTAGGTAGAATTGTATTCTTGTTGTAATTATGTCTCATATTTTAGGTAGAAATATATTTTCTATTGTAATTAGGTTGATTAGTTACCTAATTTAAATATTCTTGTACTACTATATATATTGTACATTATTGATGAATACAATCATGAAACATATTCCTTTATTTTTCACCCATATTTAGTTAATTTCATTTTGAGTATTATGTCCTTAACTAAAAGATTACATGCCTCTTCTTTGAATTCTAATTCAGACTCTGCAATGATCAGAGCTTTTTAGAGTATATATTTATGCTAATCAGATGAAAAGAAAGTCATAGAATCAAGAAAGTGATAAATTCTCCACAATTTCGGCGTGATCATCAAATTTCAAAATATTTAAGCAATGTGATACATGAAGAACATAAGAAGTATCAACAGTTGGTGCTCTTAGTCTATTTCCTTCTAAGTTTTTTCTCTATTATTCTCCTCCCATGTGCTGAATACCTGCAAAATTAGTCCAATTGCATTTAGGCGAAAGAGGTAAGAATGTCTTGAAAATATCGAGATATAAAGAAACTTCTTCATTGCTGAAGAACTTCTAACTTTGTTATCATCTTAATTTCATTTTGACAGCCTATTCCATAAAAGTTGCCACATTTCTGAAAACTTCCACAAAATATCTCTCTTTTTATGGAAATTTTCCAAGAGCGAAGCACCATTCCTCTCGGAGAGCTGCAAACTGCAGCCATACTACAAAGATCAATTGACGGAAGTCTCTCAGAGTGAGAAATTAAAAGGAGAAGAGAAGAGAATTTGGGAATTAATAGCTCGATTATTTCCTTAAGATAATGGAATTAAATAGTTGTTTCAGAGAATGTAAATAAAGAAACAAATTACTCTCTCTATCCCAATTTATATGACACACTTTTCTTTTTAGTCAGTCCCAAAAAGAATGACACATTTTCTTATTTGACAACAATTGAACTTTAAACTTTACCTTTATGCTTAACATCTATTACCACACAAATATCTTTGGCTTCTTTTAGACCACAAAATTTAAAAGTCTTCCTTTATTTCTTAAATTTCATGCACATTCAAACTATATCATATAAATTGGGACAAGAGAGGAATAAGAATATTACACAATCTCCTAATTGCTAGGGATTTGAGAATATTTCTGATAGAATAGGAAATAATAATTAGTCATAATTGTGTATATTATGTATATGGTAGGTATATATTTAGTGATTCATTACCTTAACTCTAGCCTACGATTATACTTGTATTATTGGTATATTTACTACTACTTTGGAATGAAATAATCAATAAAAATACGGTATCAGATTATAGGGAAAGTTCCTAAACCCTAAAAATACACTCCATCGTCGGCCAACCCTCTTCTCTCCGTCGCCGACTCCCCTCTTCTTCCGTCAGCCATGTCTGACTCGAAATCAAATTTCCATACAGCCCTCACAGTTTCAAACATTAAATCTTATATATCCATCACTCTTGAGATGGAAAATGTCCATTATGCGACGTGGGCGGAGCTTTTCAAAATTCACTGTCGGTCACACCGGGTATCCATCACATAATTCCACCGGAAAAGGCGAGGAAAAGGTGCCAAAAATTGATAATGAAATGGAATTATGGTTGACCCTTGATGCGACGGTTCTCCAGTAGATTTATGCTACAATTTCAAGTGATTTGCTGCATACTATTCTTGAACCCGACTACACAACAATGGAGACTTGGGATCGTTTACGTAACATATTCCAAGATAATAAGAATTCCTGCGCCATTACACTTGAGCAAGAATTCTCTACCACTGACATGGCGGATTTTCCTAAAGCATCTGCATACTGTCAACGGTTCAAGGTTTTGTCAGACCAACTCATGAACGTCGGGGCCTCGGTAACTAACAATCAGCTCATTTTACAAATGGTTGACGGCCTAACCGACGCATATAGTGGAGTAGGTACGCTTATCCGCCAAAGCAACCCTCTTCCGCCATTTTACCAAGCTCGTTCTATGCTCATACTAGAAGAAATGGGTTTTGCCAAAAAGACAATCATCGTGTCGAATTTCGCCATGGTTGTCGCTCCGTTTAATGATAACACTTCACAATTTGAAAGTTTGCCGCCAAACTGTGATCAAAAGGGACGAAATGGCAATAATGGAGGTAAAAACCAAGGTGGTGGCAGCCACCGACGTGGCGGAGGTGGTGGCAGCCACCGACGTGGCGGAGGTGGTGGCAGCCACCGACGTGGCGGAGGTGGTGGCAGCCACCGACGTGGCAGAGGTGGCGGTAGTGATGACGGTAGGGGCGGTGGCCAATAGCAGTACTCCGACCAATGACAACTGAGGGCCCAGTCGGGCAGTGGACCGGCACGGTAGACCTGGCAGTGGCCTTGGGCCATGTCTCCTTCCCCTTTCCCTCGAGCAACTGGGCCAGGCCATGCCGAGACCATCAGGCCAGCAGCAGGCCAATAGCCAACATCTAGGAATTCTTGGGCCACTGCCGAACTAGTGGCAACAGGTCCACTCGGCAGTAGCAACCCCGACCAACATCGAGGCCGCAATGCATACTCTTAGGCTTAATCTGCCCGACGCAAATTGGTACATGGACACCGGAGCAACATCCCATATGGCGTCCTCACAAGGTAATCTTTCATCCTATTTTAATTTGAGCAATAATCATGGTATAACTGTCGGAAATTGTCGTTCAATTCCAATTCGTGGTTATGGTACTACAAACATGTCTCCACCGAACCCACCGTTAATTTTAAATAACGTCCTTCAGGCTCCTCAATTGATTAAAAACTTGATTTCAGTTAGAAAATTTACTATCGACAATTTAATTTCTGTTAAAATTTATCCTTTTGGGTTTTCCGTGAAGGATTTTCAGAAGGGGACACGTCTAATGAGATGTGATAGTCTGAGCGAGCTTTATCCAATCACCAAAATCACACATCAAGCCATGTTACCATCCACTTTTATAGCTTTATCTCCTTCTTTATGGCATAAACGTTTGGGTCATCCGAGAGCACTTGTTTTTGCCTTCCTTAAAAAAAATCGTGTACTAGAACTCGTAATTCTCATGTTTGTCGTTCATGTCCGATTGGAAAATATGTTAAATTGCCTTTTGTTACCTCTAATTCATGCATTGTTATGCCTTTTGATATTTTCCATAATGATATTTGGACATCTCTGTTTTGAGCTTTTCGGACCATCGATATTATCTTCTTTTATTTGATGATTACTATAATTTTTTGTGGACATTTCCTTTATCTAAAAAGTCACAAAATTTTTCACATTTCTCTCCTTTATAACATTCATCCACACTCAATTTGAATGAGACATTAAATATATTCAATGTGATAATAGTAGAGAATTTGATAATAGGTCATTTTGGGATTTTTACAAAGCTAATGGTTTATATTTTCGTGTCTCTTGTCCACATACCTCATCTCAAAATAGAAAAGCGGAAAGAAAAATATGAACCATTAATAACATTGTTAGAACCTTACTTGCCAATGCCTTTCTACCATCATCATTTTGGCATCATGCATTACAAATGACAACCTATCTCCTTAATATACTTTCGAGCAAACAATTAGCCTATAAATCGCCTTTCAAAACTCTATATCTAAGGGACCCATATTACTCTCATCTATGGGTATTCGGGTTCTTATGCTATCCTATTTTTCCTTCTACTACCATTAATAAACTCCAACCCCGGTCTACTCTATTTTTTTTGAGATATCCGTCAAACTATCGTGGTTACAAGTGTTATGACTTATCCCCTAATAAAATAATCGTGAGTCGCCACGTGGTCTTTGATGAATCAAATTTTTTCTTTTTCAAATTGCATTGTTTCGTGCCTCCTACATACGAATTTCTTGATGATAGCATGCCCCCGTATTTGGTCCATAAATTGGCCTCCCAAACAGGACCAATTTTCCCCGGTGGATCAGCCCAATTGCCGAGCCCATTGGTTGTCAGCCGAGCCTCTCGCTGGCAGCCCACTGCCGAGAGGCCTATCGCCTGACAGTCTGCTGGGTCACGACCCAACATCAAGCATGGGCAACCCAACTACTGTCTGCCCATTCCCGGGCAGTCCGTCCCCTTCGGCTCCCAGACCCATCTTCAATTCTGATCCAACGTCCAGTCACTCGTAGTTAACACGGGATTTTCAAGCCAAACAAAAAATACGGTATTCACGCTTATATTACCAAATCACCGTTCCGCCGTAATATTGTGTTTGCTGTTAATGACCTGAATTAGAAAATGGCTATGGATGATGAATATAATGCTCTTATTAATAATAGGACGTGTGATTTGGTGCCCCGTCCTCCTGATGTTAATGTGATTCGGTCTATGTAAATTTTTAGTCATAAAAAAAATCTAATGGTTCATTTGAGAGGCATAAAGGTCATCTTGTAGGTGATGGGAAAACTCAACAGGTTGGTGTGGACTGCGGTGAGACTTTCAGTTCGGTGGTCAAACCAACAACTATCCACACGGTACTAAGTTTGGCTTTCGAAGGCATGGTCGCTTCATCATCTTGATGTAAAATATGCATTCCTGTATAAAGAACTCAATGAAACGGTGTACATGTATCAACCCATGGGGTACAGAGATCCCACTTATCCTAATCATGTGTGTCTGCTGAAGAAATCATTGTATAGGCTCAAACAAGCTCATCGGGCCTGGTACAAGAGGTTTGCAGATTATATTTCTAATATTGAGTTTTCTAACACTAGGTCTGATCATTCTCTATTCATATACCGTCGGGGTAATGATATAACTTACATTCTTTTGTATGTGGATGGTATTATATTAACTGCATCATCTGATGCTCTTTGCAAGTCTATCATGTTACTTCTTGGCTCAGAATTTGCAATGAAAGATCTAGGGCCTCAAAAGAAGTATGCAGAAGAGATCGGTGAACGAGCTGGCATGTCCTCGTGTAAGCCGTCTTCCACTCCGGTTGATACTAAACCGAAGTTGAGTGCTTCTTACAGCAAGTCATATGCCGATCCATCATACTACCGCAGCCTTGTAGGGGCTCTGCAATATCTTACTTTCACGAGGCTCGACATATCTTATGATGTGCAACAGGTTTGTCTATTCATGCATAACCCGATAGAGGATCACATTCATGCTCTCAAACGCATTGTGCTCTATATTCAAGGCACTATCGATCATGGATTGCATCTATATCCGTCTTCGACAACCACTCTTATTTCTTACACATATGTTGATTGGGGTGGATGTCCGGATACTAGACACTCCACGTCTGATTATTGTGTATTTCTCGGTGACAATTTGATATCTTGGTCCTACAAATGGCAAGCTATCTTGTCTAGGTACAGTGCCGAAGCAGAATACCATGGAGTTGCCAATGTGGTGTCTGAATCTTGGTTGCTACGGAACCTCATTTTGAAGCTCCATTGTCCGGTTCCGAAGGCGACATTAGTTTGTTGTGATAATGTTAGTGCGATTTATCTCTCAAGGAATTCGGTTCAACATCAACGCACTAAACATATTGAGCTAGATATTCACTTTGTTCGCGAAAAGGTTGCTCGTGGACAAGTATATGTCTTACATGTCCCGTCACGTTATCAGATCGCCGATATTTTTACAAAAGGTCTTCCGCTGGTTCTATTTGAATATTTTTGAGATAGTCTCAGCATACGCCGATCTCCCGCTTCGACTGCGGGGGTGTGATAGAATAGGAAATTATAATTAGTCATAATTGTGTATATTCTGTATATGATAGATATATATTTAGTGATTCATTACCTTAACTCTAACCTAGTATTATACTTGTATTATGGGTATATTTACTAACACTTTGGAATGAAATAATGAAAGGGAAATATTTCTTACCATTTCCATATCTACACTATCAACATAGGAATTTGCGGATATTTCCAAATCTATACCATCTAATTATATCATATTTAAGACATTCCAAAGTCAAATCAGGCAAGTTCAATATGAAAACATCCTCGATTCCTTCTCTGCAATTCTTTATGATTTTGGCTGAACAAGCTTTTTAGGCAAATTCGAGTACCCAACAACTTTTCTATCTTTTCTAAACCATGATGACAAAAAAAAATTAAAAGCTAAGGTAGTGATAGAAACTGGAGGAGTAGGAAATGTTGTTGATTTGTTATTTATACCTTTCAATTGCTTTGGACCTGATTTGTACAATTAACATAATAATGAAAATGTTGCTGCTTGAAAATGGTTGTTCGACAAATTTTATGCCGTTGAATAGTTTAAATACAATAAATTATCTATATTGTACTTTCCTTTTCACGTGGCATTTTTCATCCTCCAGACACTGCTTCGTGCTTCCTTTTTCACGTAACATTTTTCTATCTTATTTTCTTTGTACATCCTTTCAGACATAATAAAAAAAAAAATTAGCATTTGGCTTCATCATGTAATAGATCCATGAGTTGTAAATGTTAAGACTAAAGAGAAGCACTAATTGAACTTCATTTCCTATTTGGAGTGGGGTAGGTGTTGAGTTGTAACACCCATCAATAGGACCATAAAATTTGTACTTTCAATGTCAATTGTGTTTTTGAAATTTTAGGAATATCTGTTGTAGAAGAGTGACTTTTGATGCAGAATGTAGTTTGTGATGGAAAAGGTCGTTAACACATATTTCTGATCATCCTATAGGCTATTATGCATGCCTTATATTCTTGTTTGAGATGAAAGTTTTTGCTTATTCTTTGTCAACATGCTTTCATTTCTAAGACAAACACTGCAAAGTGCTTAATTACCATAATTTTCTCATACTTGGTATAACTTTTCATATGATTGTTTGGTGCACATACCGGTCACTAACAAAATGACAACGGTGAGGGACGGTGATCGGATTGGGAGTATCAACACATTGATATCCATGCTTGATATTGATATTGATGTTGAAGGTTTTGTCTTCCAATGTGCCACACATGAAGCCATCAACAGTTTTCATAATGGTATACGATCTTGCTCTCCGTCTGTTCATTTAAAATTAATCAGATGCAATATAAATATTGTAGTATTAAGTATTTTGGGATAAACGTGCAAGTGCTAAACACCAGAATCATGATTATAAATGATGGTAGTATATAAATAGCATTTCCAACTGCAGCCTCTGCCTCTACAGATGCTGCTGCTGCCAAAAGGATATCTTCATACGAAGAATTAATATGCATCCGTGCCAATACATTAATATACCATTGCTTTGACAAAACTAGATTCTTGATCCGTTTGTTTGTTGATTGTGTTAGTATTATATAGTACTTGTTTGTGGAAATCACTGCCAGTGCAATGATTAATGAACAAAGCGGATATAACTGTTTCAGTCTAATTTATCAAAACTCAATATCAAGAGACTAGTTAGCGAAACTCAAAGTGAAGTTATACCAGTCCTCTTCGATTCTACTGAAGACCACTTTGAGTTTCGCTAACTACTGAAAACCAACTTGGCTTCCTAACCGACCTAACTAGAATCGGGACCAGCAAGGTTCACCATTAGGGGTCGAGTTGGGCTCGACAACTTAAAATATCAAAACTATTTAGAAATATATTTAATAGACTACTTTAAATTTACTCCAAATATAAGGGATCATGTTTGTTATTTTCTCGTTAGTTTTATATGAAAAACTTATCCCAATTGGTTATTATTACTATTATTTTCGAACTTTTTCATCATCTTACTAACCATATTTTCTCTTTGTATTCAGAAAAATAAAATCAAATGGGATTTGTTCCCACTATTTAAAAATTTCACTTCAAATTTAAGGGTACTAAGGTAAAAGTTATTCATTTTGTGGTGTTTTAGTGATATACTAAGAGAAGTTGGAAGATATTTTTATCTTTCTTTATGTTTCAAATTTTGCTCCTATGCTTTTACTAATGAAAAAAAGTGACAAGTAGCTTAATCGAAAAAAAATTAAAAATTTAAACGTAAATCGAGTTAAGACGAGGTGAAAGAAATTTTTTGGGTGATATGTTTTTCTTTTTAGTTTAGTGACCGATATCAGCAACACACCGACTCGATTTCATCTATGAAATACAACTCATACAGGCAAATATGTGTACATCTAAATCAATAGAAATAGAGAGGAAGGATAAAAGCAACTAGTCAAAATATTTAAAAGTCAACTTAAAAGAAATTTAAAAGTCAACTTAAAAGAAAATGGGAACCTAAAGGAATCCCACTCATAAGTCATAACAACACAAAAATGTATAGAATTCATTCATCCTTAATTATAGGTCTTAGGTTCGAGTTACGAAACTCACTAGGGCTTAGGTTAACTTTCCCACCCCTATCTCGAAGGATCGTGGTAGTATGTATAGAATTCATTCATCCTTAATTATAGGTCTTAGGTTCGAGTTACGAGGAATAAATTTTTTTTTAGTAGAGAATGCTTACATTAAGGAAATCTGTATTTGTTGGGACCCTAATATATGTATCGAACACACACCGGACGGGAAACTAAACATAATATCTTTAGCATTCCTTGTTTCTTGGGCCTCCAGTCAAATACACGGCTTAATGGGATATTGGGCTGCACCTTTATGCATGACTTTTTAGTTTTGATTACAAAATGTTTTTCAGGCATAATTTGCATGTTAAAAGACATGTATTCATGTCAACT
Source organism: Anisodus acutangulus (assembly GCA_029783415.1). Classification (NCBI taxonomy): domain Eukaryota; kingdom Viridiplantae; phylum Streptophyta; class Magnoliopsida; order Solanales; family Solanaceae; genus Anisodus; species Anisodus acutangulus. The sequence continues at coordinate 5,429,350 of CM056509.1, forward strand.
TTCTTGAAATTCCCACGAATATCCCATCCAATGCATACGTACTTATTCCCCCCCCCCCCTTTGATAGATTTATACAAGAAGATCGATTCAGTATTTGTGAAGGATAAATTCATAACAAATCCGTCATAAAATCTATCTTACAATGAATAGAGACAGGATTGTTACATAATTGAGAATCGAAAAATTTGTTCAGATCGAGCTTTGTAATTCAAACTTGATTTGATTACTTTAATTATTAGTTGAATCGATTACCACATAAAATAACAAGGACACATACACAACTCAATCCGATGCAAGTTGGGGTCTAGTACTTTATATAACTTCTTGCTATCTGAAACGTTATATATTTAAACTCATTTCCATCTAATAACATATAAAATGAAAATAACAAGTAGTAGAAGTGTTCTGTATTTTTTATTGGTATATAAATTTCTGGCGCGGCTAAAAGATTTCTAGAAAATATTAGACCAAAAGTAAGTACATTAGCATGACTAAACCTTAATCTGAACAAATTAATATCGCCTAAGTAATTTTTTTTAATATCTCCTACTTTTTGCTAAGCGGCCTGAATTTCAAGAGATTGTATGTCCACCTCGTTTCCGTTTATTTATGTATCATGAATTTAGGTCCACCTCGTTTCCTTTTATTCATGTATCATGATTTCCTACATACACATTGGTGTCTAGGGATGGCAATTGGGCGGGGCGGGTGCGGGTACCCCTCTCCCGCACCCGTACCCGCCACATCCATACTCGCCTAGGCGAGTATATTCCTAAATCCACACCCGCTCCACCACCCAAGTGGATATCCGTCACTCGCCAATACCCGCCTGTACCCGCCTGTCATATTTTGTAATCAATTCATTTGTGATCAATTAGTGATCAACATGATCCAAAAAATTCAAATTCCAAAAATTATCCCAAAATTTTGAGTCAAGAATCAATACTGTCACGGTCTCATTTTCTTTGGGAGAGAGGGAAAATTCCTCATTTTTTTCACCTCTTCCCCCTGCACAACAAATAAAATTTCCAAGAAAACCCAAAAATTATCCACCCAAATAGCTATATATTACAAATATAGACAAAACCCAGATATTATTTCAACTATATAAGCTAAAGTTTTTCAACTTTTTCAATTAAACTCCACAAACCCAATAGGTAAAACTTAACAAATGCACAAAAATTGACCTCACCAAGACAACCCTAAAGCACAAAGAAAAGACAACAATATTTTTCAATATTTTCCGATCAGCATCTCCTATAAAGAAAAAGGCAGAGACGTCGAGAATGAAAGAGGGAGGAGAGACGGCATGAATGGGAACGAGAGAGAGGGAGGCGTGAAGGACTGAAGAGGCGTAGGGTTTTGAGTTTTGTTGGAGAATGAGAGAATTGTCGTGACTTATGGGCTGAAGGCACGACTTATGGGCTGCTAATATTTTAGGGTTGGGGCGGGTATAAGGCGGGCGGGTAGGTGGGTATGACTGCAAATCCACCACCTACCCGTCTACCCGTGACGTGTACATTTTCAATACTCATACCCGCCTACTACCCGCCAAAGTTATACTCATACCCGCCCCAACTCGGGCGAGTGCGGTGCGGAATCCCCAAAAATTATACCCACCTGTCATCCCTAATTGGTGTATTCAGTTCTGTTAAACAGTAGCCAGTGAAAGAAATAATCCCCTTCATTATTTTCATTGATTTAATAGATATATATACAAGTTACAAAATAGGAGAATCATATTCCTATTCTATTCTTAAAACCTTATTCTACCATAATTCTAACTATACAATTATGGTAAGTGTATATCCTAATCTAGGTAACAAATATACTACAATATACACAAAATATACTTTTCTTAATATACAAATCTTGTCCACTGTTTTGCTGCCCCAAATCCTGTGATGGGCTGGACGAGTTGGGCCAAATCTCATGATGGGCTGCCACTGTTTAACACACCCCCGCAGTCATAGCGGGCGGTCTTCGAACGCTGAGACTGTCCCTAAAATTTTCAAAGAGAACCGCTGGTAGACCCTTTGTAAAGATGTCTGCAATTTGATAACGAGACGGGACATGGCATACGCGAACGTGACCCTTTGCAACCTTTTCACGGACAAAGTGAATGTCCATTTCGTTATGCTTAGTACGTTGGTATTGAACTGGGTTACCTGAAAGGTAGATGGCACTAATGTTATCGCAATATACCAATGTTGCCTTCTGAATGGGACAATGAAGCTACAAAAGCAAATTACGTAGCCAACATGATTCGGAGACCACATTCGCTACCCCTCGATATTCTTCCTCTACACTAGAGCGTGATAGAGTTGCCTGACGTTTTGCCGACCAGGAGACCAAGTTGTTGCCAAGGAACATACAGTAGCCAGAAGTCGACCGTCTGGTATCGGGATAACCACCCCAATCAGCATCCGTGTAAGAGACAAGTGTGGATGTAGATGAAGGATACAAGTGCAATCCATAGCCCAGTGTCCCCTGAATATATCGAATGATGCGTTTGATTACATTCATGTGCTCAACTCTGGGATCATGCATGAATAAACACACCTGCTGAACCGCATATGTAATATTCGGTCTGGTAAAGGTAAGATACTGGAGTGCTCCTGCAAGACCGCGATAGCGGGTCGGGTCCTCGTATGGTGCGCCTGCTGCGGCACTCAGCTTGGAGTTTGCATCAACTGGCGTGGAAGTGGACTTACAGGAAGACATCCCAGCCCTCTCTATGATCTCAGCAGCATACTTTCGTTGAGACAAAAATAAGCCACTTGAATGACGCTTAACGGCAATCCCCAAAAAATAACTCAAAGGCCCTAAGTCTTTCATAGCAAACTCAGAACTGAGCATGGTCATGATAGACTGGCGCAAGGCATCGGAAGAGGCAGTAAAGATGATATCATCCACATACAATAGAATGTAGGCCAAGGACGAACCACGGCGGTAGATGAACAAGGAATTATCTGACCTACTGTGAGTGAACCCAATAGTTGAAACAAAGTCAGCAAACCTCGTGTACTAGGCCCTTGGAGACTGCTTAAGCCCATATAAGGACTTCTTCAACAAACATACATGATGAGGACGGTTTGGATCACTGAAACCCAACGGCTGATGCATATAGACTGTTTCCTTGAGATCACCATGTAGGAAAGCATTCTTGACATCCAACTGATGAATTGACCAAGTCTTTGAAAGAGCCAAGCTAAGCACAATGCGAATTGTATCCGGTTTGACCACCGGACTAAACGTCTCACCACAATCTATCCCAACCTGCTGAGTCTTACCATCACCAACAAGTCGCACCTTATGTCGAGCAAATGACCCATCTGAATTCTCCTTATGAGCAAAAATTCACATAGACCTGATAACATTAATACCATATGGACGGGGCACCAACTCCCACGTCTTATTATCAATAAGACCATTATATTCATCAGTCATAGCAATTTTCCAATTAGGGTCATTTAATGCGGACACAGGATTGCGGGGCAAGGGGGATTTAGAGACATCAGAATGTAAATTAAAATATCTTTTAGGTGTAAAAATACTCCGCTGACTACGAGTGCCCGGTCTATGACTCGAGGAAGAATTGAGGGAATTTTGGGAATTTTCTGGGATCGGGACGGGTGGCGGCGATGGGCCTCTTGGCCCAAATCGGTAACCGGAATCCTCGTCGACCAGTTCCTGCATCAATTGGATCGCCCAATTGCTGGAACTGCTCGATTCGATCGGAATTGCTGGCGGTACTATGGGTCCAGCGGGCCCATTTTGGGTGCGGAAAATGTTCAAAAAATTCCGAATAATATACGGGGATATTTAATCATCCAAAAAATTATACGACTTAGGCTCAGGAGTATGAAATTTCGTAAAAGGGAATTGGGTTTCATCAAAAATGACATGGCGATTAATTATGATTTTCTTGGAGAATAAATCAAAACACTTATAACCACGATGATTCGACGGATAACCCAAAAATACACACGGGGTAGACCTAGCCTGAAGTTTGTTAATTGTGGTGGATGGGAATAATGGATAACACAAGCACCCAAAAATCCGAAGATGAGAATAAGAAGGGTTCTTATTAAATAGGATTTTGAGGGGGGAAGAATATGTCAGACCTTTAGAAGGAATTATGTTAAGAAGATATGTGGCCATTTGTAAAACATGATGCCAAAAATATGGAGGTATGGAGGCATGAATTAAGAGAGTTCGGACAATATTATTTATGGAACGAATTTTACGTTCGGCTTTCCCATTTTGTGAAGATGTATGAGGACACGAAAAATGAAAATGTATCCCATTATTAGCACAAAATTCCCGAAACTCCCTATTGTCATACTCTTTCCCATTATCATATTGAATATTTTTTATTTCTCTTTCGAATTGAGTACGAATGAACGCTCTAAATTTGATGAAGACGGAAAACACTTGTGATTTATTCTCAATTGGAAAAGTCCACAAAAATCTAGAATAATCATCTAAAAAGAGAACATAATATCGATGACCCAATGAACTAAGAACATGAGACGTCCTTAAGTCGCTATGAATAATATAAAATGGCATTGAAGTATGAGAATTGGAGTCTACAAATGGCAACTTAACAATTTTCCCTAATGAACAAGACTGACAAAGTGGAGTACGACTCATACCGTTACAAGAAATAAAGCTATTTTTATCTAAAACTGATAAAATAGAAGATCCCGGATGACCCAGACGAGCATGACACATGGAAGGAGAGATGGCTGCAAAGGCTGATGGCAAGGCTTGACTCGATGGACTGAAACCAGACATGATAGGATACAGATCCCCCCTACTATCACATCTCATGAGATGGCTCACCGTCTTGAAATCATTCACAGAGAAACCAAAAGGATCAAATTCAACTGAAACTGAATTGTCAGATGTGAACTTTCGGACATACACTAAATTTTTAATCAATTTAAGAGCGTGTAAAGTATTTTTCAAGAGAAGTGGTGGATTGGGGGGAGACAACGTTTTCTGACCATACCCTAGAATTGGAATAGAACTGCCATTACCAACAATTATCCCTCGAGGGGTGCTCAAATTGGAATAAGATGATAGAGTACCTGATTCAGACGTCATGTGAGTCGTGGCACCGGTGTCCATATACCAATTTGGGTCCGGTTGAGTTAACCCCAACGTGTGCATCGCGGCCTCGATATCGGTTTGAGTGGGCCCTGCTGCATGATGGGCTTGAGGAGGGCGGGGCCCGAGAATTCCAGACCGTGATGGAGCTGGGCCGTAGCTGCTGCTCCATTCTTTGGGCCGCTGGCGATGGGCGCCATCGCTGGTATTGGGCCTGGATCGTTGGCGGCCGGCCGGAACTTGCCGGTTGGTAAGGGTTGTTGGCCCACGGCCCACTGCCCCAACCCTACTATCATGGGCCCCACTGATGGGCCCAGGGGGGTGGTGGGCCACTGTTCCCTGGATGGGACCCACCGCCTGCTTGCTGACCACCGGAACCGCCACCAGAACCGCCGCGTTTGCCACCGCGGTTTTTGTTTTTATTCGTGCGATTATTCTTGCCGCCACCATTATTATGGTTTTGCCCGAATTATTCACAAAATCCGAAGAACTAGGAGAAGACGCCACCATAACGACGGGGCTTGCTCCGATAGCCGCCTTTTTAGCCAAACCGGCTTCTTCCAACGTAAGCATGGAGCGGGCTTGATAGAAGTCGGGAAGAGGGTTGCTTTGGCGAAGGAGAGTTCCAACACCATTATAGGCCTCCGAAAGACCGGCAACCAACTGTAGAACTAGACGATTATTCGTTATTGGTGCGCCAACATTACGGAGTTGATCCGCCAACTCCTTTGGTTTCTTGCAATATGCAGAAACGTTCGGAAATTCGTCCATTCGAACGAGAGAGAATTTCTGCTCGAGTGTGACGACACGGGAATGTTGGTTGTCTTGGAATATGTCACGCAATCTATTCCATGCAGCCATAGTCGTGGTATCCGGCTCAATAATCGTATGTAGAAGGTCCACCGAAATAGTGGCGTAGATCCACCGGAGAACGGTAGCATCAAGTGTAATCCATAACTCAGGATCCTCCGCAGGAAGGGGTCTAGCGGGAGAAATGATGTGATGAAGAACTTGATAAGAGATAGAGTGAATTTTTACTCCGCCCACGTCGCATATTGGACGTTTTCCATCTCAATGACAATAGGGATACTGCTCTTGATATTGGAAACCGTGAGGGCAGGGTGATAATTGTTCTTAGACATATTGAAAGAACAAAGAAGAAAGGGAAATTTAAGAGATGTGTTTTTTAGAGCGGAAGATGAATTTTGGAAGAGAAACCCGAGGGGGGGTGGGGTGTCTCGGCCAAAGGGAGGACAAAAGTGGAGAGAAAAACTTTTGTTTAGACCTAGTCTCTTGATACCATGAAAGAAATAACCCACTTCATTATTTTCATTGATTGAATAGATATATATATATACAAGTTACAATAGGAGAATCCTATTCCTATTCTATTTCTAAAACCTTATTCTACCATAATTCTAACTATACAACTATGGTAAGTGTATATCCTAATTATTGTAAGTGTATATCCTAATTATTGTAAGTGTATATCCTAATCTAGGTAACAAATATACTACAATATACACAAAATATACTTTCCTTAATATACAAATCTTGTCCACTGTTTTGTTGCCCCAAATCCCGTGATGGGCTGGACGAGTTGGGCCAAATCCCGTGATGGGCTGCCACTGTTTAACAAGTTCTTATACGCGTTGAGAATATCTTTTCTACAGGTCTTGCAGGGTAAGGTCAGCTGATTAGACCCGACAGGATAATTGGTTATATGACGGCTCTCGTCGACCGGACTGGCATGCGGAAAGCAAGAGCGAGCTTCTTCGCTCCATATGTTGGTCCAAGATCAATCAAAGGCTCATAATCCAAGGACGCTTTCTTATTTTACTGTACTACCCATATCCCAAAGAAATTTGTTCTATATATTAGGTCTACTGCATTAGAAGTTATCTATATATTTAATTGGTTACCCTCTTGGTATTAAAATAAAGAAGTCGGTATGATAATATTGAACTTGCTGTTCTAAAATAAAATTTTGCAATAATAAATCGAATAATTTCTGACACTCCTGTCGTTCGATCAATATTTAATTACCACTTAAATAATTTTACCTTCCCTTAATCATTAACCTTCCTGACATTCTACAAATGATTCCTTCTAAGCTTTGATTGGAAGAGACTTCTTCGATGTTCAGTCAAAAATTATTATACACTGCCTTCCTCCAATTTATAGTTTTTTTTCTCTCAAAAAAATAGTTTAATTAATTTTTTCCAACCTCGAGAAGAAAGTTTGGGATCATCTTCTTGATTATAGAATTCACATGTGTTTAGTACTTAACTGCGTAAATTTGAAATTTATGTTTTAGTAAATCTCATTAAGGTAATTAGTTTAGAAATGATTTTCATAAGTTAAATATAAATAAGATTGATCAAAACCTGGTGTATTGCTTCAATAAATTTTAAAATAAAAAATTAATGAAAATCTGTCTATCCCTAATAAGATGTCTTGATTCAAGTTTATGAAAATGAAATCGTCTTTAGTAGAGAGTCATTAGTGGGACCACAAAATGGTTACTAGACATGGAGTATCACAAATGGTTGTGATAAGATTGTAAATAATCCTTAATTTTTAAATAAACACCTCGATTTAAGTCATGTAAATGAAATCACCTATAATAGGGGCGGTCAACTCCAAGGCGATATTTCCCCATCTGATATCGAATTAATCGGGCCCAAAACGGTTAGTCGTCATCGGTGGAGAACAAAAAAAGATCAATTAGTATAATAAGGAAACTGCCCAAAGGGCGCAGGCGAGTTAGTAAGTGGCAAGGTGATTGGGGTACAACCACTCCGACGTCGCGGGTTCGAATCCGTGTGGTGACAATATTTGCTGAAATATTGCAAGGGTTGTTGCTGGATTCGTGTCCCGTTGGTCCTCTCACTTGCAGGGCTGCCACTCACGCATATCACTCGATTTACATCTCACCTGGCCAAAAAACCTCTGGTACAAGTGAGGGTTACGCCTTCGGGACTTTCCCCTCACAAAGTATAATAGGGAAACAAAACGGTTTATTCCAAGAAAACCTGCAGTGTCAGTAAATTAAACCATTTTTAAAGCTTAATAAACAAAGTTTTACCTCGATTGTTGTGCCTAGTTTGGTCAAAGGAAGCTGCAAAAATATATACTATGTGTGTTTAATGATTGAATGTCACGTTAGGATCAAAGAGTTGTTCTAGTATTTATTGAGCCCTCATGTTATCCTTTCTAATATTATTAGTATTTTATTTACCTTGGGATTTTTTTTGTATTCTTTTACTTGGGGGCTATTAAATTTTGTAATTTGCCGACACAGAGGCATCTTTGAAGTTTGAAACTGAAATGAAATTAATGCAAGTTGTATGAAACAAGAATGGCTAATGTTTATTAGGAGTAGACTATAGAGATAGTCAACATTGGCTAGTCATGAATTAAAAGAACAATTTTTTGTATGTGAAATTAAATAATAGTTTTTTTAAAATTGTTTTTATTATATAGGGATAAAGGAAGGAGAATGGGTAGGGAATTACAACGTGGGGATTCGAACCCACACTAACAAGGTGAAAGTTTAGGTAGTCAACCTGTAACATCCCGTATTTTCGGGTAACGGATGAACTCATAAACGTAGGCAAGTGGACCGGGCTCTCGGAAGTTTATGGTGTACTTCGTAGGCTAATAAGAAATTAGTTTATAAAAGGACGTGACCCCAAAATAATTTTGCATTTGATAAGTGTGTCGACGGGTAATAATATTAATAATTGTGTATCCCCGAAGAGATTATAGACTAGTATTATATTACAGGAATTATGACTTTAGGTATAAGAGGATTTTATAAGTCGCCGGGATTGAAGTGATTTTGAGATCTGGAATTTAATTGTGTGTGTAATTAATTAATTGTGGGATTAATTAATTATATTTTGGAGACAATTTATAGTGGGACATTACATGTAGTACTAGAACGTACCATTACGCTGACTAAGCCTTATAACATCGGTGGCAGTTTAAGGAGTTCACAGCAACTCCAAACATTCATCTTTTTTTTCCATTGATAACCAACCTTCACCTTCCTCAAAGCTTCTGTAGAAATCATTCCATGGAAGAGAGAGTGTCACACTTCCAGTAGAAAGATGAAATCTCGGTTGGTGGGTTATCTGGAAATTCTCGGGCGAATTTGGGGAGTTTTCGCAAGCTTTTGCTCACCGTAAGGGGACATTTCATGATGTTCTGGGCCCTGGTCCAGCGAAATTAAACAAGCTTGGACGCTCAGAAATCAAGCACATGCCTTGAGTTCAAGAAGCCCTACCTCAAGTCGATTTTGGGGGTTCTGTTTCTGTTTATCGGAAGCTGTTTGGGGTGAAAGATTTTCCAACGACGCTAGCCACTACGCTTAAAAGAGGTAAGCTTCCTTGTTCTTAAAGTTTGTACAATTTCAGAATTTGATTCTTGCTACTAGTTTTAGGACGATTGTCGAAAATGTTAAGTTTGGGTTGGGTGTTGTCGGGACTGCTGTAATTGTAAGTTACCGGGTTTGCATTGAAATCATTGTACTATTTTGGAGATTGTAGCAGTAAAAAGAAGGATTAAGAGGGTTGGGCGTTTCGCTACATACATAGGTTTCAATATAGAAGGAATATAGGTTCTACGCGTTTAAGGTATTCGCTAGAATGTCTCTAAGAATCTGTTTCTAATATTTTGAGTCTATTATGATTTAAATCATCCGTATGATGTAGATAATCGTGCATAAAGCTTACAAGGACTCGCGGAACTTAGATAATTTTGACAACAAGGTATGTAAGGCTATTTCGTTCTTTTGGCATAATTCTGTGTACGAAACATAACTATCGTGTTGCTACATAAATTACTCTACTCTTAGTAGTTAGGAATGATTAAGTTATTGACTCGTATGTTGAAAGAATGTCCAATTATGTTTCTAAGACCTTATTAAGGCACACCGGAAAATATGTTGACGCTCCCAATGTTAACCAAAGGTGTAAAGGATATTATGTCGTTCCGGATGTTTATTACTATTCATGCATTTCATTGGCATTGCATTCTGGACCACTTGTGCTATGCACATTACTATATGATAAATATTATATATATATATATATATATATATATATATATATATATATATGTATATATATATATATATATATGTATATATATATATATGTATGGGAATTGGAGAAAAGGAAAAAATGTGTTATATACGCACACCACCTGCAGCTGGTACAGACTATCACAAAAAGAGCCCGAAGAAGCCAATATGATGTGATGCCCTTGTGTGGCGATATAACTTGATGCCCTCAGAGGCGGTTATGGGAGGATTCATGTGTGGACATTAGCATACCGCATTTGCATTGTGCATACATTCATTGATCATTATATGGTATGATGCCCATAAAGGCTGTTATGGTAAGAAAAATGCCCGAAGAAACTGATATATATGTTTACTGCATTATGCATAACATTTAGGCATGTGTATTAGGGCCCTCAGAGGCATTTACTGATGTTCAACTGTTTCTATTTCAGACTATGATATATCTCTGCTATGTTATTTCTTATGCCTAACATACTCAGTACATCAGTCGTACTGACGTCCCTTTTGTCGGGGAACGCTGCGTTTTATGCCCGCAAGGTCTTATCGAGGGGGGTGACGGTTCACACTAGTAAGTTGCTGGTTCAGCTGGTGTCCAGAGCACTCTATTTGCTTCGGAGTCGCGAGTTGGTCGGGGTATGTTCTTCTCTGTAGAGGCTTGTAGATAGGTGTCATGTGGTTAGTTGTCATGTATGGCCTTGTCGGCCTTGGTATATGAATGTGTAAGTTGGGGCTTTTGGGTTGAAACTTTATTTAATCTATCATGGCTCAGTCCGTGCTAATTATGTTTAAGGGTGGAGTGTAGATATGGTGCCCGGCGGGTAGGGTTCGGGTGCCCGTCGCGACCCTCCGATTTGGGTCGTGACACAACCAACTGAGCTACTAGATCCCTATTGAATGGAAATAATAGTTGTTATGTTTGAAATATAATTTCTAAATTACGATCAATTTTTATGTCACGATCCAAAATCGAGGGTCATGATGGCACCAATCCTCGCGAGTCGGTAAGCCAACCGTTACCCAACAACTCCAATTTCATTGAAGAAATAAGTGCGAAAAATAATTAAGAAGCAGTTTTAAGTCTTTAAATTAGATCCATAGATATAAAAAGATGACATAAGAATCTCTCAAAAATCGGGTGTCACGGTACAATAACTACTAAGAGTTATACAAGTCTTGGGACAAAACATGTCCCAAAATACGTAATGATGTCCGAATAGAAAGACGGAATGTAAAGATAAAGAAAGAGAATCTGAGGCTAAGGGTCGTCTGGTAGCTCACCCCGTCAATCTTCTAACACAGTTCCTCAATGGTCTGGATAGTCACGAGTCCTAGTGGTACTAGGAGCTGAACCTGCACACAAAAAGGGTACAACAAGTGTAGCGTGAGTGCAAAATACACGGGTACTCAATAGCATGGTCGACCGACCTGATCCTAAAAGGATACGAGAGTTGGTCTACAGAGTGCTACTACTACACCAACTGCTATAACAATCCATTAATATAATCACATAACACATAAGTTCAATTAATGGAATTTAAGCCTAGGCTGTAGCATCTACCCCTCAATCAAATCAGGTATATATACACTACAGAGATGTAAGCACAAAATCAACAGTTCATCATAAACAAGGGTAAAGTACAATGAAGTAGATACAATGAAAGATATGCAAGTGTTTACTCTCTCCTACCGATACACACACGTTTGAACATCAACGAAGTGTGACCCATGGGGGACTCGCGAGGTCCATATACCACTCAGGTTTACACACAGTACCTATGTTCAGTTCACACAGCAGTCTCACAATACATGTTCTATCCACACAACATCTATACTCGTCTATCCTCACACAAGTTCAGGCACTAACAAACATGAATAGACTATGCACAGTACTAAAAAGCAAGAATAGCAACACAAGTTACATCTCAATCATTATTATTAAGGAATCGATCTTTAGCTTCTTTTTCAATTAGACGAGTATAAAAGAGGGGTGATTGGGATACACAGTCACATAGAGCACATACAAATACTACATAATGTGTAATGTATGGGCTTCATGCCCCAATCACGGATCCAAAGAATCGTACTATACTATCAGCTAGTGCTCAAAATATGACATTCTTCTAGGTAATTTAAAAGCATAAGTACCTATTACATGATACCGTACCTGATACAAGTGCTCGTCTACCTCACAAATATCATGACCTCCTTATTATCCCCATTGCTCTCATATTTAGTTAATTAATTCATTTCACCAACCAAGAGGCCTAAAATATGGTTCATAGTCTCAACATGCCCGGAAGTTGGAGTCCGAAGTCACAAAGTTGCTTTGCCTTTTAGAATAGCCTCTTCACGGTCACAATCTGCTCAAGCATAGAAATTTCTTCAAATAGAAATTTCTTTCTCAAACTAGTTTACACATAGTCTAAGGAACCTAGATATGCAATCTCTTCAAATTCTAGCTTCACAATCATGCTTAATCAAGAATTTCTAGCTTTTCAAGCTAGGATTTACCCTATTTAGTTTCCCCATTCTAAACATGGATTCTAGCATGGAAAACCCCAATGATTGAAGACTTAATTATAAAAAGGGAGTTGGAATCTTACCTTTTTGAAGAACTTGAGAAATCCCACAACAATCTCCTTAATCCGAAGTCTAGGGCGAAAAATACGAAAACGCAAGGTCAAAACACGAATTGGGGATTTAACATTCTGCCCAGCGAATTACTATTCGCGATCGCGAGACCATGTCACGCGATCGCAGGGACACGGAACAACTGCTCATCGCGATCGCGGTAGGAGCCTCACGACCATGATGGCCTAAAGATCAGAGGGTCGCGATAGCGATGCCTTCTCCGCGATCGCGGAGAAGGACACCAGCAGACAGCTGAAACCAGAAAAAGTTGGTTTCCACAACACCCTCTCGAAACCCCAAAACTCACTCGGAACCTCCCGGATACAAATCAAATATGCATCATAACATAAAAATACACTACGTACTCACCCGTGCACTCGGAATCGTCATACGAGGTCATCTTAACAAAAAGTTCGTTCAAAGCCCCTAAAGACTTCATGAACCTTTAAGATCCCAACTCAAAGCCCAAAATTCTCCTGAGTGCTTCGTGAACCGAACCAAGGATATGCCTGGACCATATTCGATATTCCATACTTGATGGAATTGACAAAACTCCTAAAAAGACACCAACACCCTCAATATGTAAAACTTATCTCTTAACTTAAGACTTTTTAATTTCTACAAACTAACTCGAAATCCGTTATAAACACCCAAGACCCGATCCACGATTCACCCAAGTCAAAAACCCTATTTCGGAGCTAACGAAACCTTCAAAATTTGATTCCGGACTCATCTACTAAAAGTCAACCTAAAAATCAAACCTTCTAAACTTTAAACTTCTATAGCTTAAAATTTGGATTTTCTCCCGACATTCTCATCCGATTGCTTCGGGATCTGCGCCACCCGTCCCCACACATCAAATACACTATAACAGTACTAGGAAAAAAGGGAATTTGTGAGAAAATAAGAAAAAGCAACAAAACGATCTAATGGATCGTTACATTTTATTGTCAAGAAACCAAACTAAGAGAAGTACGTGCTTTTTAAAAGAAAATATTAGAATAAGTATAGGCAAGTATACACACAACTATTTTATGCAAATGTTTTTCGTGTTGAATAACATCTGGTGTCAGAAATTCTCATATTAAGGCAATTTCATACTCAAGGCTCAAACGCAAGACATCTTGTTAAAGATATATGAGTATTTATCACTCCATTACAATCACCGGTGGTGATGAATATAATATTAGGCTCTTTTTCATGATTCTTTTTTTTTTGTAATTAAACATAATACCTGAGAAAGTAAAAATGAGGGGAGGGGGGGGGGAGTGGAGATTCACAGAACAGGGTAAACATTATTCTTTAATTCTATATGTCATCCTAAGAGAAATTAAGGGTGAAAAAGAAAATCAATTAAAAGAAACATAAAGCATAATCATTTAAGACGAAACATTGTTTTAAAAGGGTCTAAGTAAGAGAAGAAGTAGATCAAAGCAACACATAAGTATGTATATTATCTCGAACTGATTATCAACATATAGATATTGAACAATTCATATATTACGATTAGGTCAAGTTGGGATCAACTATATAAATATGATCATGTTTCTTGATTTTAATTCATCTCAACAATATATATCGTGAGAATTTATTATACATTGACTTGCTTTACGCTAGTCGTCGGCTTACCGTAACTTTTTTCCTATATCTGAACTTGAGACCAGTTATATAAGCAAATTCCGGAGTCAAACACATACTAATAGATATTGGAAATGTACGTAGATATTATGGCATGCAATGAACTCGTCTGATTATAAAGTGTATCAATTTTAGTGATTGATCGTTTTTCTTTCTAAAAGACATATACATTTTTAATTTATCATGGAAAACATCATATCATCACGAGAAGTCTAAGTACATAACATGAATATTTTGATTGATTTGATATATAGCAACATGAATCGAACTGATTGTCATTAGCCATTAGCTCCTAATAAACTCATTTTTCACCTTTTCATCTCAGACAATGTAATAATCTGATAATATAGATATAGGCAAGATCACCTATAACACTAGAAATGTGCAGAAAGTATATCTGAAAAGTTTGGCAAATCCACAAAAACTTATAATTGCACATATATATAGTCGTATACTTCAATTCACTCTCATTTAGAGTCCACATCTCAAAGATTACTCATTGAAAAATAATATGGAAGCATAAGCACTTGGAAAAGGCTTAGATATTACTGCCTCTGTTTTACTTTAAGTATCTTAATTGATTAGGCAAGAAATTTTAAAAAATATGAAAGACTTTTGAATTTAATTGTCTTAGCTGACAATGTACATACTTAAACTCGTTACTCGTGGTCTTAATCTAAAAACGTGTATAATGTAAAAAAATATCATTTGAATCTTACGATCTTAAATAAGTCATAAGATGTTGGAATGAAAAATTACCAAATATAGAAAGAGGTGCTTTTTCTTGAAATAAACTAAGAAAGAAATTAAAACAAGTCACTTAAATTGAAATAAGAGGAGTATGTAACCATTTTTCCTCTTTTAGGGAAAACAGGACCTAACTCGGCTGTAGAGTTAGGCTTCCATTACCGGCTTATTATTGCTGAAAAAAATATCCAAATTCAGAGCTTCTAATAATCTAAATTTTGCATAACATTTTGAGTGTACATCCCTTTTGAACCCCTCTCCTTTACCTTAACTTAGAGTTTAAAGGATTTACGTTGGAGTATACACTAAGACTGATGTAGCGCATTGGTGAAGGAGTTCAATTGAATTTTGAATGACCAGAAAAGGTAAAATAATTTTTTTTATATATATAAACTATTGAATACCTTAACATAACTAGCTATGTTCATATTTTAAGTGTGACGTTACATTTTCTGGAATCTCCTTACTCAAATTCATGATTCCATAATGATGCTAGTTAAAGATTTTTCTAACCGATGTTAACAGTTAGTTATTATTTTTACTGTATTACAATTACTTCTTATATACAATGTACATGTAATTAAAATTTATACCCGATTGTATAAAAAAAATTTACACCATCAATACATAGAATTTATACTCTCAATTTCAAAATTTATGTTATTAGTCATTTTTGAGAAACTACCTAAACAAGAATGACTTTGTGAACCTTGTCCCTTCATATATTTCTGTAAACAACTCAGAACAGAACCTCTTATCTAGAAAGTCAGACTCCTCCATTGATACGTACTCATATTTATGTACAGAGTGTATGCATTTAATTGGATTAATATATATAGTCCACACTTGCATTTATTAAATATGAAGAAAAAATGTGTAACGTGTAAGATGAAGGATATATGTTGGCTGGAGAAGAGAAGGGGCGGTGGCTTGTTAGAGGAAAAGTTGGTTTTGGTCAGCAAAAAGTTAGATTTATGTCCTTACAATAAATAAATTAAACCTATGTAAATGATGATTGACGTACATAGAGTTTGTTACATGCATCTTTGACTGTTATATTAATTATGAGATCTTTATTTCTACTTCTTTCAACTCCCATGCAAATCCAAGCATGCATTCACAATTTCCTCGTTGAACAAAAAAAAAATCACCACTCGAGAATTTCTGACGGACGTTCTTGTCGGATCACCATCGAAAATATGAGATTTATGAACAAAGTACACTCCAAATATTTCTAATGAGCCTTTTTTTTTCAGATTCTGTCAAAAATCATGTTTTTAAGTAGTGATTTTTTCAATTTGTGCGTTTATTTTTGGCCCGTTGACATAGACGAATTCACCTCCAAAAGTTGTGATATGGTGTAAGTATATATTCCTACCATATCTTTAACCAGAAGGGTTCATAGTCGATCTTGAAAATAGAATCGTCTTTAAAATAGAGTGTTTTGACCCCAAAGTGAAACTTTCCGTCACGAATCTGAATTTGACGATCTCAAAATGGATCATGTCGAACATGGGCTTGAGATTCTTCGTCTAGGCACATTTTAGTTTTGAACTTATAGATTCGAATTTATCATTTGTCAAACTTATAATTATTCTTTTACATATATATATATATATATTTATAGTTTACGTGAGAATACTGAGTCTAGTTTAATTCATAAAAAGAAGTTGCGTCTGCTTCTATTGAAGATCGTGCTAATCTTCTATATATCATTTCTATTTTATTGAATGTCCTAGAGGGAACGCATTTACTCTTTTAACTTAAGCGTGGCCAGTGGGACAGGAACGGGTCCGTCTGGTCGGGACGGGATAGGGACAGGAGGGATTCACCGCCGTCCCGTTTCCGATCCCGTCGGGACGGGATCGGGATCGGGGTTTTTTCCCACTTAATTTAAAAAATAATATATATATAAAAAACACAATAATTAAACAAGATAGTGTAATAAAAACATCACAATGCTGTTTTTGTGCCTCTTATATTATTTAATAGACATATTAATTTTTTTGTAATACAAATACAATTGTCAAAATTGCAACTTTGTGGTGTTGTTCAAAAGTTGTAAATTACATAGTAAAATTGTAATTAAAAAATTACATTTTGAAAAAATTCTGTTCTAGTTTCTTGATAATTTCCTATGGTTCTTCGGTTGGAATTGGTATTTGTTGGTCAAATTGCTCCACGTCGCTTCCACCACCTTCGGATAAGATTTCGTTGTAGTTTTTCGTCTTCTTCTTCGTTGATCTCCGGTTGACCGCACCTTCTCCGCTCCGCTCGTAACCAATCTCTAAATAATACTACAATCTCCAAGCTGTCTCCGGCTAATGAGTGTCTGTGCTCTCCTATTTGATATCTGCCGACAGAAAAAGCGCTTTCAGACGCCGTTGATGACGCTTGAATGTTCAAAACATCTCGGGCCATCATTGAAAGTGTCGGAAAGGTCTTCTCATTCCCCCTCCAGTATTTCAGCAAGTCTTCACGTCCTTCTTCATTGAGAACTGCTTGGTACGGTACAGAACCCTGCAAAACAAAAATATCAAACTCGCTAATTTGGTTAGTAGCGGTACGACCGCACATTCTATTTCTGAGGCTTTCAATACTAGCCGCAGAAACAACATGTCTTTTGTGAGGTTGTGTTGAAGAAGAAGAAGATGGTATGGAAGCCAGTAGGTTGCTAGCACTTTTTAGTTGGTAAAACCTATATATTTTTTTGCATTTGTCTTCTACGGTAGACAACACTTATTCTTTAGTTTGTTTAATAGGTGGTGGGTGATTTGAATTTTTGGGATTTGGAGGTGGTAGTACTGTTAAGTGATTTAATACTGTCTATTTTAATAGTCGGATTTAATACAGCACCAAT
This sequence comes from Anisodus acutangulus, assembly GCA_029783415.1. Taxonomy (NCBI): domain Eukaryota; kingdom Viridiplantae; phylum Streptophyta; class Magnoliopsida; order Solanales; family Solanaceae; genus Anisodus; species Anisodus acutangulus. The sequence continues at coordinate 5,447,433 of CM056509.1, forward strand.
AATATAAATAGTGGAAATATAATTAAAATATTTTTTTATTTTGTTAAACATTTTTTAAGTAACTGTAACAGTATTGAAAACTACATATTCTACCGACATTGAGAGGTCAACTTCGTTATGGGAATTGCCCTAAATTTCATATCCACTGAAAGACCAAAAATTTACAGCACGTGGTCAATCCAGAAGTTGGCAGAACTACCGTTAAGGAAGAAAAACAAAAGATAAATTATAGTATCCACCAATAGAATTTCAATTTCTATGGGCTACTACTCACAGTTTATGCTTTAGAATTTCAGGTCGTTTGATTTGAGTGTAACAAAGAATTTAGTTCAGCATTAAATCTCGCATAAGATAATATAGTGTTTAATAAAAATATATAAATAATTAATTTAAGCATAAAATTCACATAAAATAATACAATATTTGATTGATGTTATTAATTTGTAGCCGCATTAAATTATGCGGGAACATATATTTTATTTTATATGGGATATTTAGAATGGAGTATGAAATAAGAATATATGTATTAGTAATATAGAGATGAAATCACTTAAAGATAAAAATACGATTTTAGAATAATTAATTTATATACAACATTTTCTTAAGTATCAAACACCGCATAGAAATATGAGTATTCATTATTAATCACCGCATAACGATCCTTTATATTATTAATCCCACCATACACAACCGCTGTACAATTTACTTCTACACCAAACAACCCCTAACGGATCAAAATCACAATTTCCCAATTACTTTACAGACATTTTGTCTTTTAACTTACGAATAATACGAATTATTTTACTCATTTCTTGTGATTAACTAGCAGAATATTGAAATATCAGACCTATATATCAAGACAAACCACCTCTAGTTTTTAAAATATTTTTCTCTTGTGCTCTAACCAAAAACATTTGTTCTTCAACTTGGTAATCGAGCTTCCACACTGCTAGACTTTATGGGAAAATAAGTATTTTTAATGAAACACAAAAATATATAATTAGTACAAGATCGTTATATGTTTTCTGGCCCATCGAAGCTTACAACCTTCTTCAACCACCTACTCCAAAAAATAGAATAAAATAAACTTTTTCCAAGAACAGTAGACAGGAAAAAGATATTGCCAAGTAGGTGCATACTTAAAACAAAGAGTTTAACTAATTATCCTCTATCAGTGTAGATTTTTTTAAAACGGTCAGGGAAATTTAAAACTTATTTCAGGTAAATTTTCAATGTGTTATTATTTTTGAAGATTTTTAAATAAGGAAAATAGTAGTATAAGGAAACTTGGACACTACGTTTATTCTACCGAAATTAATATATGGGTATAACCGTGTTTATCTCCGAGCATTATACTTTCTCTTCTTTGTCTTTAATAGTTATACAATTTCTTTGACTATTAAAGCAATCATAAGCACCATTCTTTTTTGTGACTGGTTTCTTGGAAAACTTATGGTATCAGAGCTGGTCAATACTAGAAATATCTACAAGTCGTGTTTAGTAGATTTTTGCTTATGAATGTGTTGCGCGCCACATTTATAAATAGAATTGGTCAGTGGGCCGGATCGGCGCGGTCCCGGCCCGACACCGCCCCAGTCCCGCCCTGAACCCAAGTAGTAAAAAAAATAAAAAATTTTGGTAGCGGAACTCGAATCGGGACGGGACAATGTCTCGTCCCGGCCTGCTAGTCCCGACCCGATCCCGAGCCCGCACCGATCCCGCCCGTAATCCCCCCTTTTGCAAAAATAACCGTTGCACCAACAACCATTTTACATTTTGGCCGTTGTGCAATGGCCATTTTACCCCCCCCCCCCCCGACCCCTTAATATTTATTTTTAACTCATAAGTTATTATATTTACACTTTAACCCAATTTTCAACTATAAATAACTCATTTTCTCTTCATCTTTCTCACAAATCTTCCTACAATCTCTTTAATATCTCAATCTATCACTCTACAAGTCTACATTGTTTACTAAATATTCAATTTTATTTATTCATTTGGGAATTGAGAGTGAAGTTGGCAACTAGCTTGAGGATCTTCCATCGAGCAAAGTTTCAATTTTCAACCTCTCGATTACACGTCGGCGTTACATCGGCGTTTGGTACATTCGTTCCTTCATTAAATTATTATTGTCTGTTTATTTTATTTAGCGTACTTAATTTCATTTACTTTAATTATTTATTAGTATAATTATAAATTTATAATGGAAGGATTTAAACGTATGATTACGGGTAGGGGTTAGGCTTCTTCTAGTAGGGGCAACAAGGGTAATGGTACTTCTTCTAGTCATCCTATTCCTACACAGGATGATTTTGTTGATACTGAACATTTTCCTACACTACCATTAGATTTAGACGAGTAGCTATTTTCTAAAAATCAAGAAGACTTTAATTTAGACGATGATCTAGATGATACACCCACTAATGTTGATGACAACACACCCACTAGTGCACCTTCAACTGAAATGCCTCACATTCCCCCTAGTATGAGACGAGGTCCAGCAAAACGAACATTAAAATCAGATGCATGGATATTTTTTGATAGAGACGTAGAGAATCAAGTAACTAGATGTAAAATTTGTAAAAATATTTTAAAATTTAAAACTGGAAAAGGTCACGGTGGGACGGGGGGGGGGGGGGTTAATGAGACACGTAGTAAGGGCTCATCCAGCTAGGTATGCCCAATACCAGGCTTCAAAACCGGGTGCGCAAACGGTCGCTCCATCGGGGCAAGGTTCACATCGATATTGTCCCGATCAAGTCAGGTCAAATTAACCCTATGACGGGGGGAATTGTAGGCCCTAAATACAATAAACATAGAGATAGGAAAGTAATATCAAAATTAGTTGTTGTGGAGGGTTTGCCTTTTTCATTTCCTTCATCTCCCGGTTTTATTCATTACATTAGAGATATATATAATCATGCTTTTAACGGTTTTCCTAGATCAACTGTTAAGAGAGATGTATTTAAATTCGCATATGAATATCAACGATATTTACGTTATTCATTATATCATTTTAATGACAAAGTATCTATCACGTCTGATATAGGTCGTAGTACTAACGACCATGATTATTTAACGGTAACTTGTCATTGGATAGATTATAAATGGTCTATGAAAAAACGTATCTTAGCGTATAGATATATAAATGATAGGCACACTGGTACTTTTATTGCAGAAAATATTTATCAAGTGTGCGATTATTATGAAATAACCGATAAAATTATGACTATTACATTAGATAACGCTTCTTCTAACAATTACGCTATTATAATTTTAAAAAATAATTTAACTCCATCTTTTCCAGATCATTTTCATATAAAATGTGTGTGCCATATATATAACTTAATTGTAAAGGATGATCTATCACTTTTTGAAGACATTCTTAGTAAAATACAATTTGCTATAAACTTTATTTTTAAAAGTAATAGAGTACAACGAAGAAAAGAATATAAAAAAACTTATCACGATTGCCAACTACCTTATAGAAAATTTTCAGAAGAAGTACCCATTAGGCGAAATTCTTTATACGAGCAACTACTTGTTGCTTATGACTATAGAAAACCTATAACTTTATTTTTTAACTCTCATAATCAAAATCCAGCTGATATGGTTGTAGATAGCGATTGGGTAAAAATTTCTGAACTTATTGTATTTTTAGAGAAATTTTTTCAAGCAACAAAAGAATTTTCCGGTATCTATTATCCTACTATTTCAACTATGTTGTTTTATATAACTCTAATATTTTTATTACTTAGTGAATATATGGAAAACCCAGCTTATATGGCATCTATTAAAAAAATGTTTATCAAAATAAAAAAATATATTATTTCTATTCCCACTATTTATATTATTGGTGTTGTATTAAATCCGACTATTAAAATAGACGGTATTAAATCACTTATTGAAACTATTTACGATTGTATAGAAGTATTACCACCTCCAAGTCCAAAAAATCCAAATCACCCACCACCTATTGAACAAACTAAAGAAGAAGTTTTGTCTAACGTAGAAGACCAATGCAAAAAAATATATAGGTTTTACCAACAAGAAAGTGCTAGTAACCTACCGGCTTCCATACCATCTTCTTCATCTTCAACACAACCTCACAAAAGACATGATGTTTCTGCGGCTAGTATTGAAAGCCTCAGAAATAGAATGTGCGGCCGTACCGCTACTAACCAAATTAGCGAGTTTGATATTTTTGTTTTGCAGGATTCTGTACCGTACCAAGCAGTTCTCAATGAAGAAGGACATGAAGACTTGCTGAAATACTGGAGGGGGAATGAGAAGACCTTTCCGACACTTTCAATGATGACCCGAGATGTTTTGAACATTCAAGCGTCATCAACTGCGTATGAAAGCGCTTTTTCTGCCGGCAGATATCAAATAGGAGACCACAGACACTCATTAGCCGGAGACAGCTTGGAAATTGCAGTATTATTCAGAGATTTGATACGAGCGGAGCGGAGAAGGTGCGGTCAACTGGAGATCAACGAATAAGAAGACGAAAACTACAACGAAATCTTAACCGAATATGGTGGTGGAAGCGACGTGGATCAATTTGACCAACAAATATCAATTCCAACCGAAGAACCACAGGAAATTATCAAGAAACTAGAACAATTTTTTTTGAGAATGTAATTTTTTTAATTGCAATTTTATTATGTAATTTGCAACTTTTGGACAACACCACAAAGTTGCAATTTCGACAATTGTATTTGTATTACAAAAAAATCATATGTCTGTTAAATAATATAAGAGGCACAAAAACAGCCTTGGGATATTTTTATTACACTATCTTGTCTTGTTTAATTATTGAGTTTTTTTATACATATGTAAAAAAAAAAACCGCCGGAACCCGATTCCGACAAGATCGGGATCGAGACGGGACTTTGGCAAATCCCGCCAAATTTGATCCCACCTGACCCACCAGCCCCGATCCCGCCCCATTTACCCGTCCTGCCCCGATCCCGCCCCCTTTACCCGTCCTGCCCCGACCCCGCCAAACCCGGCCCGTCAAACCCGACCCCGACCCACTGGCCAGCTATACTTATAAACAGGAGGCTACATGACATTTATGATGTTGCCTTTCTTGAAATCTAGATCGTGCGTTAAAAGCAAAGTCGTAAGTACTTGAATTCCTATTTTCTCATCTTGGTTCTCTTTTTCAGAAATGCCAAAATTCAAGGAAAGTACGGTTAACAGAAAATTAGCCAGAAATGCGGGGGAAGGTACCAACCAATTACCACTCGTTAATATGGATTCGAGGACTATAATGACCCAGAACGAAATGTGAGGTATTCTATGGAAGAAGATTCGTCTATGGATGAAGATCCATCTATGGAAGAGGACCCATCTGAGATCCCAGAGGAATCTCCCTTCTAAACACCATAAATTCCAGTGATGTTGCCAGATTATAGGAGGGACCGCAGATCCGAAATGTCATTTATGACTTAGTCGAGCCATTGGTTTGGGTCCTGAGTTGTAACGACCCGTTAGGTCATTTTGTTTATTTTACATATTTTCCCATAAATGCCATTTTCCTTAGCTTTATTTTGATGTTTTTGATGTGCGGGGTAGGATGGGCCGGTTCACGAGGCAATCAGATAAAAATAATAGGAGAAAACTTAAGTTTTGAGTTTTAGAAGTTTGACTAAGAGTTGACTTTTGAGAAGACACACTTGGAATTGAATTTCGATAGTTTTGTTAGCTCTGAAATGTGATTTCTGACTTAGATGAATGGTTATAACGAGTCCCGAGTGATTTGAGTGCGATTTGGTTAAGTCTGTGAAAATTGTAAAGTTATTAAATTAAGAAATGAATTTTGTTGATTAAAGTCAACATTGAAGGCATTGAAGTCTTTTTCAAAGTTTCATCGATCCATTAGATTCATAATATCATTTACGACTTAGTAGAGTCGTCAGTTCGGTTCCCGAGGGACTCATGTAGATTTCCATATCTTGGTTGAGATTTTAGTAACTTAATGAAATATGAGTTGACTTGAGTCAACATCGGTCAAGATGATGTCGTATGAGTATTTTGAGTGTGTGAGCAAGTCCGTTGCATATTTTAGGAGTGGTTTGCACATTTGGTTTGTATTCGGGATATCTCGAATTAGTTTTAGGGATTTATTTGAAGTTTGAACATGTTCTTATGTTTTTGGTTTCTGGTGTTGCGCACCTGCGCAATTGGAGCTGCACCTGAAATGCCGCACTTGTGCAAGGTGGCCGCAGGTGCAAGCTAAAGGGAATCTGGGGCCAGTCGCACCTGCGAGATAAAGGCCGCAGGGGCGGGATCACGCCTGCAAGAGGTGGTCCGCATCTGCGAGCATGAGATACTTTTATGGGCCTCGCACATGCGAAGCTTGGGCCGCATGTGCGAAATCAGGGAAGCAGGTGCAAAGTCACTGAATCAAGAATTAAAAACCCAATTCGACCTAAGAAAGTTCATTCTCCATTTTTGGGACTTGAGAGCTTGATTTAATGCAAATTTTGAGGATTTTGCAAGGATCATCATAGAGGTAAGCTTCTTATCACCCTATTATGATTATATCTTAGATTATTGTAAGAATTCATGCTAGAGATCATGATTTATGATGAGGTTTTATGGGTTTACGAACCTTAAGTTGAAAATGGAGTTTGTCTCTAATTAATCATGGCATAGTGGATGGATTGAGTTGATATTTGATATTTAGATTCCATAAACCTTGGATAATCTAATTTTGAAATAAATTTCCCATTTTATCCTATTTGGCTTGGAGTCCTATTATGGTTGACCTTTTAGATTTGTAAGTTTTATATGACAACATGGTATCGATAGAATCGTATGTTGATGTATTATCCATATTTGTCTAGATTGGCACCTTTCGGAGGCTTTACGAAAAGACAAGGCTATGTAACGATCCGTGCAGTCGTTTATAAATGCTAAGTGCTCGAATAAGACTCATATGATATTATTATTAGTCGATCCTGGATTGATATTTAAAATAATTAAGGGAGTAATATATCTTATCTCTGCCTAATGTTTTGAATCCAAAAAATGTCGAATGAACAATCATGTAGTTGATAATAATTTTCCAAAATCTTCTCCCAATCTTCAGTATAACAAGTAATAGGCATCTGAGGTTGCAATTCTGAGTCCAAACGAATTGGGTATATCTGAATAAGTTGACGGAGTTAGAAGAATGATCGTAAGCAATAGATGTTAGATGAGGAGACGATGGCAACGAATCGGATCTGGCCCGGATCCTACTAGATTCAGATCCAGATCCATTTTTCATATCTAGATCCAGATCCGGATCCAGATCCATCGGGTTCATAAAAATCAGATCCAAATTCGGATCTATCGGATCCACCGGGTCCACGGATCGGATCTAGATCCACATGTAAAAAAAATTGCCTTGAATAATATTCCCACCAGTTGAAACTTTTTTGATAAAATAAAATCCAATCTGATTGAAAAAATGATTGAGTTCATTATACAACTTAATCATGTAACAGAAATAAAATAAGCAAATAAATTTGACAAATCGACAATAAAATATAACACATTATAAAATATAATAACAGTCGATGTTTGATAACGAATCTGATCCGCAAATTCCATTCAAATCAGACATACAAAAAAAGTTAAAATATAAAATAATCTAAAAGACTACATTTTTACATTAAGAGAACTAATAAATACAGTTCACATTAGAAACTAAAAACTGGAAAGAGGCACAATAATCAAATGAATTACTTTCACATATCTTTTTTCCAACTTTGGTCAAATGTTATTCAAAACATACTAATAAAAACATTTTAAAAGTTACAATTTGAAAACTATTTCAAGTGAAATAATATGAATAATAGATCTGCTAGCTAATTAGGAAAAGCAAGAGGCTTACGATGTAAAATACATAAATTATGAAAAAATTTAAGAAAATACTTATAAAATTACATTCTAGGTTATGGATATATTTAATAAAAATAGATTCACGGTCGGATCTGGAC